>JAWNLU010000818.1:4200000-4694031 GCA_035042165.1 Drosophila kuntzei
TGACAGAAGACACACGACAAAAAAGACCTTTGACATAACGAGCTGTATCGAAGAATATGAGCAGACTCTTCATTTAAAGTCGAACTGTGAAATAAGACGCATCGCATCTGAATCGAGATTATTTGTTTTTTTTTTCTTTGATTGTATTATTTTTTATTTTTATTTTGGGGAATCATGGATGAGAACTTGCAAGTGTTTGGGGATGGTGAGTTCGTGATGGCGGAGTTCGAGTGCGAAACCGATTTGGTGGATCGCAGTGGAGAATTGCACGAGGGAGCAACTGTGCTGGTGGCCAATGAATCTGATGGCATTGTTAACTTTGAAGATTTAAGCAAGTTCTTTGATATGTCTAATGTCATTGAGATTCAGGCAGAGGATACCGTTGAGCGTACATTGGCGGATCCGGCACTAAAGCAAATACTGCAGGAAGCCGATGGTAAAGTTGACTTCGATCCAGAAGCAGAGCAAGAAAAATTGCGAGAATTTCTTGCGGTAGCAAACAATAAGATTGCCAGCAAGAAACCTATAGGTTTGTATAGTTCAGCGCCGACTTGATCGGTTTCTAATCCTGGTACTTCTCTAGGGGGATCTTCGTACTCGCAACCTGTGGTTGCGCCTTCAAACTCATTTCGGGTGATCAAGTGCTCCAATTGCAGTGGACTTTTCGATTCGCCCTCATTCCAGACTCACAGCTGTGAATTCGATTCGAATCAGAAACCGATTGTGACTCCTCAAAAAATGGCACCGCCCCCGGATAAAGTGGCGTCTGTGCCACCAAAGAAACCACCCAGTGAACGCATCATCGTGGAGAATCAGGTGCGCATACGTCGCTATATGAAGGAAGAGCTCAAGTATGATCTGGAAACGGGTGTCGACAGTTCGAAGATCAAGAAGTCATCCACCAAGGGTCCCAACGAGTGCAATATTTGTGATCGCAAGTTTGTGCATGCCTCGGGATTGGTGCGACACATGGAGAAGCATGCTCTGGACCTGATTCCCACTCAGACCAGTGTGCAGCACACGGCGGTGGCTGCACTAGGTCTTCTGGTCGTTCTTAAATGTCATCTCTGTGGACGCATTTTCTATGATGTCAAACTTGCGCTGGAACATGTCCTTGTACATAATCAGCCGGTGGTCGAGACCAAGAAGTCCACACATGTTCAAGAAAATGAAATGGAATTGAAGAGACAGCTGGACATGCTCATGGTTGAAGGAGAACAGCTATTGGCAGTTGCGGAACAACTGGAGATCATGTCACAAGACTCCGAGAACCCGTATTTTTCCACACTCATCTTGAGCAACGTGCTCCAGTGCGAATTTTGTGACTATGTATTTGCCGATGTCTCCTTTTTGTTGGTACATTCGGCCAGTCATGTGCCGGAGCGTCGGTTTGAGTGCACCGCTTGCGACCTGCGCATGACCACCGCCAAGGAGGCCAGTGTGCACTATCAGACCGACTGTGTCTACATGCGCGAAGGATTAAAGCAGTTGCAGACGTCTCCCAATCGTTACTTTGTCTGCAACGTGTGTGAGCTGAAGTTTGCAAATGTGGAACTGCTCCAGGAACATCGGTAAGTGGCAACGATTAAAGGTCATGAGACAATTGAATTAATAATGCTTACTTCCTTTCGTCCTGGTCCACCACGTCTGAGGATGATGATAATTCGACCTCGCCGTCGTTCATCATTTAAATGGTTTGTCATTATTGATTTCATTTTTTTTTAAACAAATGCTTGTTACTAAAATTTGTGATTTGAAATCGCACGCCGTTTCAAATGATCTTAGTGCTTGTCGACACGACACGATTTATAATCGATATGATTATCAAGCCATTTGCCATTCGCCCCGACTTTTGTTTTTAAACACACCGTCACAATTAAAAGTTGATGTAAACAAATAAAGTGAGCGCCAAGTTTTAATTTGAAAACGCACCTAAATTTTTGGGGAATCATTCTAAATTATTGCTTTAACATTTAATATGTATGTATAACATGTATAATGAGAAATTTAAAAATCAACCAATTATTCAATGTTATCTCTTGTTACAGTTACAGTTGCTATCATTACTTTCCGCGTCTCAGCGAGTCTGGCAAACGTCTTCTCCTTCCTTGTGAGTTCTGTGCCATCAACTTTGAATATGCCCATGAGATCCAGCCGCACTATGAGGAGAAGCATCTAAATAAGAAGAAACGTGAGAAAGAAATACGTAATATTGGTAATCCCACGACTGTGGGCCGACTTCGTCAATATCTATGCGACATTTGTGGCAAGTCATACACACAGTCAAGCCACTTGTGGCAACATTTGCGTTTCCATCAGGGTGAGTGGAGTTTCAGGTCTCCGTTGCATCTTGTTGTATATTAATGATGCTCAATGAGTGCTACCAGGTGTGAAGCCCTTCGTTTGCCAGGAGGAGAACTGTGGACGAAAATTCACAATACGTCCGGACCTCAATGATCACATTCGAAAGTGTCACACGGGGGAGCGGCCGTATCATTGTCTGGTGTGTGGCAAACGTTTCCTGACCGGCTCCGTCTTCTATCAGCATCGCCTCATCCATCGTGGCGAGCGGCGTTACGAGTGCGATGAGTGTGGCAAGAGATTTTATCGTGCGGATGCCTTAAAAAATCATCAGCGAATTCACACTGGTGAAAAACCATACGATTGTCCGTTCTGCACAAAGACATTCCGTCAACGTGGTGATCGTGATAAGCATGTACGGGCACGCCACTCTCAGTTGGATGCAAATGCCCGCTTGATGATGCAGATGCAGAAATTTGAGTTGGAAACCGCGGCTGCATTGAAGGCCAAGCAAATGCAGGAGACTACTAGTGATAGCGAGTTTATTGCTGAAACGCCATCTGTTTCGTTACCTCATTTGCCACCATCTTCCGTTATTTCGGAGCAGCAATTCGAAATGGTGGAGATAGATCCCAATGATTTCTGCGAAGCACCCGATTTTGTACAAATGCCAATGCCAATTGATAATACAGATTTCGAGGTTATTAACTATGGGGAGCTTGAAGGAATGGGACCAGTCGAGGCGCCACAATTTTCAACGGAAAATGCTAAAGTTGTGGTCGTTGAAAATAATTCTTCGCAGCCGTTTTATTTTTAATATTTTTGTTTTCAATGTTGACGCAAGTTATTAAATGGATTTCAAATTTGAATTCAAATTGTTTTTATAGTCTAGTGATGCCAGCTGTTGGCAATATTTACATCTGGCATCACTGCGCACAACATTCAATTATGTGCAGTGTTGGAAAACATTTGATTATAACAAAAGCTGGCAACATTGGGGAATGACAGTTCTAGTGTCAAGCAGCCATTTTTTGCCCTCTTCTTTCTTTTCGATTTTTCCATCGTAGACGCCAACATGGGTTTCGCTACTCTCTGGTACTCGCATCCCCGTAAATACGGCCAAGGCTCCCGATGCTGGTAAATATTGTGTAGATCGTAAAATTGTACATCGAAAGCTGTATAATTTGCATGTATGCCTGCTCTTTGAACTTGTATTTTGTTGCATAGTTGATTGCTTTGAGTAAATTGAGGTTAAGCACGCCCTAAATTCGCATGCTGTTTAACATTCAGTACACTTTGCATATGTTTTTGTGTATTTTTGCTTGTGGAGTGAAAATTCCCTGCTTCAAATGTAATTTTGCCCCCGGTTGAGTACGGAAATATGTGTTGAAACTTCTTTGACAATTTCCTTAATAAAGGGTGGCCAAAGCAAATGTTGCAGCTGGCAGTTGTTGCCATTTGCTTATTGAATGGTGCAGCCTGCTGCAGCGACAGCTATGCAATTTAATGCAATTCCAATGAGTTTACATATTTCACATATTGCATTTGTGCCCACAACTAAAAGTGTATTTTTTTTTGTGTTTATTTAAATTTCAGCCGCGCCTGCTCAAACCGTCACGGTCTGATCCGTAAATACGGCCTGAACATTTGCCGTCAGTGCTTCAGGGAATACGCCAACGATATTGGCTTCAAGAAGGTAATTTAAGACTATATTTTTACAGTTTTTCTAACAAATACTGATTGTCATTGTTTTGATTTTCAGCTGGATTAAATGTCCACTTCAAAATTAGACATACTTTAAGTGTGTCGAACAACAAATAGGCATATTAATATAAGCAGTCGCTTTATGGGGACTACGTATATTAATATGCCGACAACAGCAACAACAAAGCAACAACAATATAATCATTGGGAGATTTAAATGACAACAAAATCCAGAATCATCTGTAATAAACAAGCGACAAGGAACGTGCAAGAAAGTGCCGGATCATATTTCAAAATAAGAAGTGCGTATTTAAGCGCATACAACCGAGTCAAATCTTACATCAGTGTCTTCTGCCCGAAGAGGAAGGAAGGAGCACACTGCACGCCAGCGGATTAAGTTCCCCAATCTCAAAAAGCGTAATTCCTGTCTTGTAGTTGTTGCCTTCTTCGAAGGTTCTTTGTTTAAATCTCCGTCTGATTAAACCCATAACAAGTAACAAGTAAACAAATGTCTTTTAATTGTATATGTACAGATTTGCATCCTTATTGCATGTCCCCCATCTCACTTGAAATGACGGAAGTTAACCGAATGCAATGCCGATCTCTCTCTATCTCCTAGTAACTTCCTCATTTCTATAATATTGGGTTAGTGGTATCCATCCAATGGGATGCATTCAGAGAGCTCTTGAGCAAAAGTAAACAAATGTCAAAAATAAAACCAGTTTGTATAGTGGCCCATTGTGTGCAAAGAGCGTACTCGTATTACCTCCAACTGCGCTCTCTTAGCTGCCTACGCTGATCGGGTCTCAGCTGGTTGGTCTGTTGTGTTTTGGCCAAAAGTTAACATTTTGCACACTCGCCCAATGAGTTGGATTCGGGTGCTCGAAGCCTAAACAACGACGCGACGCATTTGCAGTCTCAAAATTAAAAACAAAATGGGAAAATGTTGAACTATAATTAAATTGCGCGACGTTTAACATTTGAAACAAACACTCAAGTGGTAAATCAATTTTCATTGATGGGCTGTTAAAATTTGAAGCGCTCGTTTTTTACTTTGTGACCTGGTTTCATTTGAATTAAATAAGAAATGGAATTGACAGTGTCGTTGCTACTTCTAAGCAGCTTTTTTATTGTGATCACGGTAAATGATGCAACGGCGAAAAATGCAACAGACACGAGAGCAACACAAACGGAGGCCTTTGTCCGAAGCAGCAACCATATCAGTAGTTCCCGCGGCCAAAGATCTCGCGGTGTTGCACAATACAAGCTGCCGCTTGATGCTGCACAAGCTTCACTGGTCGACAGAGGCAGCGGCCACGACAGCGGCAGCAATAACAGCACTAGAGTGCAGAGCACGCGCAGGCGTAATCAAGTGATTATGCGACGCAGACCTGTTAAAAGCAGCACAACTACAACAACCACAACAACAACAACCAGCACAACCACAACAACAACAAGTGAGTTGATTTAGCAGGAGTTAATTGCATTAACTGGACCACAAGCCTGACCGCTGCAAAGGCAAACTACTCTTGGCTCTAGCTCTGGCACTGACCTAGCTTTCAGTTCAAAAGATTGGTAAAGGCGACAACAACAACTAAAAAGTTATCGGAATGCGCAGAGTAAACAAACTTGTTCGATAATTATGCGGTGTCAGTGCCGATAACTGGAGCAATCGCAGCGACATAGCTTTCAAATTTGCACTGTTGTTGTAGCTGCACCAAAAGAGACCTTGGATAAGCTTTTGGCCAGACACTTGTGACTTGAGTCTTTTTTAAATTTAAATGGAAATGCAAATGTAATGCTGTGTACTCGGTTCAAGGTGTAATTCATAAATCATATATTGCCCTTATCAAGGATATTGGCTTTTAACACATTCAGCGGCAATAAATTTAAATATTCGCACCTTGAACTTGACTCACAATTAGCTCTCTTTATGATGCGCAGATTTTTTGTGTTTAATTTGTCTTGTCATTGAAATTTTTAAGAGCTAATAGAGATAATTAATTGGGTCGAACTACTTGATTTTCCCCAACCAGGCCTTAATTGTTTGAGCCCAAAAACCCAAAGCTGAAACTGTTGTAATTTCATTAAGGTTCGTTTACAATTGCGAATTTCGTGTTTTAAACGCTCTCGTTAAAAATCGTATGTATACAAATATATTTATGGTAGTTGCTGCCTCCATAGACATTTAGATTTCTATTGTTTACACCGTATAATTAAGAGCTGCCTGTATCGAGGTCTGAAAGCTGAGATCTGTTGAACAATTTATCAATCTGCTGACACCATTTGAAAACACGTAAATACTTAAAAAAAAACATTTACATTTTGTGTAAAAACAAGAGGGAACTTTTCAGATAAGAGTGCTCGACTGCAGTATATCATGTCATTAGACCTAGGCCTATTTTGGATTACATTTTTGTATTACTTAGGTGTTTATTATACGATTCCCAGAAATCTATACAAAAGGGGAGACAAGAAAAGAGAACAAACCAAGAGACACCATATCATGTATTTTCAATAACTTACAAGTTGTACTTTAATCTGATTGAAAAATACTTTAAGGCTGTGTCATTTCATAAACAGCTTCAGGCTTTAATGAGAATTGCATAAAATTGATTAAGCTTGAAATAAAAACAAGGATAGAGGTCACCAGTGAAAATAAACTGATGAAGAATAGAAAGAAAGAATTTTATTAAGTTGTTCTTAAATTTTATTAATGTAGTTCATTCATAAACATTTATATATAACGGATAATGGTCGATTTATATTTCGAAAATATAAATATTATTCTTACATTATTTAATAATATTAAAGGTAAATATCATTTACATATATTCACGATTAATTCGTAGGGCATAGTAAGTCCAGTGACATAGGAGGTGGATTCATATTCGCATAATCATCCTCTTCTTTGTCGGAGAGTCGGTAAATTTTGTGACCATAACGACCTGTAATACATATAAAAAACATATTGATAAAAATATATACTGAAATATTGGAAAATTTGTTAGCTTAAAATTGTTCATAAACGAAATCTTACAGGGTATTGAGCGCATATCATTATTTGACTTCACAAAACTGAGAAATGCGATCAGCAGCAGACACACGGAGAACCACTTCATACTGATTGAAATATTATATTAATCTGAATAATTTCGTTTAAAAACACTGAAGAAGCTCTAAGATGAAAATTCCAAATTAAGATTGATGCTTATCAAGAACTTTTTTTGACTAAATGATTATGTGCACTGGTAATTCACAAACATAATTTAATTCGAATTTCCCAAATACTAACATTGAAATTCGGAAGAACTATTAATCTGAAATACACAAAAACTTAATACCAACGTGAATCATGATTTTAATTAGAAAATTTTATAAAAAAAACAATTCATTTGCGATTTAATTTAATTTCTTCACTGCAAACTTAATGTGTAAATGGTTTTAGCTTTTGTAAGGGAATAAGTTGGTCAGTAAAGAGTGAATGGGCAGGCAATTCGTATTTTTTATTTTTATTGGCAAACAGGCAAAAGTGGGTCGGAGCGGGAGCGGATTTTAGTCGTTTTGACGGGATCGCTTTTCGCTTTTCGCTCCAGCGCCAACGCTCACTTTCAGCGTTTATTTTATGAGCATGGTGGATGGGAACTGCGCTTTAGTTGTCTTGCAATGTTTGCTATTTAGAGCAGAACTGGTAATGACCATTGTTGACTAATTCCCAATCTATTTAACACGCATAGCGCCTCGTCCAAGTTTGGCCAATGGCTTCAATTTCTTCAATCCGAGCTTCTGGAGCTTCGGTCAACAGAGTCTTGTTTCTCTCAGTGCGCCCACAAAGCCACCGCATCCTCCCAAGAAATTCGCACACTCAACGGCAATCAGTTCCAAGGAAGAAAAACTTGGCTATCACAAGCAACAGAAGACGGCACTTAAACCCGGATTCAAATCCCCCAGTAGAACAACAACAACAACTACTACAACAACAAATCCAACTACAACAACAACTAGATCCACTGAGGGTCCATTTAGGATCGCGTTGCCCACGTTGACGTTTCCCAGCGCCGCTGGCAGTTCCAATGATAAGGAGAAAGATAAACGAGCTGCCGCCGATCTCCGACAACGCTTTAATTGTCCACAGGAGAACGAGGTGAGATTCCAGCTGTTTCCCAAGATCTGCAAGACGGACAAGGATTGTGCTGTGTGGAAACGAGACGAACTCTGCTGCGACATCTTCGGCTCCAGCAGTTGTGTGACGGGCATTGCCAAGCCCCTGGAGGAGGCATCTCATGCACGTCTGTTGATTGCCTAAAATTGCCTCATGGAACAGGCATTAATGAACTCTCTCCTTTAGCAATACTCGGCTTGATACCACGCAGGTGTCCAACGCGTCCTCTGGCTGAGCTCTGGTGGGATGTGCAGGAATGTCGCACGGACATGGATTGCTGGCCACGTGTCTGCTGTCCAGATGGACGTCGACGCTATTGTCGCACCTCACAGCCAGAGCTGGAGACGGTTCCAGTGCCTGTAAAGCGTTCCTTTGATTATCGTGAGTTTAAGATCTTCTTCTTTGATTTTCTATGCTCTTGTAGAGGGTTTTATGAATATTTCCCCATATCAGATCGGAAAAATCAACCTTTAGTATGAAAAAATTGTTTGTTTTTTGAGATATGTATCTCAACCAATCTCGGAGACTCTGCATTCCTTTCTTTCTTATTTTTTGTGGTTAATTCTGTTATTTTCCTCTCCATTCACAGTGACGGAGTACTTGGAGTGCACAGCTCCACCACCGCCAATTTTTGATCTGCATCCCAAGGCCTGCACATCCACGTTGGATTGCTTCCCGAATGTTTGCTGTCAGGAGGCGGGTCTAAGGCATTGTCGACCGCCCAAAAAGTCCGTTCTCACACTTATGGCCAATTTTCTCAACGTTGACTTTGTGAAGCGGCTCACACAAAATATTGTTATCAAATAGACAAGCACATAATCACATACACATACATACATATTTATATAGTAGTCTCGTTTACACGTTCAAGCATAGCGATTAACCCATGCTTGCCCATACATATGTATATCACTATTTTCATGTGATTTATAGACTCTTTTCACACAAAAATAATATGTAATTTCTACGTTTTTAGACATTTTTCTCCATTATTAAAAAATATATAAAAAATTTTGTCACAAAATTACATTTTTAGTAAGAGAAAGGAATGTGTAAAAACGCAGATAAAGTTCATAATGTTTTAAAGTGAAAAGGGGATAATATATTTATTACTTTGTAACAAGAACTCACAATTTGTAAACATATTTAACCCCTTACTCTTTCCATCCATCAGGCATTTGCTTTTGCTCGTATAAACGAAGTAAAAGATACTTAGTTATGAGAACGTTTACTTTTATTTACACAATTTCAGAAACACCGCTATTATATCTCTCTCCTATGTTATCGTATGGTTGTTCTTCAACTGATAGCCGTTATATGTATGTATATGTAGATACGGTTGTGCCAGTAATAAGACCTACTTACACTTTACTTTTAGTCTTAGATAATAAAAGCGATTTGTTAAAGCTACCACTTGGTTGTCATTTTATGGTCTACTCGTAAGTGCGTCTCAGTCGTTTACATTTGCATTGGTTACCTGAGCCATTAACTTGTTTTTCGCAAAAGGTTAAAATGGGTACACTTACTTCTCGGCCTATCGGCCTTTTGCAACATGAAAATAGAATAGCACGAAGGTTCCATTCTTACCTTGAGATACACTTCAAAGTTTAAAGTGTCTACATCTGGAAAATGTCGGTTGACTCACGAAATGCGATTCTATTTACATACATATTGTATTTTTTTACGCAACACAAGTTTTTTAATCGAAAAACATTGTTTGTGTACGAGAAATGGTTTTACAGACAGTTATAAAACAAATACTCAGGTATTTCCTTGAAAATAAGTAATAACATGTCGAATAATTCTTTTTAGCGAAATAAATCCACATATGTATTTAATTTTTGGAAACAAATACCTTATCTTTTTTATATTATGTTCCCAAATTTATTGTAGCAACTCATTAGTAGAAATTTTGAGATCTATTGGTTTTTTTGTTTTATAAAAAACAAATGTGGGAAAACTCCTCATTTTATTTGTTCGACCAACTTTTGGGTAGGCCGTTAGTTAACCGGAGCAAAGATGTACTTGACGTTTACATAGAAAAACGAAATGCTGCAACGACAACTTTAAAAAAAAAAGCACAGAAAGCAAATGGGGAAAAGGTTTCAAATTTCCCACAAGCTGCAAAACAGACGACGTGAAATAGAGGAAAGAGTGAGACCAGTAAAAAACGACAACCTAGAAAATACAATTTACAATTGAAAAATTGCGCAAGCAAGAAATGACGCAGCGCAAGTTTAGTTTAAATTTGGTTTATTGCATAATTATTGTGAGAATCAGACAGTCAATTATGAAGTGTCTGTGAATGCGAGTAAATAATATGTATGTATGTGTATATTTTAGATTCTAGGTGTAATTTAGAAAAGCGGGACGATTGAAGATGCTTCACTTGGAGGAGCAGCCGCAGGATTTCTTGTTGTCACTGCCGCACTTGCAGTCAGTTCCGCAGTTGCAGGAACCCTTGTTGGTCTGGGAGGCGCATTTGCAACCTGGAAGGGCAACAAAAAAATTGAAAGTAACATAATTAGCAATGATTAATCGTATACAGTGTAGATCCTCAAGAACTTACCACTTCCGCATGGGCAAGGCATTTTGTATTGATTTGAGAGAATTCACTTGAACACTGAACACGAAGAAAACTTGATTTGATTTTTCACTTTTTAATTGCTGAGTCACTTTGCTTTTGCTGCTGAATACAACTGATGCCCAATCCACGGATGTCTTCCGATTTTATACACTTTCGAAACGAGGCTTTCCACACGGCGAGCGGCCGATTCAATTCCCGTTTTGCACACGCCGACCGGCCGGCGATAAATCGTCGAGCCGTGTGCAATATATGCTCGCTGAAAGAGCTTTTTGAAGCTTTATATGGTTCATGTCTTTGCTAAACTTTCTTTCCAGCCGAGTTTCGAGGTTCCGGCGCGCAATTCAAATTATACCTAATTTTGAATTAAAATTATAATTTGATGAACATTTTTAATTCGAAATTAGAGAAAATTAAAGTGATCATTTTGATACAGGTTTGAAGCTAGGGAAAGAAGTTACAAATTTAATTTAAAAAAATCATACAATTGACAAAAGTCCAAAAAAAAATTTTGCAATCTTAGTTAAGCGTTGCCAGACGGTTTTTTGGTGGGTGGCAACTCGGTTAAAACATCGATGCATCGATGTTTCTCCACCTCCAGTCGTTCTGTGCCGTTAAATTCTTGCGGGTTGTGGGTTGCGCGGACTGTTTTCTTATTTTAAAATAAATTGCGAGTCAAATAAGAACGAATCTGTCCATTCATCATCATCGGCTTCGGCTGTTGGATGTGTTTGCGAATGCGAGTACATCGGAGAGTCAGTGTTTTTCCGATTTCTGAGTGCGGCTGCAGCAGGAAAAGTCGTGTGACATTTTTGCAACGAATTTAAGTGCAACGAAATGCAAGAACTAAAAGTAAATAATACGCATTTTTAATTGTTATTGTTATGATTATCCTTATTGACAAACGATGAGCCACAAAACAAGGCGACAACAACAAGAAAAAAAACAGACATTTCGTGTATTTTTCTATTTGCCTATTGGTTAATGTGGGGGTGTATGTGTGTGCGTGTGCGTGTATTATACATGTAGGTGAAAATGCAACACACATAAAATCAATAAATCCAAGTCAAAATAAAATAAGCAAAAATCAAAGACAAACGTGTGTACAAAATGATGTGCGTGTGCGCCTCTATGTGTGTGTATATGTTTGTGTAAGTGTGTGGTGGGCGTGGGAAAGAAAACAAAAAGAGCAAAACAGTAAGGACGACAACCACACTGCGTATTAAATTAGGTGGCAACGCACGACACAGGACATAGTGTGCGGAAGTGAACAATTTAAAGTTTGTGGTCGCCTGATATATAAATATATATATACATATGTGTATGCATTTGGGTGTGTGTGTGTGTAGGAAGGGCTAGCAAACGATTATTTTGCTCACCCACGCATATAACTGTTGTTGGCAATTTTGTTGTTGTAATCGCCTGCACTTCAAAGCATCTATTTATACACTGTAGGCGTGTGCTTGCATGTGTGTGTCTTTGTGTGTGTGTGTGTGCCCATAATGCGAATAAGTTTGATACCTGAGCCCAATCACAATCAAAATGCCACCCGCACCCCTCGTGTCCAAGCCGCCCACGTAGCAATAATAGTATGTAATCGTAATAATAATGATGATGATAATGATGATTATGATTATGATATTGGCAGTGACGTTGGCGTTGGCGTTGGCGTTGCCTATGGCTATAACTATGGATATGCCTAGTTGGCTAACGACGCGCAGATCTGTGCTATAGTTTATTTTGACAACAATACAAAAACAAGAAATAAATGTTATCATCATCAAGCCGAAGATTTGATACCCTTGCAGAGCTCTGTATTCTATTTTCGACAGAACGTTCCTAAGACAGCTATTTGATATAGTAAATTTGGTCAAGCTGTATAAGATAATACCAAATATATTTAATTATTGTTGAGATAACTCAAAAATCAAAGTTCGATATATGTATACGGTGACATATGTACATATACATATATATATATGTAGTGTCTGCAGTAAAAAGACGGACCTGTATCAAGATTCATAAATTTTTATCAATTGGCATAAACTAGTCTTCTATATCCAACATTTGTGTAATGTTGCATTAATTATAATTTTTGTGTATCTCAAGTTTAAAGTGTCTTTTGTTTTAGATTTAAATTTAAAGTTAAATATTTATTTTAATTTCTTGAACACTTAATTTTCTTTTTGCCGACTTAAATGCAGTCGTGTATAAATAAGTAAAATTAATAAAATAAATAATATAAAAATATCGACTTTGCTCGTCGTCCTGAGATATTTATACATTAGGAGGAATGCCACGCCTCCTTCAATGCGTTACACATTTTGTAATAATATTATAATACCCCCCGCAAAAGTATAACACTACCCTTCACCTTTGCCTTAAGCACTGTGCTAAAATTGGCACAACACTCACGCGGTGTCACATTGTGAACCCAAAATCCAAATCCAGACGCAACCGGAGCGTGTTATAATAAGGTTGTGCGTGTGTGGGCGCAATATGACGAATTGATTTGCTTCTTAATCGTTGCAGATAAACCAAAGTATGGCGCTCAAGTAAAACACATTCCAATCCGGTCTACAGCATAGCAAACAGGCAGACTTACATTTTTGGCAACTAACCAAAAACAGAAAGGAAAACAATTTCATGATGACGGAGCAAAAGAATCAAGTGACGCGGGCAGCGCCGGAACAGAGCAACGACTATCGTGTCGTGGTCTTTGGTGCCGGCGGTGTTGGCAAAAGTTCCCTGGTCCTTCGCTTCATAAAGGGGACATTCCGCGAGAGCTATATACCCACCATTGAGGACACCTACAGACAGGTGAGAGATGAACCATCTCCGCAATGAGAAATCATGCTGATAGATAACGTTAAATGCTTTAGGTCATAAGTTGCAATAAGAATATTTGCACATTACAAATCACGGATACGACAGGATCGCATCAGTTCCCGGCCATGCAAAGGTTGTCCATCTCAAAGGGTCATGCTTTCATCTTGGTCTATTCGGTGTGCTCCAAACAGAGCCTCGAGGAATTGCGACCTATTTGGACGCTTATCAAAGAGCTGAAGGTAAAATTGAAATCGCATTCAATGGAATTGAGAAGGTCAAATTAATAAAGTTATTTTTAGGGCGATGTGAACTCGATACCCGTGATGCTGGTGGGAAATAAATGCGATGAGAGCACTGAGCTGCGTGAGGTATCGCAAATTGAGGGACAGGCCCAGGCGACGACCTGGAGCATATCATTTATGGAGACGTCGGCCAAAACCAATCACAATGTAACCGAGCTGTTCCAGGAACTGCTCAACATGGAAAAGACGCGCACCGTCTCCTTGCAGCTCGATACGAAAAAGCAAAAGAAGCAGAAAAAGGAAAAGAAATGCAAGGAGACAAATGGCGCCATACCGGAGAACGGTGAGGCGGGTGCAAGTGGTGCTGGCGTCAAGGAAAAATGCGGCGTTATGTAACGTGTTTTCCAAGCTACATGCATACATATATATTGGTGACAGACAAATACTCGCATTGGGACAGTGGCACTACTCGAAAACTCATCCCATAAACACACACATAGACACAGGCATATGCATATACATATACGAGTAATATATATACACATATATTTCACTTTGGGACTGATGTTATCAGAGAACAGCCTGCATACAAAAGTATAGTTATATTATTAATTATAGATGACAAAAATGAAATGGAAATAATAAGACAAGCATTACAAGTATATTTTGCATACATAGATTTTTATCCATAACACCCTCTAAAATGCGGCCATCACATCTCCCTCCCCCCACCCGCACCACATACAAATCATATGAAATATATGTATATGGATACAAATTGATTTCTTTGGGTTTTCAAAATAACAAAAAACAAAAAAAAACAGAAGATAACTATTACATCTGAAACGTAACGGCATACATATCAAATACATAATACATAATTGCATACATCGCATGACATACTCGCACATACATACATAATGTAAGATCAACATTATACGGATGATCATAATGATCATGAAATATAAATATCTCAAATGAAAAGCCAAAGTACCTATATAAAAAGACATACAATTTTTATCTAACTAACGATATCTACGATACTAACGAAAAACCAATTATAAACTACAATGTGTATTTACATAAAATTCATTTACTAACAGAAGACAAATACATATACTTAAGACAATTATGGAGAATTTGTACTGGGAATAGATAGAATCGAACAGAATGATTATTCCCAATTAATGTTGGGATCCGTTCCGATTGTTGCAAAGCCTCCTTTCTGACTATCAATCAATTGCTGTATAACTAACTATTTACCACCAAAAATCTTTCAACAAAAAACCAAATTGCTACTTTCGTTGCTTAAAAATGTATAAATAATACTCAGAATCATACCCATAGGAAATACACTAACAAAAATCGCGTGTTAATTTCTTTACAATTGTTTTCACTTAAAAATGTTAAACAAAAATGCATTTTTTTTTATGTATTTATAATGGAATATGTATTAATTTACAATTATTTGCTGAAATTTATTAACGTTTAAAGTATAATGCAGAATAAATTAGCTTTAATCAAGAGTTCAAGCTTCGCGTGGAGATCCGATGTTTTGAATATTCGGACTTGCAAGCATTATACCGGATTCGGATCTTCACACTAAGTAATAAGCACAATTTTTTGCCGCTCATTAAGAAATTGTAGAGTTAGTTTTAATTATTATAAAGAAAAAATAGTAAAATGAAACCATGTACATCGAAGAAGGAGAAAATGTGCAAAGAATGGAGCATATAAGTTGCCTGTTTTTTAAAAACGAAATTTTTAATAAAATATGTATGTTTAACTCCAAGTAAAAACAGTTCACAAGTTGTGGTATTTAACAATTTATCTAGTTGGTCGGCTTGTGCATAGGCGTAGGAGTTATAGTCTTTTTGAGGATTAAATAGTTCGCGTTGTTTTGCTGTTAATTGATATTAAAATGGCATTAGTTATTTTGTAAAAATTATGTATATCCTATCCAAAGAAAAAATGAAAAACTGTTTAAATTAACTGATGTTAAACTATTGTAATTATAATTATTATTATAATATGACTTTGCTCATTTCTTATGCACACATATATAAATAAAAAAAACAACAAAGATCATAAATACATATTAACATATTAATATTACATACCTAGTACATACCTATATTGTTGAATTTGTGTAGTAAAATTATTAACCAAGATTTTGATAGCGGACCAATTTGCGTATAAGATTTCAGAAATCAATTTAGATAAATTCTCTCGGTTTGCCATAGATACAATACATACATAGTATATTATACATAATTATATATGATTATTTCATATGTATATGTAATCCTAATGCCAGCCTTAGTTTAAATTTATGTATTATTATCATGATCCAATGATCCTGTGTGCTTTAGGTTTGCCCCTCAGTTTCCATAGTTTTAGTTAGGTTTGTTAGGCTCTTGACAGCGAAACTGGTTATGGCTTAAATGTACGTGCCGCGTATTGGAGTACAATACAGTACAATAGACATAGATTACATCAAATGAATAATTAGTTGCATAATAATATTAAGGAAATGTTATGTATAATGTAATACAGCAAACATTATTATGTATGTTTGTACATGTATGTAATTCAAAAGTTTAATTTAAAATACAACGAATGAATATATTTACACCGAATTATTTTTAATTTTTTTTTATCAATATACATAAATTTACTTATTATACACACAACATATTAGTTGTATATTAAACTAGTTTATTCATGATGAATATTTGATTATTGCTTACATTTCAAATATGCAACTCATACAAACAAAGAGACACACTCAATGCTAATAATATGTTGTAAATATATGAACAATGAAATTCAGCAACACGGCATTATTGGTATATACAATTTTGAAGTGGCCGGTAGAATAATATAAACATGTAATAGAACGATTTGGGAGGCCTATTAACGACACTTAATGAAATCTTATTGTTGAAGATTTAACTTATAATAATTATCGTGCAAAAATGAAATAAGTACACGCAAAAATAATTTAAATAAAGAATAATTTAACTATGACAAAAAAATCAACTGGTAACTGAATTGTTTGATAATGTAAAATCTAACGCCAATTAACTGGTAAAATATTTTGAACTACAAATATGATCACGAACATTATACTCAGTTGCAGTAGAACGCTAAGAAGTGGCAATGTGGTCCACATCTTCATCGTCATCCACGACTGTAAATCCAGCCTCCTGTGCAATGTCTGCTGAGAAACTGCTGATATTGAGATTCTCCTTTGAAATATTACTCAAATTTGGTTCTGCGATTGAATTATCTTTTGAACTTGATGAACTTTTCGTTGGTGATGCTGGTCGCGCTTCCAATGGCTCTAGCACCTCTTGAACACCAGACACAGCTAACTGTGGCTGTTGTTGGGATTGTGCCAAGGTCGAACTGTGCACGACATTTAAGAGCATTCTTAAGTTTTCACCCGTCAAGCGATCTGCTGCTGCCTCATCGGTCAACGCCGCTTGTTGCGTTCCTGCAACAGGTGTATTGGATCTCATATGAACGAATCCCATCCATACCTTGGGACTTATAATGTATTTGAAAGTCAGCTTTAACATATATCCAATCATGAGAACTAGTGCAAAGGGAGCAATCAAGTTATAAGGAAACGATAAGCCAGCTGTAGAAAAAACAGTAATAATTACATTTTCTGACAAACTTTGAAATAATGTTACGACTTACTGCTTAGGCTGGATATGGTGTGTGTTGTCTTCTCTAGCAGCATTTCAATTTGTTTGAGGAATATATCGCTCGTGTACATAATGAAAACGTGATCAGGACGACAAAATGGCATATTCAGTTTGCTAGATTTTCTGCAATTTAGTGAAATTAATTTTGATTGTTGCATGTTCTTAAGAACACTACTTACATTAATTTCCGCTTTTGCTGCACTTCTGGGGTTTCACTTGAAAAGTAGCTAAACATCCGTGAAAACCAGGATTTATCAGCATTATCCGAAAGCTGTTGATGATTATCAATTACCTCAATCATTGCATCAACTTCCAGTTTCTAAAGTGGAACAAAATAAATATCAATTCGGCATGTATTTGTATAGTATAGTTTAAAACTTACCCTATTGCACTCTAAATAAGTATGAAAATAGCCATAAATGAATATACCACCTAGTATAATGACTACAACTGGAAACCGATAACGTTTGCGCACAAACCAGCCGGCAGATATAACCATCAGCACCATCAGCATGAATTTGACCTGGCAAGACAAGTTTTTGTTAACAGTACAAAACAGGGGAATCCATAAAAGGCAATTCTAACCTCGGATACTCTGAGCAATTGTACAAAATCCTTGAGCATCTCCGTAATAAGCGCACGCACTCCCATTCCTTGGTGTGCGTAGGAATAGTCGCTCGAACCGGAAATCAAAGGCATATCTTTCGCTTTATCGAGTATTTTACTGAGGAATATATCGAGATCCCGCACATCTTGGATTGCTTCAAGTTCCTCGACTTCAGCCGGCAGCAATGTAAACAGCAGCGATCGTTTGTAAAGCTGTGAGGTTTTGCCATACTAAATAGTTGTAAAAAAGTTACACAAATAAATGCCTAGTACATGACGTCATCTAGCCAAATTTTAGAAAACAAAGCATGCCAACATACCTGCAGTTTGTTACGATCAAATAATGAATTAACGAACTTTTTAAAATATATTAATGCCAATTGATCCTCTATGGATGCAAGGGATTTCTCTGTTGGCGCTTGGCATTGGCACGAATCCTCAGTAGGACGACTGGTTGTTTCTAGCGATATTTTCGTCCAGTCGTGGGGCTCCACCCAAGTATCCTCGTTACAGCACACATTATGGAATAAAAACAATAAACAACTCACGATTGCGTTTGGCCGCATTGCGATATTTTTAGAATAAAGATGAATATAAAATTAACTAAGACTTAACCAGGCAAACATCTGATCGCAATTGCGCGGTTGTCCGTCCAGTGTTCGAAAACGACAACTGTGCTTGGGCTATTGAGGATAGTATGCTGATTTGTGAACAGGGGATGCATAATTGCATGTACATTTTTTTTAGGTTTTGTGTGTTCAATACAAATATGTAGTAGTACGAAAATTATGAGGTTCTGAAAAAAAGAATATTTATTTTCATATATTAAATATTTGCACAATTGTTGCAATTTTGCTTGAGCTGCATACCAAGCAAAAGCAGGCGCTGCCAGACTGTTGTGAGAGATATATAAACAATAGGCAATGATGCCAGACTCACACTAAAAAAATGACTCAGAAGCAAGTGTAGAAGCTAAATAACTTAATAATAATAATAAATCTTAGCGTTTCGCTATAAGAAGTTTAAAATGGGCTTATTTGGCAAAACCCCTAGCAAGGATCCCAAGGAGCAGGTTAGACGTCATTCCCAGTTAGCCCAATTCATTTTTGCGCATTAACAAGGCCGTTTGATGACCATGAAATGATGTCATGTTCCAGTTGTTTTGATTCTCATTTGTTACACCTGTTTTTCTGCATTCGTAGGTACAAGAATGGACGCACAAATTACGAAAAGAAGGTAATCAACTTGATAGACAAATACGAAGCATACAGCGAGAGGAGGATAAGGTGAAACGGTCACTCAAGCAGGCTGCTCAAAAGAATGACCGGGATACATGTATTATTCTCGCCAAAGAGATTGTAAACGCACGGAAGGCAATAAACCGTATTTACACCTCAAAGGCACATCTGAGCTCGATCCAGATGCAAATGAAAAATCAATTGTGTAAGTACACTTTTGATATAATTTAGTTAAGATTGCTGTTTCTTAACATTAGCCGTTTCTTCTTTTTGCAGCTACGTTGCGGGTGGCGGGCTCGTTACAGAAATCCACGGAAGTCATGCAGGCCATGCAGAGTCTTGTTCGATATCCGGAGTTAGCAGGCATTATGCGTGATATGTCAAAGGAAATGATGAAGGCGGGCATAATCGAGGAGATGCTGGATGAGACTATGGATTCACTGGAAGAGTCCGAGGAGTTGGAGGAGCAGGCAGCCAAGGAGGTTGACAAAGTTCTCTGGGAAATTACAGACGGCAAATTGGGAGAGGCTCCACTACCACCAGAAGCAACGCCAGCTGACAAAGCACCAGCGGCAGCAGCAGCAGCACCTGCGTCACGAGTTCCCGTCGAAGTCGAAGATGATGATGACGAGGGCGAAGAGCTGCAGGAGATGCAAAGTCGTCTCGCTTCGTTGCGATCATAAATAGTTAGTTGCTGTAAGGGTCTTAATATACACATATATACTAATGCTTAGATTCGAATTCTTAAATTTAGCTTGTGATTGTTTATCATAGCATCTTGCACGCCACAAAAATCCAAAACATATTAATACGTACCCCGACAGTGAATTATAAACACCAAAATAAGAGTCATGAAATCTGTTTTTGTAAGCTTAAATTATATACAATACTTTGGTTTATATTGTGTTGAACATCAGTTGATATAACATTAAATTTAATTATTTTACATATTATTTATTGCATAAACTAACGTTGTATTAAATATACAAGCATTTTAGTGTATTACAAATTTATAGCATATAATTAGGCTGAACCCAAAAATACACTGCAATTAATGAAGACAAAGAAGACCTGCTAAGAATCTGATCAAATTATGGATTTTAAATAAAGGGCGTCACTTTGTGGAGAATGCACTCTGCTTGTCTTTAATTGCAACATAATTTAAACTATTTCAATTAATTTTATGGCTGCAATGTTGCTTGTATCCAGTCCACATAAGCTCCAACTCGACTGTATACACCTGGCCAGCCGTTAAGGCCACAGGGTGTGGGTCCAAACGAAACGACACCTGCCAGGAAGTAGTATGTGTTCACCTTGTTTGTGTCCAGACCGATGAGTGGGCCACCAGAGTCACCGCGACAGGAATCCACACCCTCCATGCCGCCGGCACACATCTGTGTGTTTTCCAATACAATACTCTGACGACTATACACAGATTGGCATTCATCCAGAGTGAAGCCATCCACCGCAGCCTTGAGCTTTAAATTACTGGCCGACAACTCCTCCGTCTTGCCCCATCCCGCCACATCCATTGAGATGCCATCGAATGTGGCCGAGCGTAGATTCGAATCCAAGGGCAGGCAAATGGGACGCACAAAGTCCGTATACTCAATTTGGCGTGCCAGGCGCAACAGAGCGATATCGTTAACTTGGTTCTTGGAACTGGGATCGTATGATGGATGTGGAATGGTGCGCTCAACCGGCACATCCATGTGCGGCGGTGCACAATCCTTCATGCCACGCACATCCACCTCACAGTCCGGATCTGTTGCCGTGTCCCATTCGCCCAAACGGACACCGGTGAGACGCCAGTCGGCGGGCAGGGATTTGCCATTGACACAATGTGATGCGGTCACCACGTAACGAGTGCTGATCAGTGAACCACCGCAATGATGACCTTTGTTTCCAGTGCCTATAAAACAATAAGCGTTAAAATTAACGCAGTGTCACTCACAAACTTAAATGGATAGATTACCTTTGGTATACTCAACCAGTGCCATCCAGGGAAACTCATCGATTTTGGTCTTAACTCCGCCGTAAATGCGATTGGAAAGTAAATTTCCGCATTGACCCGGTAATGGTAACAAATTTGTATGCGTATTATTTGCAGGTGGTTTCACTGTCGCCACCGGCGAGCTATCCCGATATCGATCCGGACAGCAAATCTAAGAGATAATTAATTATTTAATTATATTGTTGACATGAGTATAATAGTGCCGACTTACCAAAACTTTGCCATTAACATAGCCACATTGACTGCGGCTTAAATACAGCTTGTCCGCGTCCTTTAAAGGGGATGTTGTCAATATACCATATAAATATTTGCAATCCTCCAGATGTATACACAGGGCACGTTCCCGATTCGGGGTTATGCAGCGTCCATAGTTCGGCACCTGATTAGCCTCATTAGGGAAATAAAATTCTGCGTAAATTAAGTAAACATCAAAAAAAAAAGTAGTCATAATGCCGAATAGAGATTAATAATATTATTTGTCCGGCGATTATAGAAACTGGTTTCTCACGTTAGATGTGAAGGCCCCTTCAAACAATCAAGCAAACGTATATACATACATATGTACATATGTAAATGCTTACCCATACATACATACATATACACTTAAATCATTAATTCTTTTCGCTTCTATTGCGATTTGATCTTTCTTCTCCTTTTGCTTACTTACGCGCTCTTGTCACATTTACACAAACTCCAAAGAAAGCACAGACCGCAATTAACTTAATCATATTTCTAATATGTTATGTACAACATATGTATAAATGTCAGCAGTTCAATTTTATGATTTGTATAATTAATAATTGAAATTTATTATCTCGTCTCGCAACAGGTGAAGATGCCAAAGCCAGACTTGGCACACAACTGAGAAGCCGCAGGCCGAGAGAGCAGCTTAACAGAGAACTTTGATGAGCTTTGATTAGAGCTTTTTCATATTTGTTGTTGCTTTTAACTATTGAAGCTAGAAGTGGGAAGACGTTTAATAAAGTGTGAATGACGATTAGAGTTTGTATTTGCCAACGTTGTTATATATGTACTTTCAAAGAGTATTATAATTTTGTATCTAAATGTGTAACGCATTAAAGAGGAACGAGTTTCTATATTCCCGATCAGGATGACAGAACTTTTGAATTGTTGTGTGAAAATATTTCTAAATTTTCAAAAGTTTTCTTTTTTGCAAGGGTATCAAATGTTTGCCATGTCGTAGATACATTTTCTTGCTTGTGTTATATTTATTTATTATTATTTATTTTTCTAGAAAGCAATATACATAACAGTGTTAGATCTATATTTGTAGGCTTTGGCATCTAAAAGCTTTGGATACTTATACTGGTATTGGTGCCTCCCCCCGCTCATGTATTGACCATTGGCATTTCAGTATTATTACGGATGCTATCAAAAATCCAGTTCATAAAGGAACTGACGGCCGTATAAACACCCGGAATAGTCGAAACGCCGCAAAGTGTTGGTCCAAATGCCACAATGCCAAGCAGCGTATAGCGTCCATTGGAGTTTAGAATCCCCGATGTGCCATCATCCATGAAGGGTCCTCCACTGTCACCACGGCAAACATCATTCATGGGTTGTCCCTGAGCACACAGATGATTCGGCGTGATGACAATCGGTTGTTGAAAGTTCTCGCTAAGACTGGCATAGGTAATCGCACAAGTCGTAGTATTAACTATGGGCAGTCTGATAAACCTCACCGATGTTGAGCTGGAAGAGTTGGCTGAACTGTTATCTGAAATCGGAGTAGGCGGAGAAATTTATTGTTTTTGTGAGAGAGTTCGAGAACGGAACATTTACTACATTCCATTTATTCATTGTTTTAAAATATTTTTAATAATTTACGTTATAAAAAAAAGTTTTATTTTACTTACTTTCCGAAGTTGTACTCCAGCCCGCAACGACTCCCATTTGACCAATAAGTCGATTCGCAAGTGCCGATGTACTATTTAAAGGTAAGCATATTGGCGTGAAATTGGCTAAAAGTATACAAATCTATTATTTTTTATTGCTCTTTGAGAAGGGAATGAACATATTTACCTAAATTATTATTAAGACTCAGAAGCGCTATGTCATTGGCATACTTTGGTTGATCGTAGTTGGGATGCACTAAAACTCGGTTGATGCCAAATATATTTGGGGTACTGCAGTTGGCAGCACTTGCGGCACAGTCTCTGGAACCGGGGCTATCATCGCCTATGCGAACCTGAAACCTGTGAAAGGGTTTATTGAGCATTTTTATTGAAAGACAAAGCATTAAAGTTGATTAATAGTATTTATTGATTATCTTGGCAGGGATTTTTAGAAAAGTTTAATTGCGGGTTAATGACATTAACTCAAACAAATAGATTTATTGTAATGATAGACTACAAAAAATTTTTTAGTGTGGTTTATTGAAAAAGTTAAAATGCTTTAAGGCGTTGCAGCTGGGATTAAAACCGAAACGAATATCGGTTTCAGTTATGGTTTCGGTTATGCTCGAATTAAGGTTTTCGGTTATCGGTTGTGCAAAATCTTGGAGGATCGGTTTCGTAACGGTTATCGGTTTTTTGTAAGTTTCGGTTGAAAAATACAAGTATGGTTTCGGTTCACAAAAAAATAAAAATTAAGGTTTTCGGTTGACCAAAATAAGAAGCGTTATTCATAGTTTTACATGAAAAAAGACTTAATGCTTTTATTAGTCTGCAAAATAATGTTATCTGGTTACTGAAATAGTCCAGTGTAATGTCGATTTTATTATAATTTGATCTAACATAAATTTGGTTCATTTGGTTTGAAAATATGGATTATTTTGATTTTACTGAACTTTGATAACTTTGAACCTCCAAAACTTTGTCAAAAGTCAATCAATTTTTATGCGGAATGTAAATTTTAGCATGATTTTACCTCCAAATTCGTTCTGCAATTAAATTTTTTTCATTTCAGAAAATTTTTGAAAATCGAATTTTTTTGAAATTTTACAGTGTTACCCCTTTATCTTTTTTAATTTTTTCGAAAAAATTTGAATTTTCAAAATGAACAAAATTTAAATGCAGAACGAATTTGGAGGTAAAATCATGCTCAAATTTACATTCCGCATAAAAATTAATTGACTTTTGACAAAGTTATGGCAGTTCAAAATTATCAGTACCTGCGACGGCTAGAACCGAAATTAACCCTAATAAATGAATCGGTTACTAAACGTTTATTTCGGCTTAAAGAGTTTCGGTTTATGTGTTTCGGTACAGCGGTTACGGTTTCAATTACGGTTACAAATTTCAATCGAATTTCACCGGTTAAAGGTTACGGTTTCGGTTAAGGTTTTAATCTCTGATTTGCAGTTTATTATTTGTATTGGTAGACTAAGATAAATCTTTTAGCTGGACTACGTGTTCATTTAAGGCACATTGGTATTTCGAGTGGATTAGTTGTGTTGATTAATTAGGTTTAATCTATAGGCACGGCTTATTAAAAGAGTTAATTTTTAGCACATTGTCATTGGATCAAGGTAACACCCATTAAGAGTTCACAATGGATTAAATTTATTGATTGACTAAAATAAATTTTTTCGCAGGGCTTATTGAAGGTGATTGTGTTAGGCTCAATAATATTTCGGCTACTCACTACATTACTTTCAGATTTAAAAAAAAAAACGATTTTTTAGTCAATGATGTTAATATATTCTTCATGCCCTGTTCTATATTGTGTAAAAATTGTTTTCAAAAGCTCATAAAAATTTCACAATAGATTTTTATCATTATTTGATTTTGATTAATATTTTGGCAGAGTCTTTTTATAAAAAAAAGGTAGTTATGGCTCAAGGAAAATCGAATTAGGACTTCACAGCGGATTAATGAAACTGACTGATTTTAATTGACCACTTTAAGATTTACCGGTATTATTGAGTCAATAGGTGTAGTACTTACAGCTCCAGATCGGCGACCAGATTGACAACGCAATGGGCGGCAGTAACAATATAGTTATTGGAAATCAGAGATCCAGAGCAGCGATAGCTGATGCGACCATTTGCTGTCATTGATAGAATTGGATAATTTAATTAATATTATTACTATTATTTTTATAATTATTATTTTTATACTTTTGTATAATTTTTAATACGATAATTCTTGTAGATTGTGCAAAATGAGTAAACCTGGATGTTGCTGTAAAAGTGCCAATGAGCCAAATCCCAATTGTGCTTATTGTGGTAACAAGAAGCAAACCTATTATAATGATCCATATCAAAACAGTTACGGAGAGAATCAAGGTTATAATAAACCTGGATGTTGCTGTAAAAGTGCCAATGAGCCAAGTCCCAATTGTGCCTATTGTCGTAACAAGACCCAAGGCTATTATAATGATCAATATCAAACCGGTTACGGACAGAATCAAGGCTATAACCAAGGAAGCGACTATTCGTATGGTAGCCAAAAGTCACAGTATCCGTCTCAGCCACCGAATAGCCAACAAGGCGGAGATAATTCGAACAATTCTTCCTGGTCACTCCTGAAGCCTGTATTGGTCTTTGGTGCTGGTTGTTACGTGACCTCGCAAATGGTGAACGTGGCCAGTGAATTGGGTTAAGAGCAAACGCTCCGTAAGCCCTTTCTTTATGATCTTCTATTAAATTCTTGACAAATCGTTATCCCTTCAGCAACAAACGTCTACACAACCCCCATCACATATATAAAATATGTGCAATGCTTCGTTGATGGTGTAAATAAAATTTCATGTGCTTTTAACTTACTTTTATTACGATATGCGATCCGTGCCAGCCATGGATATTGCCCAGGCTGAGCTTCTTCTCCACCCTGAATACGTGTGCTCAGACTGATCCCACAAACTTCTGAATTTATGCGAGATGCCAGCGCGAGTGAGGAAGGCGTAACAGTTAAAGGAGGCGTAACTATTTCCATCTCTCGAACCACTTGCTCCTGGCTTGCAGCAGCCATTAACTCTCCTTCGCTTTTGGTTTCTATTGACTTGTGAAAACGCAGATCTCCAGGAAACACAATTGGTCTATCCTTGGGCGTAGGACGCGGTGTTTGACTTCTTGGCATCTCATTGTGGTCAATATGATACTCAAAGTGATGGCTATTATCATAGCCAAAGTAATGTTCATCATAGTCATCATCAATGGGTTGGGGACAATTACGTTGCGCTTGAAAATCCCGATAATTGTGCAATTGCATTTCCGTCTCGTACGCCATAAATCTATTGAAGCCAGGATTGGGTTTGGAGCTGATCGGCGCATCCCAGACCCAACGATCTCTGGGTGGCGCAAAGCGAATAATGCGATTATTATGCAACGATGACTCATGGTGCTGTGGACAACAGACGAGCGGATCGAGTCCTTGAAAACCACAGCCAGCTGAATGGACCATGGAGAAGACGGCAACACGATCCTCCGTCTTGTGATTGAGCAAAAGTCGGACAAAGGGCAGACAGTCCTTGATCCGTATGCAATGACAGAAGCCGGTGACGCAAACAACTGCAAGAATTGGGGATTGGAAACACAAGTGAAGTGACTTGCCAATAATACAACAACAACAAAATAGCCAAGGTCAATATCTGCAAACCAGAAGTGCCTAAGACACAAACCCAGACAAAAGTCCGGCACAGCAATTACTGAGTCACTTTTGCCATCGGTTTTCGTTATTATATGTATGTTTGTATGTGTAGTTTATTGCCCTTCGCTTTGCGGCTCTGAGCATGATGTTAGCACATTTGCTTGGGGAATTTCTAGTCATTGACCTTGACCCACTGCCAAACGGCCCCCCGTTGAAATTTGTTCTTGTTTCGTTTCTTTTGCTTCAAATTAAATTTCTACTCGTAATACACTAATTGCCAGTCTCATATAAACACTTAATGTAAATATTCAAGTGTTAAGTTCGTTGTTTAAGTCGTTAGATTTTCTACTCACACTGAAAGCAAACTGTGAAAATAACTGTAGTGCATATGAGCTTTGCAGGCAGCCACTGCATTTTGAGCTTTCCTTGAGTAGCTTTCGTCTCAATTTCAACACAGAATCTCACCGCAACACACATACACACACTCGCACACGGACACGATTTACAGCTTGCGCAAAATTCTCAGCTGATCATTGAATGTTTAAGACACGAACACAACTTATGCCGTCGAGGTGCAAAATAAAATTGAAATAAATTGGTTCAATATCTGAGTATATCTTATTTCCATTTCCATTTCAACGGCGGCGCTCGTGCTTTGTTGTTTTTTTTATTTTAATTTTATTTTTTTTATCAACAGCGAATCAAAACAAAGAGGGAACACAAAAACAAATTGTACACAAGCCCCAAAAGCTGAGCTTATGAAAGAGCAACAAATACACGCAAGCACTCACACACACACAAACATGCATGCACAGAGATAAATTAGTATAGGCCGATGCGATGTAAGGAGAGCGAACGATCATAACAGACCCGACAATCGAGTCACACTGGCATCTCGTGCGTAAGTTGAAGTGCCGGCAACACAAAAACAACACATACAACAACAACAAAAAAAAACATGTTTTGAGACATAGTCACACACACACACACACACACGTCGTGTCTACTCTCTGGTAAAGTTTTTAATCAAAAAAAAAGTTCTAAAAAATTGATTGTTGCAGTTGAAATGGTCACGTATATATTTTTTGATCTTACATTGTTATTCACAATTTACTAACATGTTTAGTAAATGTGTAATGTGTATGAAATGCACTTGAACTTAAAATAGAATGTCTAACTTTCTAGAAATGTATGTATGGTATGGAATGTATTGATGCTGATGGCGTGCAATGCATTAGGTTGCTCCCGTTAAGCCTTTTTGTTATCTCGTACTTGATCTTTAAAAAAGCGCCATAAGCAGAGGTGCATCTATGCCACCGGGACTATCTCTGGCGCAGCAGCAACAGAAACAATGACACTAGCTGAAACGTGATTCTCGACCTGTTCTACAGGTTCGACGATCGGTTGCGACGGCGACTGCGACTCCGACTGCTGAGTTGGGGACGCATTCACCGCAATCGTTGTCACTGCAGCCGACGATGCATAAATGCCATTTGTGTCAGTATTGCAATCATTGTTGGCAAGCTGCAGTTGAAGCTGAAGCTGATCATCATCATCATCAACTGGAGTTTCTTGACGCAATACCGCTGCTAAATGGTTATCATTATCTGTCTCCAAAGTCTGGTCAATAACATCGTTTACTACGACTGCGACTGCGGCTGCAACCGGAGCTATCGTTGCTTGCGTTTCTATTGTACTTGGCAACGTTTCTGAGACAACCGCCGACTGGTCCAAATCACAATCGGTGTTGCCGCTAGTTCCATTTACATTTAAATGAACAGATACATCACCATTGTGCATAGAATGCGGCGTCTTCAGTTCATTGACGATCTTTTCCCCCACTTTCGGGTCAATTTCGTTGATTTTCTCTTGCAGTTGGGATTTGAAGTCGGTCGGCCATTTGGGACTCCATTCACGAAACAGTTTAATCTGTCAACAAAAAACCGGTAGTTAGTAAATGCATAGAAATTCTAATATTTTATATAGTTACGCGGCATTGAAATAGGCTCATGGGCTTGTCCTGTACTCCCGACATGGCCAGGGAATTGACGACGCCATTTACATAGGCACTGCCTCCACTCCCATTTCCATCTTCATCAGCGCCCACGGATACGTCTCTTGTGAGATACTCCACTAACACATACACAAAATCATCGCGTTGCAGCTCACTCCATTCGTTAAACCATTGAATAATATAACGGAACTCTCCGTCTACTGATAAATTGCTCATAGACATTTTTTGCTTATATTTTTGTTTTCCACGTTCTCTTACACAGACACACACGTACACACACCCCCGCACAGACACTTTAAATTGGTCAATTTACAATTAACTTTCTGGTCGCGACCGATGTGAATTGAGATTCTTGTTTTAGTTAATTGAACGCAGACTCTACTTGCGTGTCTGAATACTGCTGTTCGCTTTAAAGTTTCTATACTAACAACCCGTTTCTAACTTTTTTCACTGCTTGAATGCAAAGCCTAGCTCACAACAGCTGTTGCGGCTTTGAAGTTATCGATAGTGGCATATGTGGCGTTACACAGCACCCGCACCTGCTCCAGAGACAGAGAGACACGTTAAGTGGAACTAACGTTTAAGTAGACATTTGTATTACTAGTAGTATTTACTGCCGATTTGAATTTTTCTGAGATATATTATTAATGTGTATCAATTAATTGATAAATATACGGCGAGTCATCGGAATTTGAAAATTGTAACATATCGATAAATTGCGCCTGTCCGCTTTTTGCTCATCTCTAATAAATTTGGCGTTTATCAACACTTGAAAATTTGCAGACAGTAAATAATATTAGAGAAATAGCCAGGCAGCAAATAATCATCAATTAAAACAAATTATGTCGTCGTCCGAACTGGAAACTCAACAGAAATCCACGGATAATCTGCAGGAACAAGCGACCAATGCAGAGATTAGCGCCGCCAAACGTGATTCAGCGCCGGAAGCAGAAGATCCAGATTTTGCCGCGGCTGAGCAGTACAAAAATAAAGGAAATGATTTGCTCAAAAGTAAGTTATATTTCATCACTTACACAAGTCACTATATATAATGTTATATTGTTTAAAGCACATTAAACTGTCCAAGAACTTAAAACAAGTATATCGCGTCTTGTGCTTTAAGTACGCTATATTCTACATAACCTTAAAACCAATGGATGTGTGTGAGATAATTTGTATCTCAGTTTCCCTGTTCTTTGGAGACTAGCTTATCTTTTAAAACTGAAAGTCATCTTATGTCTAATATCCCATTCCTCTTCTCGACGTTTTGCAGCCAAGGAATTTTCGAAAGCCATCGACATGTATTCCAAAGCCATAGAACTGCATCCTAGCAGTGCAATTTACTATGCAAATCGAGCGTTGGCGCATTTGCGCCAGGAGAACTTCGGTCTAGCTCTGCAGGACGGCGTCTCGGCAGTAAAAACTGATCCCAGCTACTTGAAAGGCTACTATCGGCGTGCGGCTGCCCACATGTCCTTGGGCAAGTTCAAACTGGCGCTATCGGATTTTGAATATGTGAGTACATTATTTTAAAAACCAACTCTGCTAGGCATGATTACAAATAAAATATATTCTCAGGTGGCCAAGTGCAGGCCGAATGATAAGGACGCAAAGTTCAAATATTACGAGTGCAACAAAATTGTTAAAATGCGCGCCTTTGAGCGAGCTATTGCTGTTGATAAACCCGAGAAGACGCTCTCGGAGATGTATACTGATTTAGAGAACATCAGTAAGTATTATTTTAATTGCAGAATGAATATATGATTCTTCCTTCGTTCTTTGAGATTAGATGTTAATCAAATGTGATATTTTAGCTATTGAAGACGACTACAAGGGTCCTCAACTGGAGGATGGCAAGGTTACTTTACAGTTTATGAAAGACCTTATGGAGCACTATAAGGCACAAAAGAGACTGCATCGCAAATTCGCCTATAAGGTATATGGTAAAAAACATATATTACTATTAAGTTATTGTAAAATTTGTATTTCTTTGCAGATACTCTGTGACATTGATGTGTACATGCGTGCACAACCGTCCCTGGTGGATATTAAAGTTCCGGGTGAGGAGAAGTTTACAATTTGTGGCGATATACATGGCCAATTCTATGATTTGATGAATATCTTTGAAATAAACGGACTACCATCGGAGAAGAATCCATATCTGTTTAATGGTGATTTTGTTGATAGAGGTTCATTCTCTGTGGAGTGTATATTCACGCTATTTGGCTTCAAGCTGCTCTACCCCAACCATTTCTTCCTGTCACGCGGTGAGCTAAAAAGCAACATTGTAAATTGTTTCTCCCCAACTAATTGGGTGCTATTTTCAGGCAATCACGAAAGCATCAATATGAATCAAATGTACGGATTTACGGGCGAGGTAACCGCCAAGTATACGAGTACAATGGCCGACATATTTACGCAAGTATTCAATTGGCTTCCACTATGCCATTGCATCAATCAGAAGATCCTCGTCATGCATGGTGGCCTCTTTTCATCAGACGATGTTACCTTGGATAACATAAGGCGTATCGATCGTAATTGCCAGCCACCGGAGGAGGGTCTCATGTGCGAGCTGCTCTGGTCGGATCCGCAGCAATGGATGGGCCGTGGTCCGTCTAAGCGCGGTGTAGGCATTCAATTTGGTCCCGACGTAACTGAAACGTTCTGTAAGCTTAACAACTTGGATTACATCATTCGCAGCCATGAAGTTAAAGATATGGGCTATGAGATGGCACACAATGGTCAATGTATAACAGTCTTCTCGGCGCCAAACTATTGGTAAGTCTATCTCCGTTGAACCAATCGAAACCATTCTAATTTTATTTTCTTACAGTGATACTATGGGCAACATGGGCGCTTTTATAACAATTACGGGTAACAATCTTACACCAAAAATCAGATCCTTTGAGGCTGTGGTAAGTTTTCCTACTGGATAGAAATCAATAATGAATGAATAATGATATTAACTCGATATTCCAGCCACATCCCGATGTCAAGCCTATGGCATATGCCAATAGTCTAATGAACTGGCTGGCGTAGTCATAGCAGCCAGTCCCTATGCATAACAATAGCTAAGCACACTATAAACTCCTAATAATTCCCCCGCCCACGCTTGAGAACCCACAGTCGCCAACACAGTCAAACACGGATTCTAAAATGCTCAATGGACCTTTATGCCAACAGCTTGCAAATTATTCTACTGTTTACTGGTATGACTATATAGCACTGTTTTGGTACGTAGGACTGATGGCAGCTGTATAGCAATCACTTTACAACAAATTCATTTATATTTGATACAAAAGAAAAACGTTGATTATATTTATGTGGCTTTAAAAGTCAGATGCTAAGTTTAATTGGTGCTAAGCATCTGAGTATTCACTTTGCAGTGTTTATGCTATTTGGAAACAAATCGGTAGAGTGAACTAATGTATTATGTTTACGAGTATGCATAGCATTTAATAATTGGCAATAATCTGCGTGCCCACACAGTCTACCACAAACCCCAATACCTTATAATTCTATTTTTTCCAAATGCTTAAATTTTTTTTAAACTAAATTTAAATTTTTTGTTTCATCCTTACCCTTGTTTATATATCAAGTCATTTTAATAAAATTACGCAAATTAGAAACAAATACCTCAATAATCCATTTCAATTTTGAAAATTAATTCAAATCAGTATATAATACTTGTACACTTAAAATACATGTATTGGAAGCCAATGTTTTTGGTTCATTCATTCGAAATGCATTCAAAAGACATTTAGAATTAAAATTCTGTAATCTTAAGCTATTGAGAGGAATGCGGAATAGAGCAATTGTGTAATGATTAAAATTGACTTTTATTAATCAAGATCAACATCATCTGGTGCTGCTAAACTTAATCCTATAATGCGAAAAACTTCATTCACATTGGTTTTGTAATCTTTAAGATGAGCTCGCTGCAACAGCGTCACATACACAAATGGTCCGTTGTAGTTAAATAGTTTAAGGAATACTTGGAGTGCAAGATCCTGCATTTCTTTAGGCTGTCCCTGAGACAGATACAATGCCACTATGGTAAGCAAGTCATGGAGGTGCTTTCCCTCGATCTGCAGACTGCGTACAAAAGGCGCAATATGCTGCAATAGTTTCAACTGAAGCTTGTATTCCTGAGTGGAAGCTAACGATTTTTCCGTGCTGCTGTGCAAGCTGGCTGCCTTAAGAAACTGTTTAAGCTGTGGTATCACGTCGCTGAGACTACGCTTTAGTATAAAATCTTTGGCATGCAGGCCGAGAACGTGCAGCAAGCTAAAGCAGCGACTTAGCACCAGCGAGTCCTTCTGACGAAACTTTTCAACAAGGGGCAGCCATACCAGATGAACCAGTGGCAACAGTTCGTCCTCATAGTCTGCGAGCAGTGGAACACCGGTGGTAATGCAGTCCAGTGCAAGAATTTGTTGTGCCTGCTCCGTGTTTGAGAGAAACCTAATAACCTGTCCCAATATCTTCTTAGACATTTCAATATGACGCGGCAGCACAGGCTTTGAAGGTTCCATCGACGAGGGATCTTCAGCCTCTGCTTCGGGCATATTTACATCTGCTTCTTCGATCGGCGCACTATCCAAATCAACAGGCCCGTCAGGAGATGGCTTATTAAGAACATTTAGCCAACTACTTAAAATATCTTGCTCCTCATCCACTTGCATTTGAATGTCGCTGATCTCTTGCGCAGTATTACTTTGCCAGCTCTCTACATGCCTCAGAAATGCATTGAAGACACGCAGATAGGAATGAACATTGTCTGTCTGATGCAACTTGGTGCATTCATCACATATGGTTTGAAAAATGCTATCCAGATGAGGCACGTTCCCACGCGTGCTGTACTGCAGTACAACGGTGAGAATGTCAACGGCAGCACTCGACTCCGGTGACTATAAAGATAAAGTGTGCGAAAGTAGTAGTAACCAGAGTGATCCATTCGTGTTAGACTTACCCTTTTCAGCAACGTATTCAGATGAAATGTTATGTAGTCCGTGGAACACTCTATGAAGTGCGATGGTTGTGCATATTTCAAGGCGAGCTGCATGGACACGAATGCATATGTAGCTGCCTGGTGTACAATTGCATTACTGCTGGCTGCAATTAAGACATTTGCTGTGTTATACTATTTAAAGAGCAGTTCAATACGCAGCATACCCAACTTAAGTAATACCCTGTGCAAGCTGCGAAATATGTGACGATCAAAGGTATCGCCAATAAATTTAGCGCAATGTCCCAAAGCATCCAGGACTAGACAAGTATGAAGCACATTAAATTGAGCGTCCGAAATGCTAACGCGACTGTTGACTGGCTCGCTCTCATCGTCGGAGTCACAATCCTGCGTCCGCACCTCCAGGGCAGATGAGTATAAACCCGGTGTGTGATCTGTAAACCAAGAAGTAGGCTGAAAGGTTTAAGACATGTATTAGTATAAGATAAAACAAGATAATAAATAATAATAGGACAACCTTATCAACTTTAAGTCGCCAGGCTGCATCCGGTTGCAGTGCCAATTGCCAGTGCTCATCAGCGAGCAGATGTTCCATGAAAAGTCCCGCCAACACTAAACGACTTTCTCGTGCTATCTTTTGCTGCGGCGTCACCATGAGCGTAAGCAACAAAATAGACTCGTTCATGACCGGACTGTGCTGCTCGATCAACTCTTGGCAAAAGTCGAAGATTAGATGATTTATGGTCGGCTCAGCGCCCAATAACTCCACAATATCGTAAAGGACATCCACGCAACGTTTAGAGCTTAGATATTTAAACTGACGCCAAGGCAGTTTATCGAGCTGCGCAGCCAAATCCCTAGTACTGCCTTCAACGATTTGTCGAAGGGAATACTCTTCATTAAGCAGATCCCGCGATGTCCGCTGATCAAGCGCCGACAGCAGACACATGACAAACAGCTCCAGGTTTTTGGGCACCAACAGCAGCAGTTGTAGCCTCTCAGGACTGAGATTGCGCAATAGTCCCTTAAAGAAGAGCAGCTCGGCAAACTGTTCACTGTCATCACAGCGATTTAGAATTCGTGGCCACTTGTGGAGATGCGAGTCCAGCAGGAGTTCCGCATTCTCGTCGAAGATTCCTGAAGAACTGGGTTGCTCTTGCAGAAGTGAAAGTGTCGCTTGACACAGCTGCGAAATTGACGACTCCTCATCAGTTGACAATGCCAGCACACTCTCCAGCAAGTGTGTAAAGTTGTGTTTCAAATTGTGCGCACAATTTCTGAGCAGAAGACAACAAATTTCGGCATACGCTTGGCGCACTTTAATGCTATCGTGTGCTCGCAGTATGGTTGTTTCCAAGAAAATCGGACTCATATGCTGCGATGTGGCTGCTATCCACTGCGCTGAACGTAAATTAGCTTGAAGCTGCTTAAGGCGCTCCTCGTTTTGCTCAAGATTGTAGCGCTTGCTGCCAAAAATGTGTATATCATTCGACTTCTCAACGGGCGCTGAATTAAACAGCGATTGGAATGCATTCACATCATAGCGTGTCATACAAAACTCATCAGTAGTTTCCTCAAACATAATGCAGGTGATGCGGCCCAGGGCTGTGATAGCCATCTAAGATGAGATTTTAAATAATCAAGAAGAAAACATTAATTATAGATTAATGGCCACTCACCGATTTGATAGATTCGCCCATCTTATCATCAGCCTTGGATGACTTGAACAACACTGTAACGACTTTGGGCAGGAAAATGAATATGGTATTTGCTACTTGATTGCGGAGAACCACATCCGTCGCCTCGGCCTCATCGTGCACGTAGAAAAGAACCATCAAACAATCCAGCGAAGCAATGACCAATTTTCGATACTTCTCCTGCTGTATGAGCTCCAACAGTGTGAGCAGTATTTGACCAATCACAATCGCCGTTTCCTTTGTGTAAAATACTTCAAGCACGTCACTAGCGGAACGTCTCAATGCTTCAGTCATGCAAAGGACTGCCGCTAATTTGATTTCCTCGGAGAGATTCGGTCTCATTGTGGCGCCTTTAGAGTCGCGCAACTGCTGCAGTGCTACCACGAGTATTGAGCGCAAACCTTTCTCATCCGTCAGGCACAACTGGGAAACAACATACCGCAGGCAGTCCAGTAAACTGGTCCGCAGCTCCTGGCTTTCCCTGTTCAAGATTCCGTAGAAATAAAGATCGATTTCGCGTACTCGTATAGCCAAATTCAACCTACCCAATGAGTTCATCTAGCTTGATCACAAGTGGCACCACAATTTGTACCTGAAATATACGCGATTGCCCAAAATCAAATCCCTTCACTTCCTGTTCCACCTTCGCCAATGTTGTTTTGCTGGGCTGCTTTACGAAATCATCAATGGCCGGCTTAATGCGCATCACATACGCCTCCAGCGATGACATTTTGTGTCAAAACAAAAACTTATAAACAAATATTTCAAACAACTAACAACCGAAAATACGTCAATCGGAAAGAGCCGCTAGACAATTTGCAGCAACAGCTGTTTCTGTCAGCTGTGAGCCATTCACATGTTTACGTTTAACGAATCCGTTAAATTCAAAATGGCAGCTCTGCTATAATTTAAAAACAGAATCGTTAAACTATCAATAATATTATATTCACATTTATTGAATTAAATATATTTAGTTAATATATATGTATGCTCTACTTAATTGTAAAACTCGTGCTGTGCCTCATCCTTGCGTACACTAGTCTTATATCCCTTCTCGAAGTCCTTTGAGCATGCAATATAACGATTCTCTCGAACTGCATGCATGCCAGCCTCCTGGCAAATAGCATTAATATCGGCATTTGAAATTTTGTCTGGACGAGCTATGAGCTCCTCTAGATCGACATCTTCGGCGAGATTCATTTTGGCCGTTATGGTGGTGAACACTAAACGCTTTTGCCGACGATCCGGCAATGGGAATTCAATTTTACGATCCAAGCGTCCGGGACGCAGTAAAGCGGGATCTAAAGTATCAGCGCGATTGGTAGCCATGATGACCTTAATATTGGTTGTTTCATCGAATCCGTCCATTTGATTCAACAGTTCCAGCAAAATACGCTGCACCTCGCGATCGGCGCCCGTTTGGGCGTCAAAACGTTTTGTTGCAATTGCGTCGATTTCATCTATAAATATGACCGATGGAGCATTTTGTTTGGCCAGCCGGAAGAGATCACGCACCATACGCGGTCCCTCACCCAAATATTTCTGCACAAATTCCGATCCCACAACGCGTATGAAAGCGGCTGTAGTTTGATTGGCCACGGCCTTAGCCAACATGGTCTTACCACATCCTGGTGGCCCATAAAGTAGCACTCCTCGGGGCGGATCGATGCCTAAAGATCTTCATTATTAGTTATACGTCTGACGGGGGTAAGAGAATACTTACCAATTTGTTTATACAAATGGGCGTGTGTTAGTGGCAACTCAACGGCCTCCCGAATTTCTTGCTTTTGCATATCGAGTCCCCCGATATCCGAGTAACTCACATCCGGCTTCTCTTCTGGCGACAGCATTGAGATGGTGCTATCCGCCTCTGGTGGCACCAAGTCCACCAAGCAGTTGCTCTGCTTATGCAAGGCTACTGAAGCCGATGGCTTCAGTTGTTCCCGATCGATGGTGGACAAGACGCGTACGTAATAATTTGAGCCTGTGGTGGAAGCAACGATGCCTGTGTTTTCGTCAACAGCCTCTAGGAATTGGCCAATAACCAAGGGCACAGCCTTGGCCCGTTTCACCTCCTCCTGGGCATGCAGATACTCATTTTTCAGATTGCGCTGCTCCTCTTTGATGTAATCTTCCTGGACTTGTAACAGATCCAGCTGCAGTTGCAGTTTCTTATAACGTACATAGTAGTCAGCCTCTTCCAAGGTGTAATCAATGTTTTCTGACAAATCCTCCTTAAACACAACCATTTTACTTTTTCTGTAATTCTTGACTGAAAGGCGAAATGAGAATGACTTGAATTTTTAAATTGTTTGAAAAGGGCTTTTACAGGGTTGACAAACGTTTGACACTTGTAACGTATGTTATCGATAAATTGCGTGAGCCACGAACAGCTGATTTCAAAGTCTATTATGTTTTTTTTTAATACTCTTTCGTTTTCTTATTCTTGTTATGCTCAACGTGGAACCATTCTATTTTTAAATAAGATTCGATTTTATTTTGGAATTGTAAAATTTGCTCCAAAGAAATATTCATACGCTTAACGCTAGAATAATTTTGAATATCTTGGCAATGCTGGCCAATTGAATTCGTTAAAAATAAGAAGGAAATTGTGTGAACGCCGGCTGTGTTATTTGCTGATAGATAGAAATACGTCACCTGTGGAATATATATGTGCATTTACCAAAAACCGAAGCATTTGGTGTCACAAAAATCATGACAATTATGTAATATGCCAATTGTACATATATCTATAAATTCGGCTGATTTTAATTTGGTGCACCCACTGTGACTACAATTGCTAAAATGGATGCACTTGTATTTCTGACTGCGGCGGCTCATCTCGTCTATACACCATTCACAAAAGTCGAGGAGAGCTTCAACTTGCAGGCCATGCACGATATTCTGTATTTGCGGAACAATTTCACGGAATATGATCACCATGAGTATCCAGGGGTTGTGCCTCGAACATTTATTGGGCCATTAATTGTATCAATATTGTCCGCTCCGTTTGTGCTGTTCTTTGAGACGATGAGCATCAATAAATTCTGGGCACAATATGTAGGTAAAAGACACTAGCCATCCCATACCACCTTTGATTACTTCTCATGCCGCATTTCTTTATTTCGTTAACAGTTCGCCTCGTCTTGGCGGGAGCCATTTCGGTTGCCTGGAACAATCTTCGCCAAGCTGTGACAAAGATCTACGGCATTGAAGTGCGTTTGTGGTTTACGGCTATAACCATAACACAATTTCATTTCATTTTCTACATGACACGTCCCCTACCAAACATCTTTGCACTGCCACTTGGTAAGGTTTTATTATTAAAATAATAAATAATTTGCAAATATAATGTCATTCTTTACAGTGCTTTATGCGATCGCCTATTGGATGCGTGGGCAATACAAACCATTCATAATCTGCTCGGGAATATCCATAATTGTGTTTCGTTCCGAGTTGGCACTCTTTCTGGGATTGCTGCTAGCTCTGGACTTACTGCAGCAGAAGTTATCCATTGATGGGTATGACAATCATTTGTTTATACTAATTTTCTGACTTAATGTTATGTGCATGTTCTCTTTGCAGCTTGCTGAAGATTGCTTTGCCAGCAGGCGTCTGTATATTGGCTGCCACGGTGTTGGTGGACTCGTTCTTTTGGCGTCGCCTTCTGTGGCCCGAAGGAGAAGTGTTGTGGTACAACACGATACTTAACAAGAGCTCCAATTGGGGCACATCACCGCTGCTGTGGTACTTTTACTCTGCGCTGCCGCGTGCCATGGGCGTCTCACTGGCATTTGTGCCAATTGGCATTTACTTTGAGCCACGCATTCGATCCTTAGCTATCTCGGCACTCGGATTTGTGCTCTTGTACTCTCTGCTGCCACACAAGGAGTTGCGCTTTATAATATACGTCTTTCCTGTGCTAAACATTGCTGCGGCGTGTGCCTGTCAGCGCATGTAAGTTAAAATCTATTGTATCTTCATAGCTTTCCATTTATATGATTGTCTTTTGTCTATTCAGGTGGATGAACAGTGCCAAGTCGGCATGGCATAGCTTCCTGGCGCTCATTGCAGCATCACATTTGATTCTCAACGTTCTTATTACAATATTTCTGCTTGTCGTTTCCGGCACAAATTATCCTGGAGGTGCGGCGCTTTCCCGCTTGCATCGATTGGAGGCGACCAATCCAAATGTTTCGGTGCACATTGCGAATTTGGCTGCTCAGAGCGGTGTATCACGCTTTATGGAAATACACAGTGACTGGACATATAGCAAGGATGAGACTATGAACTATACTCAAGCAGAGATGGCGAGATACAGTCACTTGTTGGTGGAGGCGAAGAATAAGCACAACACGGAGCTGTGGACGACTTTGCAGGAGGATTTCGAGACGTTGGAATTCGTTGATTGTTTTAATAGCATTGGTATCCAATACAATTCGCTATTTCCAGTACGCATCAAGACAAAGCCTTGCATTGGAATTCTTAAGAAACGATTCAAAGTTGTTACGGATCTACCTAAAGAAAAGAAGATATCTAAGGACAAAAATCTAAAGCCCAATACAAAAACTAAACGTAAAAAGGATAAAACTAAACAAGATAAATTAGAGGAAACACCTTTTGAGACTGTAATTCAAGAGGAATTTAAGACTATCAAAATAGATTCAGAAGAATATTCTGAACAAGTCTCTAGTGTGGAGCCAAAGGTGGAGATTGAGTTCGACGACGATGATGGTATAGTAGCGACTGTGGAGGAAAACTCATTGGAACTCAATGCAGATGCTGTCGAAATAGCTAAGGAAATCAATTTCCAAGAATTGCGAAATCTTGCCCTAGAGCACACGACACGTAAATCTCGTGTCGTAACAAAACTGAAATTACGAAAAATAATCGAACAACACTATAGAGCAAAGGGACGACATATCGAAAACGATTCTGCAGAACAACCCAAACCCATAGGGGCACGTACTGGAATGCGTCAATCGGTAAAATCCATAATTAAGCAGGAGAAGATTAAAGAGATGATCGAGCAGATCGCTACAATGGATTTGACTCGCATCTGTGACTTGGAAAAGACATCGACAAAGGACTGCTTAAAGCAGGTTATTGACAAAATAGACGACGAGAGCATAAAAGTATAATATCGAGCTTTCTGCAAAGGATTGTAATTTTACTAGTTGTTTGTAATAAAATTGTTTCAAAAGACAAACTCATGCTAATGTCATATTTATTGTTGCTATATGAAATGCTGCATTCTTAATTACATGTATTAAATGTGGAATGAAACATGTAAAACTTATGGAACCTTGTAAACTTGTATTAAATGTCATTCAACCATACCAGTGTAGGATCTACTCTTAGGCTGCTATGTAGCCGAAAAATAGCCAAAAATCGCCAACAGTGCCGAGGACGGCAAGTATAAGAGTAAGTCTGTATAGAATACTGTCCATGCTCCCACCCTTCAGGAAAACTGGCTTGTCATTATCGGCCTGGAATTGCTGTTGTAGCTTGGCCATTTTGGGGGTCAATTTACCAGGACCGATTCCTCCCTTTTGCATTAGATCCGGCGATGCCTGAAACGAACGTGCCTCAGCAAGCATGGGAGCTATAGCGCCCCACTTAGTAATGTCGCACAATAGGGGCTGCAAAACGATTATCATTATTCGTAAGAACAATTCAAAAAGTATTTATATACTTACACGAAATTTAGAAATAAAAATTCTCTGCATTTTGCAACGAGATTTCTAGCGGAAGAAATTTATTGACTGTGTTTCAGTAGCTAAACGTTTCTAGAATGAACTAACAACATAAATAGCCTACCACGTTGACATCTGTGTCCAAAACAATCTGATTTTTAAAACCATAACTATTTTAAAAATCGTTGTTCAAATATGAGGAGTTATCGACCGTTTGGCGGCGATTAATGTTAATCACTGTTAATAACATTTTGGAGATATGTAAAATAGCGTTGTTAGCCCAAACAGAACATCGATTTCCAAATTGTAACGATTTTCCCAAAATTTATTTAATCGATTATAAATCGTTAAAAGTTAAATAAATGTCTAGGTCAGTTTTTAAGATTGCCAGACGATCAAATTAACAAAATTTTTTTTTTGCCAGGTGGCAATAGGATTCATAAAAAACATAAACATAAAAAGCCCGCAGATTGTGATTGTAATCCTTAATGAAACATATTAATTACATTTTGTAAACATGTCATTGGCTAAATACTTAAATCGCTCTGTGGGAAAAGCCAGCAAAGAGGCTGCTTCGAGAATCTGTACTCTCAAACCCATGGAGGCAGAGCACAGTTCGATTCAATTGTCGAACGGTGAAAATATTGTTGGCCGCTGCAAGGAAACTGGCATACGAGATTCCCGATGCTCCAAGGAACAACTAAAACTACAAGTTGATTTAAAACGCGGAAGTATTCAACTTAAGGTATTGGGTCTCAATCCTTGTGGTATTAATGGTGTTATGGCAATGCAACATGCCGAATGCGAGCTGAAGCATGGAGACCTTTTGGAAGTTGTTTACGGGCGGCATCCGTACGAAGTGATCTTTAATCCTATACCAAAATCAGAAAATGACAACAATGAAGGGAGCATGGAAAATGAAGAGCCTATGGCGAGGACGGCTGCCAGCGAAGAGGAGAGATGGGATTCAGTTGCCCATGGGGAAGTGGTGATCTTTAGTAGTGCCGGTTTACAAGCTTCTAACAAAATTGCTGGCTACGACATCGATGGCACCATTATTAAGACAAAGTCTGGCAATGTGTTTCCCAAAAACACCGATGACTGGCAAATCATCTTCCCCGAAGTGCCCGAGAAGCTTCAGCGGCTGCATAAAGACGGATTCAAGATATGTTTCTTCACAAATCAAGCTGGCATAGCACGTGGCAAAGTGGATCTGAATGATTTCAAAGTAAAAGTCAAAAACATAGTTAAGAAACTGAATGTGCCCGTTCAGGTCTTCATAGCCATTGGTAGTGGTTACTATCGGAAGCCATTGCCAGGGATGTGGGAGCATTTAAACAACGAAATGAATGAGAACGTAGCTATTAAAGTGGAGCGTTGTTTCTTTGTTGGCGATGCAGCAGGAAGGCCTGAAACCGGCAAAGGAGTCACTAAGCAACGCAAGGATCATTCCTCGGCAGATCGTCTCTTTGCTGCCAATATTGGAGTCTCATTCTACACGCCCGAGGCTCATTTTCTTGGCAAACGCTTGGAGGAATGGAACAAGCCCGAATTCGAGCCCAGCAGTGTGCTCGATCAAATCCCACAATTCGAGCCAGATGCACATTTCGACAAAACTAATTGTGAAATGATTATCGTAGTCGGTCTTCCCGGTTCTGGCAAGAGTCATTTCTGTGCCGAGGTTCTCGCTGGTAAAGGCTACAAAATCGCAAATGCAGACACTTTGGGTAGCACACAGGCGTGCCTCACTGTCTGTCAGCGTGCTCTCAGTGCTGGTCAGTCCTGTGTAGTGGATAATACCAATGTCGATGTGGCATCACGTAAAAAGTTTCTGGCGCTGGCTGCGGAATTGAAAATTCCATGTCGTTGTTTCGTGATGAATGTCACACCTACACAGGCGAGACATAACATAGTTTTTAGAGATCTACTAGACACTGGACACTCGGGAATTAGTGACATGGTCTTTAACATGATGAAGAAAAAGTATCAAGCACCAACACTTGATGAGGGGTTTGCCACCGTCCACAAAGTTAATTTTAAGCCGCAGTTTTCCAGTGATAAGGATGAGAAGCTATATAAAATGTATTTACTTGAGAAGTAATCTAATTCCCTTAATCTAATGTAAATATTCGTTTGGCAATGTCATCTATAAGCCAATCCATTGAACTTAAAAGTTTTTCTCCTGTTACTGCGCTAACTCCAACTACCAACCAGTGATGTGATGTGATGTCATCTAAACTTAATATCTGTAAGCCACAAAATGTTGATAAATAGTTCTTCAGATAGTATTATATGCTTGTTGAAGAGCATACCTCTTTGATTTCATTTGAATTTAAGGCGCCAGGCAAATCCTGCTTGTTGCACAGCACAAGTAATGTTGCGCCCGCAAGGCGTTCTTCCTGCAACAGTACTTGCAGCTCTTGCTTGCAACTCTCGAGACGCATACGATCCGCACTATCCACAACCCAGACGAGGCCATCTGTGCACTCGAAATAATTACGCCAATATGAACGCAACGATTTCTGGCCGCCGACGTCCCACATGTTCAATGTGTAGCCTTTGTGCTCCAAGGTCTTAATGTTAAAGCCCAGGGTGGGCGAGATTTCGTCAATAGGCTCTCCGTTAAAACGCTTTAGAATCGTGGTCTTTCCGGCATTATCCAGGCCACTAAAACAAGAGTATAAGCAAAAAAGAGTATGAATCACAATACTCGAAAATTCAATAAAACGGACTGTCACTTACAGCAAGAGTATACGCATCTCTTTTTCCTTCTGACGCATCTTTTTCAATACTGTTAGGAATCCCATTGTGTAATTTAACTGCTTTTTGCTTTATTAATACTTGCAAATAAATCTAAATTCAGCAGCTGCGGCAAAGCAAAGCAAAACAATATTTTTTTTGTTGTGAATGCCGCCAATGAATATGTGTGAATGTTAAATTCATGAGTTGTATTTTTGAAACGATGTGGCAACTCTGTTCTCCATAGACGTCAAACAGCTGTCATAACCTGGGGCCCGTGAATTTTTCGCTTCAGCTCTTTGAACCATTTGCATTTCAGCGACTAAAAATAAAATATATTTAACAAAATGATGAACTTGTCCAGAGTAAGTTTATATGCAAATCGTTTAGCTTTTATGGATTATGGAATACATATTTTATCAATGCTGTTCTTCTGGAAACTTACTTTTGGAAACCAATTACGTAAGTTTCGCTGGAGTCCCAAACTAACCGCACATTTTGTTATCGTAGGCCGTTGTACGCAGCTTTACCACTGCAAGCACTCGCCGTGCCACAGCCACCAGCAAGGATCAGATCGAGAAGGGTTATTTCGAAGTCCGTAAGGTTCAGGAGCACTTCCAGAAGAACGATGGCAAGCCCGTTCACTTGAAGGGATCCGCTTTCGACAATGTGCTGTACCGCATCACCATGGCGCTGGCTCTCGTCGGCATTGGTGGCATGGGAAAGCTCTTCTGGGAACTCAGTGTGCCCAAGAAGGAAGAATAAGGCGCCAGCATTATAATCTAACCCTTAAGCTAAGCCATTACCAGCAAATCCCCAATTGCAGCCCCAATTGCAGCGTAGTGACCTTATATTTCTGTGCTTTGATAGTGTGAGTAGATGAACTTTCTGAATATCTAATATATTAATATTAATAATTATTAATTGCAGAGCTGAACCCGCAATCCTTGTGTACGCAGTCCTAGAACGTTGCTTGTGCTAGAATTTCTAAGTTTAATGTGTATCTGAACATTCGCAAAAGCATTTCAATCGTGGAAATATAAGAACTTGGCTGTAAAGCTATAAGATATTACGACGTTTTTCACTCAACCCTCGAAGAATTTCGGCAAATCAAAGAAGTCTTGTGCTCGGCCAGGTCTTTCGACATATGGTCCCTTATTTTTCATAATAAATTTGCCGAATATTTTGACTTGGTTTACACACTTAAGCACATACAGAAGGAATTAAATAAATTGCATTGACATTAAATAAACAAACAGCGAGCGAGCAAAACGAATTTTGCCGCCGTCTCCGTTGTGCTGATGTGTCGGATTGGATGTGGCGAGGAGCCCGATTTATAAATCAAAGGGCGGCAACTCGGCGCGTTGCCTTTGGCATGGAAATGTATTTTAAATCGAGCGAATCATGCTGCGCTTTAACACACAACCAGCAAGATCATGTGTGTGTGCGTGTGCGAGTGTGTGTTTATTAATAACTAAAAAATAATAAGAATAAGAAAACACCAGAGAAGTGCAGCGAAATGTGCAATTTAAGGCGTTTTCATTACTTATTTCTCCATAAACACTTAAATAAAATTAAAGCATTTGAAATAAAAATAAGAACATAAAAAAATAAAAGAAAAGGAAAGGAAACTGTAATATAGCCATTTTAAGAGTTTTCTGAACAATTTACACATACTTTCAGTTTGTTCTCGTATCTGTGTGTTGGTCGGGGGAGAAATAAGACGAAGAACAACAATTTTGCTATTTCATTTGCAGTTACGGACCATTTAAATTTTTGGATGTGCACGCGAAGCGCATAAAATGAACACGAGTTTACCGTTAACATATTTAGATGGATGTGTGTAGGTGGCTAAGTACATAGAATACGAGCTAAGCCCGAGCATCCCCTTCTTTCAATATGCATATGCCTCGTTGCTCTCATTTTAGAGACGCCGACCTGCCACATCTAGAACTTTCAGTTTGAAAACAACTGAGTTCGATTCCCATCCTGCCATGCAAAATAAAAAAAAACAGTTCAAACCCTGTCAATGGTTAACGTTCCTTGGAATAAAAAGTATATACTCTTTACCGTCATAAAAAGAAAAACGTATGTGGAGTGAAGTACATTGTAAATTCTGAATTGCTTGATTGCTTTCGAAAAACCATCTAATTTCTGTTTTTCCTTAATTAATTAAATGCACACAGCATGAGATAGAAATTATGTGCACTTGTCGCAAACTTATTATATTTCATAGACTGTGAAAAATGTTATTCTATGAACAATTCCAATTATGGCGTGGTCTACAATCACAAACTGCAACAGGCTGACGACAACGAGCGCTACTCCGGCTGTCGTTCCACACGAGTGCCCACTGTGGAATCACAATAATAACTCAAAATGCATAGAAGATGCGAAACTAAATGTTTTTCCCCTTTTTCCTGTTGTTTTTTCCTTTTGCCTGTTGCGTTGCCAAAAACAATATGTAGAAGGGCGGGAAAAAGTACCGTGCAGAATCAAGAATCGAAAAATGTGTTTCATTAAATTTTATTTATAGTCAGCAATTTTATGCATTTAAAGCGCGTCTATCAACGGCAACATCAGCATCTGAAACTGAGCATCAGCATCTGAAACTGAGCATCGCCATGCGGAAACGACAACGACGCCATATTGAAATTAACTGTGGCGCGCTTTGATGAGGGGTGTGCGAGGGAGATAGATGTATTACAGAGCGCCATTGTGATCATAGTATATTGCATTTCCGATCTCGATTCAAATACACCTACGTTCCGATTAGCAGACATTTCATAGATGTTCAGTCAATAATTAATATTACAGTCTGTCAAATCCACTAAGCGGTCTAAAAATATGAATTATTTAAAAAAAAATCATATTTCGTCAAAATACCAAAATTACTAAGATGTGTTATGGTTATTTGGGCTACGTTAATCGGGTCTTAAGTGTAGTCTAATGATAGACCCTAGGGCAAGGCAATATTAACTCGAAGACCAAGGAAACTTTCACCTTTGTCAGAGGCGTTTTGCATTTATTTGTTTTTACTACGGCATAGATAAATTTGTAGTTTTATTTTTCACGTGAAATATTGCCAGGCAAACGGCGTGTGCTCAGGTCCAGGCATAGGCCCAGTCCCAATCCCAGACCCAGGCCGTTGCCAATGCTCTGCAACCGTTGTCGCATCAGCCGCAGCAGCCGCAACCACAAATCAGAATGTCGTTGAAGCATTCAAGTGCAACGGGCGTGAAGCGAACTCGCTGCTGCTGCGCCTCTGTCTCCGTCTCCATCTTCTTCTCCACCTTCCTCTCCCGTGTTCATCTTTCTCTGCGTTGCGGCAAATCTCGACAACTCTCAGATGAACGGCCGCTGAGTGAGCAACGTCAACGTTTCGTCTTTGTCATATTGCTCTTTACTTCCACTTGGGGGTGTGGAGCAGGAGGAAGAGGAAGAGGAGGCCATAGTAAACCTTCAAACAAAATTCGTGTATCGATCTATCTAGGCACGTCCAACACGTCCAAAACGAAACCCGTTTGGCCTATTAACACTTCGATTACAACTCAACTTTTGTTGCCGCCGCTTAGCCAACGTTTTTCTGGGTGGTCTTGAAAGATGCTTTTAGTTAAATTTTGATTTATTTGAGCTTCAATTAGTCGTTGAACAAATCTGTTTATTTATTTGCTTTTAATTATTGTTTGAAACCACAAAGCCGTGCCACTGGCACAGGTTAGAGGGCGACACATCCCAAAATCCCTGCCACTGACACATTTCCGACTCCGAGTTAAGTTGAGTAAGCCACCGAAGAAGGTTTTTAATTAACACCATCAAAATAATTTACGAAAAACATCAAATACGTGCGCATTATTAATGGAAGTTTAAGTGATTTTACATACACATTAAGAGATAAAGTATCAAAATTTCGGAGATATTTGTAATATATTATTAGTAATGAGTGTTTTTGAAATTTGGTAATACAATTGAATTTATTTTCGATTCTTAAAATTTATAAAAGTATTTTTTATGATAATCATAACAAATAAAAATATTTTTGTTAGTTTTAATAAAAAATTGATATTGAACTTACATTTTCAATTTTCGAAAAAAACTATGAAATAAAATCTTTACGGATCTCGATAGTTCGACTAAAATAGAAGCTTTGGTGTGATCCATGTTACTGTTGCATTTTTCCATCACATTGATTTACTTATAGAGGATGCATTCGTAACTGTTAATAATAACAAACGCATCACAGCTTCCATTGTAGTATTTTTCTTAATATAAATTCATTGAAGTGCATCTATCACAACATACTTAAGAACATCATTCCTCCAAAGATCTCGCATTATATTTTATATAGAGCTCATACATGATTGAATTTGGGGATTGTGTTATGATAAACAAACAAAAACAGATACGGATGATATGGTTGCCGGGAAAAGTAAACTCTTAGAAATACCGAAATGCATATATAAAATTTATAAACCATAACGCCCCCAGACGACGAAGGGAAAGAGAATGGGAACAGCAACAACAAAATCGAATCGGCGTGAAAGATGCGCTTCCCATTTCCCGATGCTCCGACAAGCGATGAAGATGTTTTAGCCTGTGAAACTGAAACCGACGAGAAGTAGAAACATGTGTCCAAATCTTTCACACAACCGATGAATAGTCCTAACAACCTACCGCGCAATATTACAGGCAATTCTTTGGGTTGTTAGCAGTGCGCGGGTGCGAACCTCTCGGATCAGGTGACAGTTGCGGTGCGTTGCCTCTCAAGTGAGCCGCTTCAAGTTTATTCCAATAATTCATCGTCAACTGCAGTTGCGCTGAGCCGTTTTATGTCCACGCCAAGGACACCCAATACTCAAGTGCCCGTCGACCATTGTACAACATAATCATCAGTTACTACATACTTAGTTCATCCCATCTAACTGGATTTCGGTCTGGGTCTGGGTTGGACTTACCTTAAGTGGTAGTTCGACATTGTCGTCGGCGTAGACAATTCGACGCTTCCGTCCAGAGTTTACACCCTTTGGTGTTATGTCATATAAGTTGGGTCGTCGAAAATTTGATTCTGCTCTTCTGGATGTGTCAATTTTATAGCACATTTTGCCACTTTACGACATTTGAAGCCTCTCCCGCCTCTGTCACGGATGCGCCTTTTGTTTTCTTAAGTGTCGTGCATATTTTGTCGCTGGTGTTATTTTTGTTGAATGTTGAATAACACTAAAATAAGACAGAGATTGAGAAGAGAAAGAAAAACACATAATATTCATTTGTTATGCTTGTCATTTGTCGCTGCTGGCGGCAACTTCAAAGCATGTCATCCAATTTGTTAAACGCAGATAATTTGCTCTCCATCTCCATCTGGGTTGGCATCCACAGATTCGAGATGTGGGGCTTTGACTTTTCGCATATGTTTAATTATTATCTTTTATGTACATATGTCTATATAAGTCGAAAAATAAAACCAATAGTACATATGGTAAAAGAAACTTCATAATACATATAAGGGTTGAACATTTCAGGATTAAATGTTGATTTCATAATAAAATTTATTTGGATAAGTTGAAATTTAGTTGTTATCTGAACAAAGTTTTGGCAGCTTTGAGTTTTTGATAGCAATAAATCTGGATTTGAAATTTGCAAAGTGAACATAAATAATCAAATACATATATGAAATGTTGGTTAATTGTAATTTTTTATGTTTTGTTAAAGATATTGGAAAAAAGTGATTTCATTTCAAGAACTTTCAAAATACATACTTATTAGAAAAATTTTAACGGATCGTACATTTATTTAAGAAAGTCTAAAGAAACAAAGAATCTCGGTAAGAGGAGCTATGTAACTAAAAAATTTAACAACTATTTCCAGGTTTGTTTTCAAAACTTTTGATTTAAAGAAACAAATTATAGCTTGAGATAGTATATTTTAAATTTAAAATTTTCAAAATAAAATTTGTAATAAGCAAAAATACTAAAAAAAAAAAACTGACTTATCGAGAGAATAAAACATGAAGAATAAGATGTTTCTTAAGAAAGCCAGTTTCATTTTACAGAAAGTTTTGACAGTTAAACGCTTATAATGATTACTAATAACTATAAATGTGCGAGCTTTACTATATTTTAAAAGGGCAAATGAGTTTTTAAAAATCACCTTATAAAATGGAATTTGCTAGTATGATTTAAATACGGTCAATATAAATATCTAGTTAGAAGCGCCGTGAAACGATTCACAAAAGAATCGTTCACAATGGCGATCGTCAGAGAGTGTGCGAGAGAGAGTAACGAGTTGAATTCGCAACAAAAGGTATCCGCAGGTAGGTAAGCCATAGTGAGCTCAAGGAGGTGTGTCCAACTCACTGATGAGAGAGTGTGTGTGAGAGCAATGCACACAGTCGCAAGTTGGTTGTTCGCTCTCACATGCAAATAAGATTGATTTGCAATATACATATGTATGTTTGTGTGTGTATGTTTGTAAATGTAATGGAGTGACGAGAGACGAGAGGCGTTCTAATGAGTGAACGACAACAAAAATTGGCAGCAAGCATTAAATGACGAAATTAAATATTAGTGACAATCATATGAAGACAACAACATTTCTTATAATTAAGTCTAACCATGCGAATCGCAACGGCTCGGCGAGAATCGAAATGCGGCATCTCAGCAACGCCACCAGCATCAGCAGCAGCAGCGTCCGTAGCAGAGACAAGGTGGAGAACCATGCCCTCAAGTTGGGTGAAGGGAATAGGGATTTGGCCCTGTGCCGCTTTATTAGCAACAACGATCGCTTTAATGATACGATTTTGTTAATGAAGCAAATATAGATACACACTATCATCATAAAAATGCATTGACAAAGTTGGAGGTCTTCTTCGGCCCCGCCCTCGATCTCAGCTAGTGTCAGTATGTGAGTGTGTGTGATACTAAAAAGTCATGACATCTCTCAGGCAAACTGCGGAACGCTACGGATACGCTTACTTGCTTCAGATTGGCCATTCAAGCATTCAAAAATTAACTCCGCCCGGTTGCGTATGGTTAGTCAGAGTCACAAGCGCAGACTACTCGTGCGCAGCTGAGATACGAACCCACAACTACAAGATACACACTCATATAATACACACACACACATGTATACACTATTCGTTGTTAGAGCACAAGAGCGTATTGCGGTCATTTGTCATGTTTTGGGCGCTAAATTATTATCATGTCGATGATTGTGAATCATCTATAATATTTTCTTATACATACATACATGTGTAAAAATATAAGTATATATATAAATATAATAATATATACCAGCTTTAATTGAAAATTTATTAATTTTATATGTAAAAGATTTTTGTTAATTTATGTGTAATATAAAATCATTAATAAATAAAGAAAATAACTTTAAAAAATACCAATATTTATTCCTAGGGAAATAATAATTATCTTTCGGGCGCACGCTTAACCGAATGCGCTCCTGTATGTTTGAAGACATTCTTCATTTTTGTTATTTTGCCAGCCAACTACAAAAAACACGCACACCAATACACAGCAACAACGCCATTAAAACCAACAAATACAAAGCGATCGCCGCCCTCAGTGAGTGTGTGTGCATCGTGAATGTGAGAGTAAAGAGGAAACACATATGCATGCACACACACACACATTTGCAGCGGCCGAGAGTGAGATAGAGAGAGAAAGAGCGAGATCTTGGGATGCTGCGTCGCAGTCGCTGTGTCGTTCGCTTTGGCTGTTGGTGCTTTTCGCATGTGGCTGTTGTGGATTGATGAATACGAGCGACCGTTAGTCTCAGCAGACACGGGTGACGAACAACAACAAGTTGGAGCTGTGCTGTGAAACGTGCGATGCTCCACAACGGATCACGGATCAGTAACAGAAAGCAACGGATAATTGGATTTTAGTGCGGAATTGCAAGTGACAAGAATTGGTGTAATCTTTGTGCATGTGCGTGTGAGCTGTGTGATCAAAATCGATCACGATTAATCGGCCAACGATTTTCAGTGTCAGCCGAGTGGCCATAAAATACCACACACAGAAATCAGGTGTGAAAAGTGCGTGATAATTTTTGAACAAAAGTTACCGATCGACTGCCAAAATGTGCTAATGAGATTACAGTTTTGGTTCAACAACTCATCGCAAGTATCGCGTATCCAAAACTTCTCGTACAACTACAACAAAACGGAACGGAACGTAAACCCAATCGAAATCCAATCAGGCAACCCAACTGGCGTCGCGCCGGCACCGAATGCCGTCAATTTGTACAAATTTCATGCCTTAATTGAAACTAACAATATTGCCAAGTGCGAATAAGTACTTAACGGTTAACCACAGGCACCTCCTCAACCTTCTCCCCATCTGCCCGATTACAATTAAATAATTGCAAGCAAGAAAAACGAGAATAACAGAGAAAGTATTCCAATTGGATTTGGAGCAGTTTATGTTAAGTTGAGTTTGAACAAATCAGATACAATTGTGGATTTCTTCAGTGTGGAAATGGACCCAGGTAAACAACTACTTTATGCATAATTTGTCTTTAATTAATTTAACCCATCAAAAGTTGTTAAAAAAACGTTGTAAATTTGCCGTCGGCTAACAAAAATTTAAGTTCATCTGAAGTGTTTTACCAACACATGTTGAGTGGGGAAATTCGAGTTGATATGAAAGTCAAAAATAAAGTGTTTCGGCACATCCACATCCTGCTAACCCAGTCGGCAAGTGTACGACTACACCTGACTTGTTGTCGCAATCTGTCCCAATGCAAACAAAGAGAAGAGCTCTACCTTCGAGTCCGAGTCCAAGTCCAAGACACTTTTCGGTATACTACTTACGTATGTACTTTTTGTTTGCTTTTGATTTTCGTTTCAAAAGATGAGCAGCGCCGCCGCCGTCTCCGCTTGCTGCCTTCTGCGCATGATCGACAGCCTCCCGGTAGCAATGACAATTGTTTGCTCTTCATGGAGATGGCCGACGCTGAAGCTGAAGATGTCTGACTCTCTGGTAGCAACGTTGCCATTGCCTCTAATTTAACTAATGATCGTTGTAATGTTTGTGGTCTGTGCCGATGTTTGTCGTGCGGTCTTCACTTTTGCCGCCAAGTGCCCATGTCTCTGTTTGTCCATTTGCTTTACTCCACTCCCCTGACATCTCTTCTTTCAAAAAAAATTTTACATCATTGGCCAAAAATATTGTCCCATTTGTTGACTTGTCGATCCACAATTAACCATATGCGCAATCTTCAAAATAAACATTTTGTCCATATTTTGGCATGCTGCAAATCATTGGTTGTTAACTGAGTGCTTGATATTGATATTATGCAAGAACCTGATGCCATCATTGCCCATTATAAATATGTAGAGTCTTTAAGTCTCAAAAAGATTACGTAAAATTCTTGTTATATCGTAACTTGTCAATTCAACCAAGGCTGCAAGCCTACACAATTCTCTAACCCTGCCAAACTTTAGGTTCGGTTTGGAAGAAAATAAATATTTAAACTATATAGTTTTTTCTCATATTTAATAGCGAAAAATAATAATAAAACAATTTTCTTGAATAATATATTTGAATTCTTTATTTATATTTCCTTATGGACTTAAAAACTTAAAAATTATATATAAGACGATGAAATTAAAAATTAATTATTGTATAATTTTAAACCAAAAACCTCGAGCCATCGAACCGAACATTCTTCAAAATTTTAAAGACTTGCAGCCTTAAAGTTGAAAGAAAAGTTCATGTTTCTTAAAGTATATACATAGATAATGATATTGATCAAGGTAAAAGTCAGAGTTGATGTAGCTAAGTCTAATTTTCTCTAGCTACAACTATCACAAGTTTAAAACTGTTGGAATAGAATTAAATTATCAAGTCAGGAGTACTTTTACAGACTTCGGCCAAATATAACCCAACTAGCGGCTATTCTTTGGCATTCAAAGCTAGAGAACCCACAGATCGGTCCATTAATGAGTTGCTTTCGATGTTTTGACATATTGTTTGTACTCAGCATTGTTTGCCAAGCTGCTCCAGACGCTGTTGCAGTCTCAGTCTCAGACCCAGACTCAGACCCAGACCCAAACCCAGACGCAGATGTGGAGACTTGGAGCCAGTGCCAAGGCAATGGCTATGAAGATGCAGAAATGCGTGACTAACGGCTACCGGTAGCCATCTACTTCGGTGGCTAAACATGAAAATAAAAAAAGCACAGAGCGAGATGCTAAAATCACAGAAATGGGCAGTAAAACAAAAGGCAACAACAACGAGAGACCGAGGCGACAAGGAAAACGACGAAGGGAAAGATGAAGAGGAAGACCAAGACGACGACGAAGACGGTCGGTCACAAATGCAGGCAAACACTTGAGAGACGAGACGAAAAAGTCGCGTCAATGTGTGCACGCCTTAATGGATGAGTATACACATACGTACTCATATGTACATACAAATTCAGGAGCAAAGATTTCAACTGAGACTGGGAATGGCAGTGAGACTCGCAGTGTGGTCAGGGCATCATAAAACTTCTGATTCCCTCTGATATACCCTGATTGCGTTCAAGTTTTGGCCAACGCTTCACTGACTTGATTATATGGCGTCGTTGGCCCGCGTTAATTAAATCACTTTCGGTTTTTCTCTGGTGCGTTAATTTCATTATGATGGCCGCCCACTTGGAGACATGGCATTTGCTGTCGCTCCCAAAGGATTCGCTGACATGTGACAAGTGCAAGTGCAACATGAGCATTCCAAAACAGAACTTCAGCTCATTAACATAAATTTAATGATTTTCTAATCACTGCATCTGCCAGGAGGGGGGGCACGTGTTCCTTGCTTGGTAATTAATGCGAGATCATCAATCTGATGGCAACCACAGCAACATCTGGGGAGCTCTTTGAACTCAACTCAAGTCTAGGCCCGACCCTAACCCCTTGATGACTCACTAGTATTCCCGGAGGGGTGCTCTTTGAACTACGAACTACGAACCACGACCTAAAACCGGAACTGCAGTCTTCTCGAGACAAGCATATGTAAAACTTATTCAAAATTTATGTTTGTCAACGGGCGTTTCCTTGTCTCACACATAGCTCAGATGGGGATGCCAACTATGTGGCGCTGGGGATTCGGTTCTAGTACATTGGCAATGATTGGTCGGATCTGGCATTTTGTATTTACCATTTGTTTGTAGGCATTTCGGCAACGCTTGCTCGCATTGTCCACATTCTTGGTACGCGTAATTGAAGTCACCGCAGCATGTCTTGGGCGCGCCCCCTTTTACATGCCCAGGCAACGGGAACGGGCACAACGGGAATCTTGAGGTTCGAATCCGCCACCAGACACTGTCATATTTTTCTAGTGGAACTCAGTGAGTTTGCTGCGACGCCACTTTGTGGTGCCTGCCGTGATTTATGGACCCATTCATTTCTGTTGACAGACAAAGTTGTTGACGCTGAAGGAATCTATTTAGTTTTATGTACTTTTGATATCCACGAGGGCGAGGGCATATGTTTCAAAGGCGGGATCACCCAAAGTAATGAGCTTAATTTATAATTTAAAGCACTTGCAGTGGATCAGCGTGGAACTCATCTGAAGTTGAAGAACATTCATAGACGTCTATATGATGTAATTTATTTATAAGTGTTATTATTTCGTTATCGAGACCCTGACCATTTTCCAGAATATTTTCATCCCAGAAGTCAGGCTCATAACTTGAAAATATACGCTACTCTATAAACCTTATTTATCTGATGAAAAATAAGACTCCTTGAACACTTGATCTCTAAGATCCGTTTTTTAATAAATTTCCTCTTTTCTACTCCTAAGGGGAGCTACATTCCGGTGGAATTTAAACTCCTTTAAGATTACTGAGTAGCGTATCATGAAATTATAAAACAGAATTTAAAGATCGGTCGTTGTTAAGTAAACAGATGATGATTCGTAGTCTTTTACACTCTTTGGCTTGATAACGATGGAAATTGAACTTTTGCTGATTAAATGGAAATAACATTGCCACAGTTCAAAAGGGACATACATATAGAATGGACAGTCTGCGTGGCAGTTGCTTCCTTCTTCTTGGCTTGGTGACTTTCTTGCTTGCTTGTAAAATTCACTGATAAATAAATGCGATTGTGCGGCAAATTGTGCAACGCTCCGAATGCGAAATTGTCGACAAGCTCTAACAGCGCACTTAGTATATGCTTTATACATGTATAAAACGTGTTGTTTAATCGTCAACAAACAAGTGAAAGGATTATTTTTAAATTCTAAATAATAAGCATAGATATTTGGGGGCTAGCCCTGCGTATACGTAATATGTAAACGTAAGCGAAAAGCCTCAACAGAATTCAACTGAGTTGTTAAATTAATTTTTGCTGCATTTTTGCAAAGTAAAATCAACATTTCTCTTTATGAAATAAACGTACAATTAAAGGGTAAGCTTAACTATTAAATACCCTAGACATGCTGAAAGTGTTTGCCTGCTTTCAGTTAATAGTTTTAATAACTTGTTAATAATTTTAACAGCGCGTTAACGTTCAGTATTAACTGTTAATAGATGTTAACGATCTATAGTGAAAGCAAATTTTAAAGAAGCTTGTTAAGTAATTATCCATAGTGATATTTTAGCTTATATTTAAAGCGGAATCAAAGATAAGATGATCAGACTATGCTATAGTTAAGATTCTTCGTGTTAATCTTACCTAATATCCATTATACCCCACGTATTTATATATAGGGTATTCAGATTTTCTCCCCTCTTAGCTTTGGCATCGGCACACAGACTGTCAATCAAATTGCAGGGTTGCCACGGGCACTGCGGCAACACGGGGCACAGTGGGACATCAGGACAGTTCTTGCCAAGAGCTAAAGATTTATGGCATCGCCACAGCCATATTGCAACTGGTAGTTTTTCGGAAAAAAAAGGAAAATTAATTTGCCATGCTTTCTTTTGCAGTTTCTACAGTTTTTTGCGGCAATCCGCTTTCGGGCGAGACTACAAAATAATAATACAGATAATGCCCTCAATATTTAATAAAGAAGACGCCATTTCATGCCAAATTTATATTCAATTTCTGAAAATAATCATAAAGATGAGAAAAGGAGAGGGAGACAAATTGTCAGACGGCCATTTTATTAATCATTTTATTTATTTTACTTGCATTTAATTTAATTGAAAGTTGCCTGTAATTGTTGAACTAATTAAACACAATTCAAGACGTTTTGTTCAAAATTATAATGGCAATTTGTATTGAACGCTTCGTTTGAAGTGGAAACGTGTTAATTGACGTCTCGCTCATTCTTCAAATTTTTAAATTTGCATTTTTTTTTATTTTATTTAATTTATTAAAAAATATTGCATTTTCTATTGTTATCATTGTTGGGGTCGCTGAATTGTGAATCGCTGATTAAATGCCTATTGCTAATGCCATAATCCAAGTCATAAAAAATACAATGTATTTAATGTGTTCACATACATATCGAAATTGCTTATCAGCTGGCCAAATGTCCAGTTGTCTGTTAAATTTGTTCATTTCAATTATGCATGAAATTGGTTTATTGCCTTTTGACATTTGAAATCTGTCAGCAAAAATTTCTAATATTCATAATATATTTAAATGTTATTCTGTGGAAAACTACAAGTATAAGAAAAATACAGAATATAGGCAGTTCAACGGATTCCCCAGCTCAAACTTTGCTTATCAGCAGACAAAGTAGGAAATAAATTATTCTCAGCATTATCGTATGCCCTGTAAATATTACAAGCGATTAAAAGGGGATATAATTAAATTGAAAAATGTAAGCACATAAATAAAAAGATAACCTGTTATACTGTAAGGAAGCTTTCCTAATGTATATAAATATAAAAAATATTTTTAAATTTTTGTGTGAAAAGCATAAACACCCAACCAGATTAAGTATGTCTGTCAGATATGTATAGGGTATTTTCAAGTCAATTCTCATCAAATTAAAAGTAGATTTTATATAGTATTTCTTTTTTTTTTGATTCGAAATCTTTGAATTGATATGAAACCGTCACTTAAATGATTATCGCTAATGTCAATTTTATATATTTATATTTAGTTGCGGTCGGCCGCGTCCATTTTGTTTAGCAAAAAATTGTTATTTTTAATTAGTTCTAGTTAGTTAACATTTGTTAATTGCTCCTGTAATTGGATTTGCATGCATCACTGAGGGTTTTGGGTGAATTTTTAACGATTTTTAAAATCATTTATATAATTTATACACTTCAAATGCGGCATGCAGTTGCCTCAACTTAATTGCCAAAAGGAATTTCCGAGTGCGGTTTTTGTCAAAGCGAAAGTTTTGCATAATTCCAAGAAGGGGAAGAGCCGAGATACCATAAAACCATTTAGCTCAAACTACTTCAGCTACTGTTGCTTGATTCTGCTGTAATTTGTTTATCGTCCGTCGAAGTCAGCGTCTACTGTGGAACAATGACAGTCCATTGTATTCGGCAATTTCCCAGAATTTATGAATTATAATTTCGCTTTATAGACAATTTTAATTGAGCTTTTTATGGGCTGCTCTGGGCCATGTTGGATGTTGCATGCCCTGTTGATGGCAGGGTATGTCAAGCCAGGCTGCCAGGGTTGCCAGCGTCATTCAGGCGTGTCCAGCTCGAAAAGTGTTGAATTTCAATGCAAACAGAACCATTTGTAAGCCATTTGTACCCAACATGGCTAATGATGTAGCTACCGCTAGCGACTTCCGTTAACGAAAGAGGAGAAGGAGTAGGAGACGAAGGACCCGCAGAAGGATAACTATACTATGCTAACCCGCAGCGATTTCAAAATACGAAAATCCATGTGCAAATATTGGTAGGGCACAACATCACCTGGTTTCTGACCCTGGAAATAAAATCGATTTTATGATTTTTTAAGCTGTTTACCCGAGCTCTTCACATTTTGTAGCTGTTTGCATTTCATTAACAGAAGCTGCAGCTACTTGGATCAACCGACTTCTGTTTGCATTGATTGACTAGTGACTGAGTGACTAGTGGAAATGCCAGGATACGGATACTCATTAGAGACAAAGTAGCACTAGGGATTGACGAGTCGCTTAACTGGGCGAGATTTTATTATTAACGACATAGACATCACTGTAAACATGGTCTAGAGCATGCAGTTAAGAGCCAAGAGCCCAAGCCCATTTTGTGCGTAACCTAAAATTAAATAAACAATAATACGAGTATGTACATGCTCACATACATATGTACATATGTACATACATACATTCTGAGATGTATGAAAAGTGGGCTCTCTAGATTCGAAGGTTCCCAAATGCAAACAAACACGCAAAATAAACCCAACGGCGACGTGGCAAACACTTCAACTGCACCTGAGCTGGGAAGTAGAGAGTAGGGAGCAGGGAGTAGGGGGGAGGTGGACACCGGTTAATAGTGCGCTCTGTGATCGTAACCGACGCGACGCTTGAATTTGAGTCCTCAACGGCGGTGGCATGTTTGCACCTTTAATAAGACCAACACCGTCAGACAAACTAAAATCGAACGCCGACGGGGCAGCGACATAGCCCAAGAACAGTTCATTGTGGCACGATCACAGGCATCCCATCCCATCCCATCCCATCCCTTCAATTCCATCAATCCGTCAATTCCGTCAATCCGTCGCGACGGTAGCTCGCTGTTAAATCTCTTGTGTGGATTCTGGTCTTAAGTAGTGTTTACTTTCCGCACGCCCATTGCAATAGAATCTTTAAATAAGCATTTACTTTGTTTTTTTTCAGTTACGATTGTTTTATGTTTTTCTTGTCTTTTAACAAGATCATCTCATATTTAACAGATCAATGTTAAATTCGACCTTTGAATATATACGATTTTATAATAAAAATATATCAAAATTGTATGCTTACATATTGATTCTTGACTCATCTACAATAAAACCATAATCCAAATGGGAAAACTGAAGGAATTTAATTGTTGCGCTGATTGCAAAAATACGTGACTAATTTGCATGGGGACTTCAACTCTGATTCTGACGCTAACGAGAGCCGGATATGGCTATTGATCATAAATCTGAAGTTTACTTTTAAACGAACACGATTAAAGGCCCAAATCACTACAAGTTAAATAACGAGTTAACAATGCTTCTCTAACAGTTGCGGGGTATAGTTTTGAAGAAATCTATACTTTTGGCATGAAACAATTTTAATGTATCTTTAAAAAATCTATAAAATAAAAAAGTAACAATGATACAAAATTCTTGAATTTCTTGTACGTTAAAAATGTCTTAAATAAGACTTTCAAGATGTTAATTGCAATCCCTTATAACATCCAAGTATTGATTGACATAAAAAGTATGTTTCCAACAAATTCATCAAGCTTCTTATGTCTTCAGCAAATATTTAAATCAGGGATTAAAACCGAATCGAATATCGGTTTCAATTACGGTTTCGGTTATGCTCGAATTAAGGTTTTCGGTTATCGGTTATGCAAAATCTTGGAGTATCGGTTTCGTAACGGTTATCGGTTTTTTGTAAGTTTCGGTTTAAAAATACCGGTATGGTTTCGGTTCGCAAAAAAATAAAAATTAAGGTTTTCGGTTGACCAAAATAAGAAGCGTTATTCATTATTTTACAAGAAAAAAGACTTAATGCTTTTATTAGTCTGCAAAATAATGATATCTGGTTACTGAAATAGTCCAGTGTAATGTCGATTTTATTATAATTTGATCTAACATAAATTTGGTTCATTTGGTTTGAAAATTTGGATTATTTTGATTTTACTGAACTTTGATAACTTTGAACCTCCAAAACTTTGTCAAAAGTCAATCAATTTTTATGCGGAATGTAAATTTGAGCATGATTTTACCTCCAAATTCGAATTTTTTCGAAAAAATTTTTATTTTCAAAATTAACAAAATTTAAATGCAGAACGAATTTGGAGGTAAAATCATGCTCAAATTTACATTCCGCATAAAAATTAATTGACTTTCGACATAGTTATGGCAGTTTAAAGTTATCAGTACCTGCGACGACCAGTACCGAAATTAACCCTTATAAATCAATCGGTTACTAAACGGTTATTTCGGTTTAAGGAGTTTCGGTTTATGGGTTTCCGTAAAGCGGAAAAATATTTTTTCGGTTACGGTTTCAGTTACGGTTACAAATTTCAATCGGTTTTTATCGGTTAAAGGTTACGGTTTCGGTTAAGGTGTTAATCCCTGATTTAAATTGAATATCAACAATATATAATTATTAATTTTGTCCTATAAGATCTTAGCCGTTTTTGTTTCATTTTTCAATTGCATATTTCTTTTGGTAGCTGCAGAATAAATCAAGTTCATATAGCTCATAGAATGTCCAATTATTCGGGCTAGTTAGTTAGTACCGTTGTTATCAGGTCCTTCAAAAGGGAAAAGCGACAACTAAATATCATAATTAAGTAAGATTTTCAAATGGTCAACTTTGTCGCCCATTAATCTTCCATAATTGCTCAAAATTGATGTGATGCGTATTTGAAAACCCATTAAAATGACGCAGTAAACATTGATCTTAAAAAACTACAATGAAAGAATGAAAACGAGAAGCATCATTCATTGGGGAAGACAACTGAAATATATTTGTGGAGACAAATTTATGAACGTTTAGCGCAAAAGTCAAGCACTCGAAGATAATGTTGTTGAGTAGAGCAACAAATTGCGGCTATCACTGAACATGCCACAAATGCCTACGACGAAAACAACAAAAAACGAGAACCAAATTCAGGCAATGAATGGAAATGGAAATGGGAAGGGGAAAGAGAACGACAACGTTGAGCATTTGTCGAATGTGTGATCTTTCCCTCACAGGAAAATTGTGTGGCTCCTGTGTGGCTCTGGTTCTCCCTTTGTAACTCAATTCGAAAATAATTAACGATCGCAAGATTACAAATGTCAAACATAATGTCAAGTTGGGCTGACTTCGTATCACATTTTGCTGTCACTGGGAAAAATGCCTCGCGATGCCAAGCGAAATGTTCAAAGACGACAGATTCACAGATACGACTACAGAAAAAACCACCGATTCCGTCGCTGAATGAAAGGAAGACCCAGACCCAGTACCACACCCAGAAACAGACCCAGACCCAGACCACAACCAGACGGCAGGCAATGCGTGTGGGTCTACGTTGAGCGCCAGCCGATTTGTTGTGACTTATGTCAAAACAATTGTGTATATCCGATGTGCAGTTGAAGATAGCATTACATGGGACTTTAGAATAATTACCTGGCATTATTCCTGCTCTCATATACAGTCAAAATTCCCTATGGTAAATTAGAAAGGGATTAGAAAAACAACATTATATATGTATAAGCAATGAGGTGTAATTTTCAAAAACCAGTGATTCCCGAAGAACTTGAATCATATTTTAAACAGAGCTTTGACGGGTTGAAAGATCAAATTTAAAGTACAAATAGAACGATATATTTCTATACATTATGTCAGACTGTTCATACTGTAAGACAATTTATTAAAAAGTTGAGTTATTCCATCACCGTAAATTATAATACAAATCAAAGAAACATAGTTATTTAAAAACCGTCATCTGAGAGTTTGAAAAATTACATTCTGTGTCTCGTATACGTAATCCCTTTTCGAAATTAAACTTAAACTTAAATATCTGTGGTAGCTACATATATAATATTCCTTGCAGTCAGAAGGTGAAATACTTAGATAGTTTGCGAGGAAAACATTCCTAGTTAACCCTCAGCTGGAGCGGCTGGTGGTGTTGCAGCTGAGGCATCGGTTGAAGGAGGAGGAGGCGCTGCAGTTGCAGCTGTAGGTGCACCTCCATTTTCATTCGGAGGAGCTGCAGATGGAGCTGCAGTTGGTGCAGCAGTCGCAGGAGCCGCTGTGGTATCCGTGCCATTTCGCGGATCCTGACTGACTACAACCGTGCAATTGCGACAGAGTACTGAAAGTATTGTTAAGACTCGTTTAGATAAAATAATAAAATTAGATTTAAAATCTTACAAATCTCCTCGGAATCCTCATAGTCGAACAGACTTGTGAGCCAATCGTATAGATCGTTACTCTACAATAATATTTAAAAACGTTTAGTAAATCCAGGCAAACAATTAGTTTATATATACCGATCTTGCCACACGATTCTCTGCAGGATTAGCATCTGTTGTCGGATAGCGTAAAGCCAGGCAGAGGCACAATAAAATAACTAGTTTACTTCCAATAGGCATCTTGACTTTGACTGACAAACGAGATGTATGAGTCTCCGGCTTTTATAGGCGCACAGTTAATAGATATTACCAGACTATATATAGTATATATAGGTAGTATAGTATAAGGTCATACTCAACTCGTATGTAAATAATAGTTTTTAGTTTTCTTTACGATGCTTTTAACAATTAGAATTATGTGGGGTTTTGGGCACGAGCTGGAGATACCCAGACGAAGCTGGAGATTCTCAATGGAAGTCAAGTCAAAGTACTGGGTATTTAAGGGGGGGAGTTATTTATGCAGCTGCACGTAACGCTTGGCCCATTTGGCTATTTGACTGGCCGACAACAACTAATGGGCCCAAGTACGAACTAACTGAAATGATCGAAGTGCAATTGACAAATGCGCAAATGCATAACGCATAAAGTACATGAAATTCGATGCGGTCGATGATGCAGTTGATGCAACAAGTGTCCAATGGGTTTCCAATTGAAAGTATAATCTGTAATTTGAGAAACCTGCAACGAGTACTTGCAACGCCTCGATAACACCTAAAAACGAATACTCATTTAGTATACTAACTGCAATTTTCAGTTATGAATGAACAATCGAGGTCGATACACTTGTGTTTTCTTTTTCTTTTTGTTGTGTTTTGTTTTTTTTTAATTCTTCAGACTTTGCTCTTTCTACACATTTCGAATCTCTGGTCTTTGTTTGGTTCCTTCCTGCTTTCTTGCACTTGCTACTTGCCACATGCAACTTGCCACATGCAACTTGGCGCGTGTAACTCGGCAGCCCTATTGTGATTTTTATGGCGCTGTTCGAGGCACTTTTTCCTTGGCCCTTGTACGTGTTCTTAGTTAAAGTTGTTGTTATATTATTGTTGCTATTGTTCATGTTGTTCATGTTGCTGTTGTTGTTGTGAAACATGATGCTAACTACATGATTCTAAATTAGACGACGGCAATCGACGCAGATGTGCAAATTTTCTTAAGTGACTGTAATGAACCAACTATAGAACTGAAGGGGAGAGTGCTTAAGTGCAGGTGATTCAATCAATATTCTGAGATTATAGTAGCATTAGAGAAAGGAGGAACTAATTTGGAACTAATGTAGTTAGAATCGGCGACCTGTCACATAATAAGAATTTTTTTTTGAAAATTAATTAGGTTCAATTCTCACACTGCATCGTTATAAACCTGTAATATTCCTGTATTGTAAAGATCCTGATACGACACTGAAAATTCTTCAGGTAGCATGTAGCTTGCTCATAATAATAAATAATGTATCAAACAAAAAAAAAGAGACCTGAAATATACATATAAAAAGCTTCAAATGATCATACGCACAGGTGATGCAAAATAATGGAAATATGCCTCAATTCCATTTGCAATAAAAGAAGAGAGTTAATCACTATGATCCATCATCATATAACAAATCTGAAAATTTTCATGTTACTTTTAAGCGAAAGATAGATAACAGAAAGAAAGAGATACAATCCCTCATTAAAGAGAATTCTTCGAGTGCTGTTTAAGCTCCGAGATCTACGATAACAATTCTGATTTTTTGAAGATGTTCTGGCTTAATAGTCCTAAATTTAAAGAAGTTAAAGTAAGTTCTTTAGACGGAAAGTTGGGGGTATTAAACTTAATTACATCACTTCGGAGCTTTGATGAGTGGTTCTAACATTTTAGATTTTCTGTTTTCGATGGATCCAATATGGATGCAATATCGTAGTGAAGCCTTGCTCAGAATTTGGCAAATTCCATTCTTTGAGTAATGTAAAGAATATCTATATTAACTAAAGAATTGTTTTGTTAGGTACAAGTCGTGTCATTGCTAGGACAGCTCTCCCAGCTCTCTGAAATTTTTGCATTCACAACCAAAATGCATTTCCGCACGTTCGGCGCATTTATGTAGCTTTTCTCTATGCCACAATCTTTAGATACACACACACACTCTCTCACATACACATACACCTCCATACATCCGCAGTTCTCGGAAGCAAAGTGTAGCGATTTTCAGACGAACCAAAGATCCATCAACCCCCGATCCGCCTCCGGATCGTTCCCTTTTCCAACCGGAGCTAATTAGACGCAAATGTGCTTTTGTTCGCCTTTTCTTATTTCTCGGCATTGCTCTTTGTAGTTGTTGTTGTTGATTATATGTAGTGTAGTTTATATTGTTGTTATTTTCTATGCTCTCTTACTCATTTCATACCCTTTCCCTTTCCCTTTTGCTCCATCTACTTTCAGAGTCGCAGTGTCCGCAGTATGGCGAAGTGAATCAGCTGGGCGGCGTCTTTGTGAACGGTCGTCCACTGCCGAATGCGACGCGAATGCGGATCGTGGAGCTGGCCCGGTTGGGCATCCGACCCTGCGACATATCGCGCCAGTTGCGGGTGAGTCATGGCTGTGTGTCGAAGATATTGGCGCGGTACCATGAGACGGGCTCCATACTGCCGGGTGCCATTGGTGGTTCTAAGCCACGTGTCACCACACCGAAGGTGGTCAACTATATACGTGAGCTGAAGCAAAGGGATCCGGGCATCTTTGCCTGGGAGATACGGGATCGTCTGCTCAGCGAGGGCATCTGTGACAAGACGAATGTGCCCAGCGTGAGTTCTATCTCACGGATACTAAGGAATAAGCTGGGCAGCATTGGACATCATCACAGTGGGGGAAGCGGAGGATCTGCAACGCTGGGCATGAACAGTAATGGCAGCAGCGGTGGCACTGGCGGCAACAACAATGCCAACGGTGGCAATGCCCCACAGCATTCACACTCCGGCCATCAGCATCATTATCATCACCAGCACACGGCAGCTGCGGTGGCGGCCAGTGCCCATCATGCACATGCCCACGCCCATCTCTACAATTCCATCTATCAGCCGTATACGGCCGCTGCGGCGTACAGCATGAAGGCCGTCTCCTGTGGCAGCCCCTCGCCACCCCAGCCGGGGCAGACACATCAATTGCGAGGCGTTGCAGCCGCCCACTGGCCATCATCCCACTCCGTGACCGACATTCTGGCCCATCACCAGGCCGTTGCCCTGCGCGCCAGTTGCCAAGGCAACACAGTGTCCCCATTGCCCATGACTCCATCTCCCGTGACAGCCGCGACCGGTGGACAACCGCTGCTCGATTGTGAGGGGGGTGCGGCACAACAGCCACCCTACAACTACTACATGTACTTTCAAAATGGTGGCATGCATCATCATCATCATCACGGAGGCATGATGACAGCCGGAGCAACTGGTTTATGAGCTAACCAAGCATCCACCTCGTCCAGTTAGTCATTGGTGTAAGTTGATCTGGTTGCGAACCAGGTCCAATTGTGAAGGGTATACACACACATACATACATACATATATGCATATACGAGTATAATCTAAGGGATACTCTTATAAGGCCCGTTTCCGTAAAAGATCCGAAAGTTTCTTAATTTTAGTGACAGATTCTCTTGGAGTTAATATTAACTGATAACGAATTAATGCTAAGAAATAGTTACAACGGGCCTAAATGTTTATTAAATGATAGTTAAGTGTACGATAGTACTGCCAGGTCATGAGGAACTCCATGTCCTGCGGCTCGAGCATCGAGCTCTGTTTTAACGAATTTTATTTATGTAATTCTGGAGATTTTCTTTTATGTTTCTAACGTTTATTGGCAACATTTGATTGTATAAAAATATAAAAAAAATAATAATAAAGTATTGAGTTGTGTTATAAAATGTATAATCTAAAATACACGAGTATGTTAAACTAGGTTCTTGTTCTCATAATTATTTGTACATTATGCTCATTAAGTAAATGCTAGTTGACTAATTTATGCCATAAATCTAAATTTTAAATTTTAAAAATAAAATTGTTTTTTTTTAGCAACACATTAATGCCAAATTTGTTGTAATAACTGTGCGGTAAAGAGGGGATGACAAGATAAATGCTCGTATATCTACCCCTATCTAGCTTAATAATAAAAACAGAACTTATTTTGCATGCTTACTTAAAAGTTTATACATATATATATGCTTTGAAGTTATAAGTATTTCTGAGAAGATTCTCACGGGCAACACTCGCCCTCCTTGGGATCCTTCTTGACCCAACCAAAGAAGAAGTAACCGACGCCCAGGCCAAGAACCACAGCCAAGCACAGCCAATAGTTGAATGTCATGAAGATCAACATGAGCAGATAGGAGATAACAATTTGGAGCAGATTCAGTAGCGATTGGATAATATGCGCTGAGCCAAAGATACGCTGCCAATAGGTCTTCTCCCTTACTTCGGCCAGATGTGTTTCCGAGTTATTGTCATTGCTCTTCTGACGAAGCTCCTCGGCCATGCGTTCAGCTTCCTTGCGTGCCTCTCTCCGCATCAGATTCTCTCGCAGGAATTTAAGCAGCTCGTAGAGAAAGGAAACCACAAAGATGGCAATGGCGGAGAGCACAAACTCGGTAACAGTCGCTGCCACCCAGCCACGCCATAGAATTCGCTCGCAATGGCCCGCATGGAACTGTTGAGCAGAAGAGAGAGAGAGCAATAGTTTAAGTAGATATTGACAAGAGAGACATACAGGGTAATGCAGGTAAATAAGTTAAGAAAGCTTGGAATTGCACTTCAATCTTAAACGAAGCACCCGCTATTTGTGTGTGTGATTTACTCAATATCAAATTCATTAGCAAGTGCCGGAACAGAACCGAGAGAGAGAGAGCGAGAGAGCGAGGGTAGGGAGAGCGAACCTGTGCAGAGAGAGTGTGAGATACAGAAATACACACGTACATATGGTAAGTTCGCTCTGATTGGAATCACACACAGATCACAATATTTTGAAAGCAAATTAAATTAAATGAGCTCTCTGCTCTCGCCGCTGGATGCGAATGAGAGAGATGGAGAGATGTTACTTTTACAGCATTCCAGTTCAATAAAATCAAAATTTGGATGTCTATAAAAAGCTCTGGTTGCAGTGTATATGATTATGAAACTTACCACCATAATCATCGGACAAGATTTGGCAGTAGGATCAGCTTCTTCTTCATGATGGTGATCCATAGTCATGAAATCCATTTTAAATAATATGTGTTTGAATAATTCACAAATAAATAACAAACTAAAATACTTGTGTTTAGTGATAACCACTTGGACACTTGCTTAACTGCTGAGAGTAAGGCGACGACTGCTTGGGACAATCGAGCGCATGTTGTTTTTTAAAGAAAACATGACACTAATCCCGCCGAGCCGAGGGCCCTGCGCTTATCTCTGAGAAATGTGTGTTATCAGTGAATAGCAGCGATATCAACGATAGCACGTAGAGAGAACGATGTCAACATCATTGAATTGTCAACAGGTATCTGAGAGAGCGACAGAGGCGGGGGGTAAAATGATCTGGACCTTTAGATATGTGTGTAAATTATTATTTAGTAATTAGCAGATGTGTATTCTGTGTATCCGGTTGTCACCAAGTCTGCACGAATCAATCAAATTAAATTTCTCTTCTTATACCCTGTATTTTTGAATGGTTAAGAAAGGTATCATAAATTTAGAAAACGGTTTGTAAAATAATTGGATATCACCGATATCATCCGTCGAGCATTAGAGCTGAAGATACTATATTCAGTAAATTTGCTATTATCTGTATTATTATCTATAACTATTTATATTATCAATAAATCAATAATCATTTTTATTTAGTAAATTACATATTTGTAAGCTAGGTCAGGAAACTAATCTACATGGCAATAAACATACATATATCACAAATATGTAATGATAATACTAAGTTTGATAAAAACATCTTACAAATATACGATTGCATCATTCATCAGCCGAGGGAATTTCCAAGTGGAGCATTTGCGATACAAAATTCATAAGTGCACATGACTATAATAATTTATGAATTTGCTAAAGTTCAACTATACTTAAGAGCGACAAGTTATATTATGGTAATTAAGATTATTGGTCATTGATCTACTACGTGTTCACAGTTATTTTTTCTTTTTGTTCCTTTAAATTTATTGTTTGGTATGCGGCTTGTTCATGCATATACATTCATAGGTACAAACATATGTACAGGCATGATTACATATTTAAATGGAGCTCGAGCGATAGAAACCGTCGTCTAGCGAATTTGCTGTATGTCTGCTTAATGCCCACTTGGCTTTCTTCAGTTCTGTTTCTAACTGCTGAGGTCTAACGGTTGAGATTGATGGCCGTGTGCAAAACTCTACTATGGCCGTGTGCAAAACTTACGACCATTCTTTGTCGCCGTGTGCAGATTTCGAAAGATTGGTAACGGGTGCAAAAAATCGTTGTTAACGATATTGGCTTATACTAAATGGTTGGGTAATTGGATTTCATTATGGTAAAAGCTTTTAGCTAACATGACCCAAGAGCTTGTGGTATATTAGTATGGTACATTAAGCATAAAACTTTATTCGGATAGGAACTACCTGATTCTATTCAATTTCATTCATATTTTCATTTTATTTTTCACAAATATCAAAACATTCTAAATATTTAAGAAATTTGAATTCTTAACCGCTTGTTTAAAATTCATATACCCGGCGTTGCCAGGCATCTACGCTGCTATCCTATTTTCATTGATATGGCAGCTCAACAGTAGGGAAATTTTAATATCTATTGTTATATTTATAATTTCCCTTATCCCCGACCTCCCCAATCAACTATCGTTCAGTGTTTAAAATGGTACATGGCGCGCAATTTAAATTAAAAATTACTTTTGTTAGCAATTGTTTGTTTATTGAATAAAATTATAATTAATTACACAAATTTTGAATTTGTATTGATTTATTCTTATGCTAAAAAATAAATAAAATTAAGTTTTAATACAATTTTTTAAAATTGTAGATTAAAAATTAGAAACTTAAAAAACACACCACTTTGCAATTTGATCAAAATATGGTAATGGAACCTTTTACGGGAACCAAAGCTGCCAGCCCGTTTTTTGTTCACTCATGAGCAACCCAACACTATTCTCAACGATTCAAGACAACTCTAGGCGACAGAATTCTTGCCATTTTTTATATGAAAAACAGTGTTTCTGTATAGATAATTCCAACTCTATAGTTCAATGTGTACGTTATTCCAATAAGAAATCCGTTGCGTCACTTGACTTAGTAATAATATGTTTGCGTTACGACATTTGCGGCTGCAGGCCAAAGTCAAAATACAATTGCCGTATATAGCGGCAGCAACAACAACAACGACAACAAAGGCAAAACACATGCCAGCTGTGCCGGCGCGTGTGTTAATTGGGATGCACACACATACACATGCGAGAGACTATCGGAGCCAAAGGCTGTTGATGTTGGAGGAGCACATGGCGAGATGGACGCAACACCAAAGAACGTCGACCACGTTGTCCGCTTCGGATGAGCAAAGTAAACCGCCAGGCAAATCATCGCTTCTACAGGAATTAGCAGCCGCAACAAAGCCCTACGCACATCTGATGCGTATAGATCGGCCTATTGGCACTTATTTGCTCTTCTGGCCCTGTGGTTGGAGTATTGCACTAAGCGCTGATGCCGGCTGTTGGCCAGACTTTACCATGTTGGGATTGTTTGCCACCGGTGCGTTGATCATGCGTGGTGCCGGATGCACCATCAATGATCTGTGGGATCGGGATATAGATGCCAAGGTGGAGAGAACCCGCACACGCCCGTTAGCCTCCGGACAGATATCTCAATTTGATGCCATTGTGTTTCTTTCGGCACAACTCAGTCTGGGCTTACTTGTTCTTGTGCAGCTTAATTGGCAATCCATATTGTTGGGTGCCAGCTCGCTAGGTCTTGTCATCACATATCCATTGATGAAGCGGGTTACCTACTGGCCGCAGTTGGTGCTAGGCATGTGCTTCAATTGGGGTGCTTTGCTGGGATGGTGTGCCACACAGGGCACTGTCAATCTGGATGCTTGCCTTCCGCTGTACCTTTCGGGAGTGTGCTGGACCATTGTATATGACACCATCTATGCTCACCAGGACAAGCTGGATGATTTACAAATTGGAGTCAAGTCTACGGCGCTTCGTTTCGGCGAGAATACTAAAGCATGGCTTTCGGGATTTACGGCGGCAATGCTGACGGGACTCTCAGCCGCTGGTTATGCCTGTGACCAGACGCTGCCATACTATGCTGCAGTTGGCGTCGTTGGCGCTCATTTAGTGCAACAGGTGAGCATGCCATGATGTATATTTAGTCGCCTTTTTATAAACTTTTCTCCCTCTATTTGACAGATTTACTCACTTAACATAGATAATCCGAGTGATTGTGCCAAGAAATTCATATCAAATCAGCAGGTCGGCCTCATTCTATTTCTGGGCATTGTGCTAGGCACGCTCCTTAAGTCGGAAGATACCAAAAGTCAGCGTAGATCCTCAACCGCATCTTCATCTGCAGCTACTGCATACGTACCATTATCACAATCCAAACCAGACGTAATTAGCTGAAATGTGCTAGGTTAGTTGGGTTAATTTAATTTCAATCATCATTTGCGCCTTCTTTTCGCATTGGACCAAAGTCTGTAGTTAGCTAATTAGTTTATACATATTGTATATGGAATTACTCTTTAATTATTTTAACGCCATTCAATGAGAATTATTGTTTGACAATATAAAAAAAAAAATACCTCGTTAAATCAAAGAACGCAAAACAGGTTGAGTGTAGTTGATATCTTTGGACTTGTCGACACGTAACCTTTTAAAACAAACCGGTTTCTGTATTAAATCTAATTGTTATTTATTATTACATATACAGATTATGGTGTATTGAATGACAAATACTCTTTCTATTGTATTAACTTCATTTGTCGCAGTATTAGCTACTGATTAGAAAAGTGGATTACAGTTTTACAATGTGTAAAGCAAATAGATTAGTTAAAATGAAATTTATATCAAATCTGCCACATTCATGGGCATCTCGTCGATTTGCGTCGAATAGTATTGCTCAATATCGCGGAGAATGCGAATATCATCCGATTTAACAAAGTTAATCGCAACACCTTTACGGCCAAAACGACCCGAGCGTCCAATGCGATGAATGTACAATTCACGATTGTTCGGCAAATCGTAGTTGATGACCAGAGACACCTGCTGCACGTCAATGCCGCGCGCCCAGACATCAGTTGTGATGAGAACCCGAGACTGGCCAGCTCGGAACTCTTTCATAATCTCGTCACGCTCCTTTTGAGGCATATCGCCGTGCATAGAACTCACGGTAAAGTTGGCTTCCCGCATTTTTTCGGTCAACCAATCCACCTTGCGCTTGGTGTTGCAGAAAATGACAGCCTGTGTGATGGTTAGAGTGTCGTAGAGATCGCAAAGTGTATCGAACTTCCATTCCTCGCGTTCGACGGCGACGAAGAACTGTTTGATGCCTTCCAGAGTCAACTCATCACTGCAATGAAGATGGTTTTACAAAGAGGAACTAAAGATTATGTTTGCTTGCTTACCGTTTGACCAAAATTCGAATGGGATCCGTCATGAATTTGGATGTCATTTCCAGAATTTCATGCGGAAGTGTAGCAGAGATGAGCACCACTTGAGTAGCTGGCGGCAGATAACGATAAACGTCATAGATTTGTTCCTTGAAGCCTTTGTTCAACATCTCATCAGCCTCATCGAGCACCAGCATTTTAATGGCTCTGCAAAGAGTACATTCAATATTAAACGTTTACTGAAAAGTATTGTAATTTGTGAATGTTTACCTTGTGCGTAGTACACGACGTTTGATCATATCGAAAACACGTCCAGGTGTTCCACTAACAATATGCTGACCATAGTCTAGCTTTCGTATGTCCTCACCCAGGTTGGTGCCTCCAATGCATACATGACATTGGACATTCATCATATCGCCCAACGCCAGAATAACTTTTTGAATTTGTACAGCCAACTCGCGCGTTGGCGACAGACACAGCACTTGTGTCTCACGCAACGTTGTGTCCAAACTCTGAAGTATGGAGATAGAGAAAGTCGCTGTTTTACCTGTTCCGGACTGTGCTTGGGCAATAACATCGCGTCCCTTCACAATCGGTTTGATGCTGCGCTGTTGAATAGCCGAGGGTTTTTCGAAACCTAAATGAAGTTTTCCAGTTACGAGATTAGTTACAAGATCGATACACAAAATATATGGCAAACGCTTACCGTACGCGTAAATGCCGCGTAGCAGCTCCTCCTTGAGGTTCATTGCATTGAACGTGGGTATGACCTCAACATCTTCGCTAGTCTCAAACTCCACGTTCGAGAGATCCTCCGCCTGTGCATTTTTTCGAGCCATTTTGGACTTGAATGGTATTTATAAAACAATAATATGTAATTCAGCAGCTAACAAGAACTTTTCCAATATTTTTTTTCTTCAACTTTCATGCGGCTTGGGGATGGAAAAATGGCTATGACGGAACTATCGATAGTGAGGCGTCGATATATCGATATCGTTTGCAATTATCACTAATGGTGCTGCCACCTCAGTATATCGATAGCTTTGCGATTATTACCGTATCAGCAATTTAAGAAATCAAGACGCAGCATTTTAAGGCGCGAAACTAAACTATTTGAATTCAATAAAAATATATAAACGCCTTTATTATTGTATTAAATATGCATTAAATATTTAAGCGTATAGTATAGTGTTATTTTTTTACTAGTCTTTTAAGAATCCATCTTAGTGATTTCACATCATTTTTTCTCAGTCTCTTAATTTTTTCAAAAGCATCCTTGACGGCGTTGATTCTTTCCTTGGCCTCCTGTGCCGCACCCTCTGCCTGCTCGGCAATGTTTTCGGTACGAGCGAGATCCTCTTTAGCTTTCATTAAGCAGGTCTTTAGATTATTTACACGCTGTTGTGATTCCATCAGAACCGTTTGTTTCTCTTTCACATCTTTTCTGATACTAGCGACTGTTTCCTTGATATTCCCAAGATTCGCCTCGGAATCGTCATGCAAACACTGCAATTGCTCCAAAGTCTGCTTAATGTCTGTAAATACCCTTGTAACCGATTGTATGTTAGATCGACTGAGGCTCAAAGCGTTTTTTACCTCCTCAATGATTGCATCTGTCTCATTCCGAGTGTTAAGTATCTGGTCAAGCAATTGTTTTTTGCCTTTCAGCGCAGCCTCCGCAGCTCGAGCCGCCTGCTCAGCTTTATCAGCCAATTGTTCCATGGCACGTTGGCTGGCTTCCTCGCTGGCACACTGCTGTGCGTCCTTAGCAGCTGTTGCCTCATCCGCAGCCTTTGAGGCCATATTCGTGGACTTCAGATTGATCTTGCAAAAGTAAGGGTTTCTGCCTGCACAGGAGCCCGATCTTAATTTCTTCTGACAGTGTGATGACTTGCGTGCACACGCCGGATTTGCACTGACCATCAGTACGATGCTCACTATGACGATCGATACCAAGGACTCGTAACGCATTGGGAATTTGTCATCTTACGTAAATCTCCAAGCTCTGTTGTCGTCACATTTAAACACAAAATATTTTCAGTCATGTTTGAAAAATCTCAAGCAATTAATCAACCAATGATTTCAAATGATTTCAAAATATCTGTATCGACTGAAGCAGGCGTTAAGTTCAAATTCGGATTTTTTATTATATTTCCTTGTAGCAGTAGTAGTAAAAAATACTGTAGATAGTTTTTAGTCACATAAATTTATTGCGTTTTGACGTAAGTAGATCTTATGTTGCACAAACTGAGTAAGAAGCTTTACTTTTGGTTGCTTTTGAGAAAAAATGTTAACACTAATCGGCGTAAAATAATAATAATTATAATAATTTTAATTATAAATTGGGAAGCTTTAAAAAAATTTCAGGAACTAACTAAAGGAAATGCCAAAAATACCAGGCGAACAGAATTTACAGGAGGTCGTTCGAGCGAAAAATTTCATTTGTCCGCTCAAGCATCCATTCAAACAGGAGCAATTTCACTTAACTCAGCAACTCAAGGTCATATTTTCAATCAATGTAAACTTTGGTTGCTTTCTGCTCATTTCTGTGCGCCTGGTATTTTGGCTGGTATTTCGGCATTTTTTGACTCTTCATACTCAATGTAGGTAACTGTAAATAATGAATGTGTTTGCAACAGTTTGCTGCAACCGGTAAGTCTCTAAAAGTACCAGGCGAACAGAAATCAGAATTCTCACTCAATTTTAATATGACTCAAATAAAGTTTATTTGCTTTCTGCCAGGAATTAAAACCTTAACCGAAACCGTAATCTTTAACCGATGAAAACCGATTGAAATTTGTAACCGTAACTGAAACCGTAATCGAAAAATTTGTTTTCGCTGTACCGAAACCCATAAGCCGAAACTCCTTAAACCGAAATAACCGTTTAGTAGCCGATTCATTTATAAGGGTTAGTTTCGGTTCTGGCCGTCACAGGTACTGATAACTTTGAACTGCTATAACTTTGCCAAAAGTCGCTTAATTTCCATGCGCAATGTAAGTTTGACCATGATTTTACTTCCAATTCGTTCTGCATTTAAATTTGGTTCATTTTCAAAAATTTTTGAAAATCTAAATTTTTTGAAATTTTACATTTTTCGAAAAATTTCGAATTTTGAAAATGGAAAAAATTTAAATGCAAAACGATTTTAGAGGAAAAATTATGCTCAAATTTACATTGCGCATGGAAATTGATTGACTTTTGACAAAGTTTTGGGATTTCGAAGTTATTAAAAATCAGTAAATCAAAATAATCGAAATTTTCAAACCAAATGAACAAAATTTATGTGAGATCAAATTATAATAAAATCGACATTACACTGGACTATTTCAGTAACCAGATAACAATATTTTCCAGGCTAATAAAAGCATTAAGTATTTTTTCATGTCAAGCAATAAATAACGCTTCTTATTTTGGTCACCCGAAACCCATTATTTTTATTGTTTTTGTGAACTGAAACCGTACCGGTATTTTTAAACCGGACATATTAAAAACCGATAGCCGTTACGAAACCGATACTCCAAGAATTTTAATAACCGATAACCGAAAACCTTAATTCGAGCATTACCGAAACCGTAACTGAAACCGATATTCCTTTCGGTTTTATTTCCTGCTTTCTGCTAATTTCTGTTCGCCTGGTATTTCAGCTGGTACTTTGGCACTTTTTGGCAATTCATGGCCCATAAATAAGTATAAATAAGTAAGTATTTATGCATGTGCGTAAGCTTTTAGGAGCTAGCTGCAACCGGAAAGTCAGTAAAAATACCAGGCGAACAGAAATCAGCAGCTAGTGAATAATTTTATTTGTGCAGAAACTCAAGGTCAGATTTTCCCTCACACTGAATTTCAAGGTCATATTTTCACTCACGCAGAAACTTAAGGTCATATTTTCACTCAATCTTATTAAGATCCACATAAAGTTTATTTGCTTTCTGCTCATTTCTGAGCGCCTGGTTTTTTGTCGGTATTTTGTCTACCTAGGCTTTCTCTAATTTCAAAATTTTAATGCAGAATTTTGTTTATTTGAGAAATTATAAATTTGTCAAACTTTTTTGATATTTCCATACTTACCTATTACATTTGATCGAATACTTACCTTTTACATTTAATCGAATACTTACCCCTTTAAATGTTTTCAAAAACGCTATTTGCATACTTACCTTTTACATTTTATCGAATACTTACCTTTTACTTGCTATGGCTCTATTTTAGATTTATCTAATCAAAAAACCAACCAGTTAAAAAGACTTTCAATTTCAAATTTTGAGCTAAATTTATTCTTAAAATCCTATGCTTATGGAATATTGGGTATTAATTTCTATGCTTTGAAATAATTTATAAAAATAATTGAAATAACATTGGGTATCAATACAAATTTTTAAAACAAATTCTATGAATATAAAAATAGGGACTATGCCGTGTAATACCAGCATTCAGTAAAACTGTTCTTCCTTAAATGTGAAACGTTATCTGTATTTAACAAGTTGCATAAAAATATGCGCCGCTTAAATCTATTATTTAATTTAATTTAAATAATGATTGTCCAATTTTAGTATGACTTACACATTCAACTTCTATCTTTTGTTTAATTTAAAATATATTCTATATTATGATTATCACATAAGAATTCGGACTTTCAAACCATAACTTGATCAAAACTGAACTGATTTTAAAGCGGAATGCCATTTTAATCATCATTTAAACTGGCAAATAATTCCACAATTAAATTTTAAGCATTTGAAAAAAATTATTACTTTTCGAAAATTTACAGTGTTACCCCTTATTAAATTTCGAAATTTCGAAAAAATTGTTTTTCTTAATTTTTAATTGGATGATAATTGAAATCGACTCTTTTGTTAATGCTGATTCAGAATATATATACTTAATGGGGTCTGCCACGCCTCCTTATACCTGTTACATACATTCTAACGAAAACAATATACCCATTCTAGTAAAGAAGTTTATTTTTTTTTTATAGCAAAACACCCAACTTTGATATAAAATTTCAAGAGAACCATGGCCGACTGCTAATTAAACTCTGCACTTAAATTTATAAGAAACCGCAGTTCATCGAGGATAATTTTCTTTAAATTTTTTGAGGAAAGGCCACTGAAGTAAAGTATTACCTACATATATATCGAATACACCCAATTTTTTCAATATTAAGGAAACGATTTAAAAGTATTCCTCTCAAATTGTACAATATGATTTTTGGGCTTGAACAACTTGTCATTCAGATTATTCTGATGATGTTGCTGATTCCAACTTTTGGCTACAAATTGGATAAGGTAAGTCGTAATTCGACAATTGACGATATCTTGGAATATATGTATAAAACTTCACAGGAACCAGATGAACAAACGCTGGATGTATCCAATTTGGTCTTTGAAGATGTCAGCAATTCATTGGATGGAGGTGGTGATCATAACCATATGAAAGAGAGCTGCAACATGAATTCAGTCTCCAATCCGAAGAACAGGGCCTCCAGCATTGCCATTAAAGCTGCCCAGGAGGCAAAGGCTGCATCCGATGCCCAACTGCCGGCTGCAGAAAATGCAGCTCATCAAGTGATAATTCAGCTGGCAGACAAGGCACTGGCGGCAGCTAAAGCTGCTGAAGCTGCGCTGGCGGGAAAACAACAAATCGTGGAGCAGCTGGAAACAGAGGTGCGTGAGGGGGAACTCGTTGTTCAGGAGGAGGCCGCCTCCCTGCAGAATTCCCAGGGTAATTGCAATGCAGCCGCCCAGGCATCGAAACAGGCGGGTGTGCAACTAAAAACGTTAGCAGAAGCCGTCAAGAATGCCCAGGCCAATGTGCATAACTCGGATCAGGCGGCAAACGGAGCACAGCAGGAATTGGCCGAGAAACAACAACTTGTTGAGGCGGCCAAGAAACGTGTAGAATTACTGCTACGGCAATTGGATGTGGCAAGATCTGATTTTAAGAATACCAAGAGCGCCGCTGAACATGCAGCCTGTGCCGCTCAAGAAGCCAAGCAGCGGGCAACGCGGGAACGTCGCAAAGCCGAAATACGCGCTAAACTCCGGCGTCATCATATAAATAAATAAGATTTTATTGCATGTTATATTTATTACTAACTTATTACTGTTAACCCGCATTTTCATGTTTAATCTATACAATATAATGCAAATTATTTAAAATTGAAATTTTTCAAAAATTAAAACTATGTTGGTCTGCGTATTGTATCCAAACCAATTTTGGAGCCTCTAGCTCTTATAGTGTGGAGTCAGACGGTAGGGGTTTAAGAAAACCAAAATTCTACTTTACTAATATTCTGCACAATTTTAGATCCAAAGCCTTAAATGTAGAATTAATGGATAAAGAAATTGACTTTGGTTAGAATCTCGCCATGGATAAAGTGCTGGTGCTCGTCATGCTCACACACTCGCTTGTGTTGTTCCCTGCCTCAGTATTGTCTAATGAGTCCACCGAACGCGATAGATTCTCTGTAGCATTTGGCAAAAGTTCCAGATTGAGTGCATGGGTGTTGTAGCAGAGCACCAGCTTGGTCTTGAGTCCCTCAAAGATGCTGACCACACTCGGTTTGAGATTGAAGAAGATAATCTTTTGCTGACGTCGACGGAAGTCATCCAACATGGAGGAGATTACTTTGGCAGCGGTGAAGTCGGCCGCATAAATGTAGGTGCAATCGATGACCACGGGCAGCGTCGTCTTGCTGCCAGACTTGAGCACCATGTTCCTAACGAACTCCACGGAGGGAAATATCAAGCAGCGATCCGGCGTGATCTTTATAAACTTGATGCCCTGCTCCGTCTCCAGCTGCTCCAGAGTCACCTTGGGACGCGCCGAATGATAGAGTATGAAGAGTTGATTGGCACCAATGGCCACCATGATGCCAATCTCCAGGGGCAGCACCAGACAGGTGATAAATGCCAGCACGCCAGGCACAAGATCGGAACCTGTAAATTAGGGAATCTCTTCAAAAAAATAGAGATGGATGATGATGGATTGGAACTCACGTTTGCTGCGCCACATGGGCATAATGATCTGATATTGGAGCTGGAACACCACTGCAGATATGATAATAGCTGCCAGAACCGCCTTCGGGATGAAGAAGAAGTATTCGGTGAGGTAACTGATAGACAGCACAACAATAATTCCAATGTACAGATTGGACATGTTGGTGCGACATCCACTGGCATTGTTGACGGCGGAACGAGCCAATCCTCCATTGCTGCGATATCCATTCACCAGGGAATTAGCAACGTTTGCCACTCCGGTAGCAAATAATTCCTGGCTAATGTCGATTTGTTTATCCTTGGCAAAAGCCTTGCAGACGGACACGTTCTCCAGCAGCGCTATAATGGGCACTATGATCAGACCGTAACCCAAACTCTGAACCATCTCGAAGAAACTTTCACCAGGCACTTCGGGAATGCCGGCTGTGGCATTGCCTGGTTGTGCCTCAATCGAGAATTGAGGAAGAGATAGTGTCGGCAATCCAGGTGGAATGTAGCCTGTCAACCGGAAAGGATTACTACCATTTCCCTCCAGATACATGGCCACCAGAGTGGCGCCTATCACAATCGAAGCGTTCCTTGTGACGCCCACAAACTTGATCACCTCATTGAGTACACACTGTAGTCGGCTGCGTTGCGACTTCTCCTTGGGTCCAATTCGAATCCTGCTGAGGCTGCGTATCAGCAGCAAAAGCCCCAGGCAACCGAATCCCAGACAACTGTCCCAAATACGTATATTCTTTATGTCGCTAATCATGCTAATCCAGCTCTGCAGGAAGGAGGCACCATCAGCGTTTACTCCCAAAATGTATTTCATCTGCGAGGTGAGCACAATCAACGATACGGCGCTGGTGAATCCTGCGCTAACCGGGCCGGAAACGAATTCAACTAAACAGCCCAATTTAAAGACGGCCATTAGAATCTCAATGATGCCGGTGAGGAAGGTGAGCAGCACAGATCTTGCCCAGGATCCTTGAGCAAACTGAAATGTCATCAATGAGGCCACAGCTGTGCTTCCTATCGTATTATCCTTGCAAGTACCCAACAAAACGTACACAAAGCACCCCAGAAATGATCCATAGAGTCCAGACTAAGTTGTAGACAATAGAAAAAATTAAAAAATAAAATTTCAAGAAACCCAAATAAGGATGAAATGGAAAGGGAAATCAATTATAAAGAAATAATTCAAAATGTAAGAAAAACAAAATGTAAGGAAGCTTAGTCTAGGAAATCAATAAAAAAGAAATTGTTCAAAATGTAAGAAAAATTTAGTTAATATTATGAAAAAAAAGCTTTACATTTTTTATTTCCTGATGATAAGTTTCCTAGTTTTGGAATTCTAATTTTCTTCTCTATTTAAGTATTCTTAGCAGGGATTAAAACCTTAACCAAAACAGTAACCTTTAACCGATTAAAACCGATTGAAATGTGTAACCGTAACTGAAACCGTAACCGAAAAAATGTTTTTCCACAGTATCGAAACCGATAAACCGAAACTCGTTAAACCGAAATAACCGTTTAGTAACGATTCACTTATAAGGGTTATTTTCGCTTCAGGACGTCGAAGCTACTGAGCAACTTTGAACTGCCAAAACCTCATATAAATTTGGTTTTACTGATTTTTAATAACTTCGAACTTCCATAACTTTGTCAAAAGTCAATCAATTTTCATGCGCAGTGTAAATTTGAGCATGATTTTACCTCTAAATTCGTTCTGCATTTAAATTTTGAATTTTTTAGAAATTTTACAGTGTTACCCCTTATCATTTTTCGAAAAAAATATAAATTTTCAAAATTTTCAAAATAAAAAAAAATTAAATGCAGAACGAATTTAGAAGTAAAATCATGCTCAAATTGCGCATGGAAATTGATAGAGTTTTGACAAAGTTATGGCAGTTCGAAGTTATTAAAAATCAGTAAAATTGAAAAATTCAAAATTTTCAAACCAAATTTGTATGAGGTCAAATAATGATAAAATCGACATTACGCAGGACCTTTCCAGTAACCAGATAACATTATTTTCCAGGCTAATAAGAGCATAAAGTCTTTTTTCATGTAAAGCAATAAAAAACGCTTCGTATTTTGGTCAACCGAAAACCTTAATTTTTTTTTTGTGAACCGAAACTATACCTGTATTTTTTAGCCGAAACTTACAAAAAAATCGATAACCGTTACGAAACCGATACTCCAAGATTTTGAATAACCCATAACCGAAAACCTTAATTCGAGCATAACCGAAACCGTAACTGAAACCGATATTCGTTTCGGGTTTAATCCCTGATTCTTAGTACTATAATATTTGCAAAAATACTTGTAGGGAATCCTTAATGAACTCACCTCTGCGGGCAGACCCACAACGCCGGAGTAGGCCAAACCTTGGGGTATTACTGTCAGACCCACTGTAAAGCCCGCTATAATATCTCCAATGGCATCTCCCCTGTTGTACTTGGGTAACCAGCTAATTATGGGCAGACGCTTCTTTAGTGTCTTCATCCGAAATGTATTCCTCACATAGTTCGAGCAGCAGGAAGGCTTTGGTTCGTCCTCCTGCTTGGCGGCCTCCAGTTGCTCGAGGCTCTTGTACTTGGACGTACGGTGATCCGTGATCAGAATGAAGTCAGTGGAGGAGCTGCGAAATTGAGCCTCCAGATTCTGACTCACTTCCGCCTGCTTGCGGAAGGTCACCTCATTCTCGATTGTGGACATTGTAACACTGTTTAAACACGTGAATCCGGTAGGTCCGTCTGTTAACTTGGCCGGGCACTGACTAACTGATAAAGTCGGATGCTGTCGGCTGCTTCTGCTAAACGATATCTTATCGAAGCGCCAATATTTGTCACCACAGATAACTCAGTATGTGGAAACGGGATATCGGTTGTTTGTTTCGGCCACACGTCTTGGCCATAACCAGATCATTGTTTGTCTTGTCACCTGGCACTGCTGTCACCGTTGCTTCAAATTTTCCATTCATCAATTGCACAAATTGAGCCCGCAAATATTGAAATTAACAAATATTTTCTATTGTTGCATATATAATAAGTAAATCTTAACTATGATTTCCTGAATGAATCCGAAAATAAATTAAAGTCACATTTCATATATTTTTTGAAATTTTTTTTTGGTTTATTTAATTTTAATGTTTTTTACATGATGATTTTTAAAAATTGTATTTTAAAAGCATTGCATTATATCAGATCATATAAAGTAAGATATATCATTACAATATACAAGTTGTATCCTTTTGTTTGTTTCTCTTTGATTTATGCATATTTAAACATAGTTGTAATATTATGTTTAGGCAATTTTATAATTCAATAGCAGTAAATTGTTTCAGAGACCATGGCTATACATATATGTATATATATAATTATGTATTTATATAAGTATTATGTATGTATTTATGTATGTGTATGCATGTAAATATAAGCTCAAGCACTTTTCGTGTGCATTAATTAAAACTAAAAAAATTTTGATTTTACCCAAATCTAAAAAAAAACAACAAATAAAAAGCTGCAGCGTAAATCTGACCAACAATTGACAAATTGTTTAAGGAAAAATCTCGTTATTTTAAGGTTACAACTCGACACAATAAAAGCGGCTTCAGTTTTTTTTTTCTTTGTTTCGTATTTTTGGTTATTGCAGAATTTTACACTTGCCAATTGTTCATATCGTATCTAGATAACATTTAAATTTTTGAGTGTTTGTCTGTGTATAAATATGTGTGTGTGTGTGTGTGTATGTATGACAACAAACATTTGCATAACTCGAATAACAAACAAATGATTAGGCATTTGATAACCGAACACAAGACCCAAAAATTGTGGCCCGAAAAAATGTGTAATATTAAATTAAATTAAATGATCGAACGCAACAAACATTGAACAAAAGATGAGCAACCAGCTGAGTGGGCGGCAACAACAACAACGTTGACGAATATATATGACATTTAAACTAGTTCATATAAGCATGCATATGATGTATACATAGATAAGTATATGGTAATAGTCGGCCCAGATGCTCCAGAACGTCTCGGCGCCTATTGCCAAACGCCAATGGTGTAATTCCTGCTCAGATGACCCATGCGACGCTGACGACCAACTGCAATAATAGTTATGAAATATAATTAGTAAAGATTTCCAACTGTTCAATTTTATATAGATATGTTAAGAGACGCAACACCAACAGCGGAGCAAAAATTGGTTAAATACTTATAGATTATATGCATATATTTATAAAACGAGGCATGACGCACGATAAACACTTGCAGCTGATTTCAAGTGTCAACATTGAGTTGTTGAAAAAATAAATACGTAGTAGATTGATATGAGAGAAGACCTGTGTTAAGTTGTTCTATAAATATTTACTAAGCTACTTACAAGCTACTTTTATTGCTACGCGAGTTGGACTGGCTTAAAGATACTTTATGTAGTTATCAGATACTTTACGTACTGCATGTTAACATCATTCTTCGGTGTTAGTTTGCGGCTGGTTGGTTGGTTGGTGGGTGTAGGTCTGGGTTCTATTTTTTTTGTACTTGTTGTTGTTGCGATTACACATAGGGCGGTGTGGTGGTTGTTGCGATTGTTGTTGTTTAACAAAGGAGGGGGTAAGAATCACATGGCTGGTGTTGTAGTTGTTGAGCTGAACACATAGAATGGTTGTTGCAGTTGTTGTTGTTGATGTTCTTGTTGCTGTTGTTTCTTCAGGTGGTGGTGGTGTTGTTGTTGTTGGTGTTGCTCGTTTGTTGGTAATTAGTAGAAAGTTGGACAATAAAAACAAACACACAGACACACACACGTAAATTTGATTGTTGTTGTAGTTGTTGTTGCTGTTGTTGCTGTTGTTGGTTGATTGTGTCTTTTTATTTACGCTGATTGAGGCGTTTCACACGTACTGTAAGACATAGAAAGAAAGACAGTAGGTTGGGGGAGAAGAGAAGAAACAAATACAATGTGATTAGTCAAGTTGTTGGACAAATGGAATAATTAATATTATTTTCGGGTTATACAAAATACAAAGTTTACAACAATTTGTCAAATATTCAATCAATCAATCAATTTGAGAAGGAATAACATTCAAGTTTTAGCAAAGTTTCATATCACTTTGCCAATTTTTGTTTTCATTTTTTAGTAGACAGCAAAAAAAAATTGCTCGCATGTCAGGAAAGTTTGAGCAAAAAAATCTTAAGTTTAGTAATTTTTTTTTTTTTTTTTCGCATTAGTTTTGGGCTGGGCTAATTGGGGAATTGGGCTTTTGTTTGGTTATTAGTTGGAAACTTGTTAAAGCTGGCTGCAAAGCTGTGGCACAAACAACAAACTGAGCTGAGAAAAATTTGTTTTTGGGTACCAACTGTTTGATATGGTTTCTTGCGCTGAAAAGTATGCTACATTTTCATGTAGCTTGTTTTGGCATTGTTGTTGCTGTTGTTGTTGTAGTGGCACTGCTTTTGCTGCTGTTGTTGTTGGTTTTTGGTTGAATTATAAAAGAGCATAAACATATTTTTTTTTTGTTGCTTTCATTGACATTTTATATTTGAAGTTTACTTTATTTATTTTGAGTTTAAATTAAATTTATTATGATTTATTTTTAATTGTTTATTGCAGTTATTTCTTGGTGTTGGTTGTAGTTATTTTTTCGATTTTTAGTTTCACTTAAAAATGTACATCGCAGTTTAATTCCTATACGAAGAGAATTTCATTAGAGCTCTGTAGATTTTGGTAGCAACTTTTGAATAAAAGTATTAACAAAAGCAGATGGATATTTTAGTTGTTGTTGGAGGGGTTTTTAAGGGGGGTCGTGAGGCGTGTGAGAGTTGCATGCCACAAAAGTAACAAGGGCCTTAAAAAATAATTTAAAATAAAATAAATAAACATGCAAAATTATGATAAAATTTGATGCAGTTGCAATTGGGGGATGCATGACTGATCGATCCAAACAAGATGATAGAGCTGTTTAATTCTTTTTTGGTAGTACAAAAAGATCAGTACGCTAACAGTCTTTGCGTTAAAGGATTTAATATAATTTGATTTAATTTATGACTACAGCAAACTGCATTCGCATCGTCTCTAAACTGCAAAAGCGCGTCGCTATATAAATATATATTTATAGATACGTATATATCGGGGCTATATGCTATATTGGCCAATTCGAAAATGCTTTTGGGTTAGGCGAATCTTCGGCGACGCTTGCAAACATGATTAGAAAGTATATATGATAAAATAACGAAGTATTTCAGATTGTTTATAGATACCTGTGTTAATTAATTAGACAAAATTATACACATTACGCCTAAAGAGTTTGTTTTTGTTTTTGTTTTAGATGCCTTGACTTTTGTCGTAAATCAGTTTCAAATATATCTTCTCTCTGTATATATATATATTGTTTTTTTCCATTCATTTCTTTCTTTTCATATCGTAGATATATTTACATATACATATATTCGTATATATGTATGTATGTATCAGTGGTTCGTTTTGCGCATTATAAATATGTATATTATGTGTATATGTATATGTGTATATAGTTTATATTATTTACTTCTTGGTCTCTCTAACATATTTTTTGTTGCGAGCCTTGCAGCTGCTGATTCTTAGATAGTTTTTATTTTTTTGATATATTTTTTTTACACGTTTAATTTCGATTAAACTTTTGATTTTTCTTTTTTAACTGGTTTTTAATTACAAAACGCTTTAGAAATTTGGTTTAGTTTTTAGTTGCTTTGATTTGGTTTTTATTTAGTTTTTGTTTTTCTTTCATTTTTTTAATCTGCGATTTCGCTTGGCTCCTATTGAATTCTTGTTGATTTTCTATGCAGATTATTGAAAAATCTGAACTGCAGGCGTAATTCAAGATCTTTTCTTACTGTAAACGAGAAACGGAGAGATAGGAAGAGAGAAAGAATACACATAAAACAAATGACAATAGACGAAACAAAAGAAATCAAATGTAAAGCGCATTGAAACTGAATCTGAAACTGAGTCGATATTCTGACTTTCAGTCAGTCTGTCTGGTTTGTCTGTCGTGTCAACAAGAAAGTTTTGGTGACACAAAAAGTAGACTGATCTTGGGGCGGAAAGGGGGAAAAAACAGATACAAAAACTGATAATGGGGAACAGCCCGCTGAAGAGAAGATTTTGTTGGGGGGCTGTTCTAGGGTCGAGGGGTTAGTAGCACAGCAGATGCTGATGGATTGTGGGCGTGGGCATGGTCGTGTCCAAGTTATTTACAATATGAATCAATATGATAACGACAACATCTATATCGATGAATGTAGAGATATACAAGTTGTATTTTGCATTGTTTGGTGTTGATTTGAGTTGAGTTTTATATACACGTTCTTGGTCTGCAAGACGTTAGGTTTATTTGGCTTACTTTACACCATGGTCAAAACACAAAAACACAATTGGTCAAGTAAGATATACACAGAGAGAGAGAGAGAGCGATAACAACAACGTTACAACGGAGCAGGTGAGGCGAGGTGTGGGGTATATACGACAATTTGATCGAGTTGCGGGCTGTTTGACTGTCTGTACATTATATATTTTTGTGGCTGTGTCTGGGCGGACTCCGCTGCTGTTGTGTGCTCGTGTTGGTGGTGGTGGTGGTGGTTGTAGCTGTGGCTGTGGTGGCTGAGGTGGTGCTTGCTTGGATGGCTTCACTGTGACTCACGTGTGCGCTTGATAGACGCCCTCGTCGTCATAGTTGGGCGTTACGGCGCGACTGCCCGGCACCACCATATTATCGGGATCGATCTCTGGATCGTAGGCATCGCCGCCGCCGCGTATGACCATGTTGTCGGGATCAACCTCCACATCATAGTCGATCGGCGGCTGTGGCGACGGTGATGGTGAGGGCGAGGGCGTGGCCGAGCCATAACCCGACCTGCCCCCCAGCTCACGTTCAATCTCCATGTTGCTGGGCAATATCAATTTGGGCAAATTCGGTTTTAGTTTTTGCACGCGGAAAACTTCAGTTCGTTGTGTTGTTGTTGTTGTTGGTTGGTTGGTTGTTTAATTGGTTGATTGGTGGGTTGATTGATTGTTGGGTTGCAGTTGTTTAATATACATAGAGGACAGTTTAATCAATTTTGTTTTTTGTTTTGTTTGTAGTTTTGAAATATAACAAATAATTGGTTAATAATGCAATTTATCGAATCATATTGTAGACAATTTGTCTATGGTAATTACAAGTCACGAAATAGAACTAACGAGGAGCGACGAGACAGATAAATACAGTGCAAATTTATATAGGGAATACTGTACACACATACATATGTGATTGATAGGGAAGCCGATGTGAAGAATGATTCGGTATACGAGTACTCGTAATTCTGACTTAATATGTAAAACTGACTTAGCAAATTGATTAACTAAATTATATAAAAGTGATTATCAGATGAGTTCCATAAATCTCCAGAGATTGATTCTATAAGTTTATATTAAATTTCAAATTATATTATACAACAAATAATATATAATAATTTAATTTTAAATTCAATCTTTTGCCATTTAAAAACAATAGTTCCTTGATTTAAAAAAAAAACGAAAATTGCTTTTAGGTTGCTAGAGATTTTTTAGAACATGTCTGAGTATTTATATAGATATATAAATATATTAAGTAAAGACGCTGCTGATAATGAAGTTGATGAGGTGATAAGCGCTCAACTTTTAAAATTATGAACGATAATGTGACTAGTTGAGGTGACTTAACGAGTAAGCAACGAGAAACGCAACGTAACGAGAGGTGATAACGATAACGTGAACGATAACGATAGTGAGCGTATGCTGATGTTAAGGCTGAACGAACGACTAAGAAGACGTCGGGTGGGATCACGAACGATACGAACGCTTTTACCTGGTTACCACAAAAGAGAAGTTACAGGTGGGGGGAAAAAAGAACAACTACATTTTCGGTTACCAAACGCGTTTTGAGTGAACGAACGAAAGATTAGATTTCCTTCTCATTGCCAGCACGCAAGAGACTCAAGGCAGCTGAGGATGTGGATGCGTCCACTTGGACTCCATGGGCTGCTTCTGCTCCCGATGAGGATGCTGATGCTCCTGTTGCCACTTGTAAATTGCGCACAATGCGCCCTGATGACAAAACATGATCAGAATCTGTTGCATTAGTCCAAGTGCGGGCCTTGACAAACTGCTCGAAAGCAGTCAAGCTCTTGGCCTTTGTGGGTGAGATGGTGGCTTCAGATGATTGTGATGTGGATGCTGATGCAGATGGGGATGACGATGACGATGTGGCGGCGCGGGAAGCTAACGTACCTTGTTGCAATTCACCTAAACGCGAATAAGGTATACACGAGTTTTCTCATAAGTAAAAAAATACCTAAACATATGCTTGTTTAACTATTTGGGATCAGGGTTTTTTTTAGAGGGGAATCCCGAGCCTATCAAGTGGAGCAGCAAACGTAGTTGAACCAACGCTGATAACCTGCAAATGTTGCGGGGAGATGACCAGTTGCCAATGGCAACGACCAACTTACTTCTGTCGATGTTGCGCTGCAGATGTGCGGCGACACGATGACGGGCATCGTTGAACTCCAGATGCAATCCAAGTCGCAGCAGCGATGAGTTCTTCTCCACCAAATTGGTAATCTCCATTTCGATCTTATTGCCGAGCACCGCAGATCGCTGAGGATTACAAAGTATTTAAGAGTTGATAGCAAGTTAAAGTGTATTCAAAACGAACCTGATTGGAGGCCCTGAACTCCTCGATGGTGTGACACTTGAGCAGGGCTTGCACCAGCCTGACAATTACGGGCGGACTGATAAAGTTCGTTTCAACATTTAATACTCTCAGGGTTTTGCTTTTCTCGATCGCTTCGGCGAGCAGGAGAGCTGTCTTATCGGTCAGGCCGACGTTTGTCAGCGAGAGAACTTCCAAATGTTCATTCTGAGGCAGTGCGGCAATTAGTTGTTCGAGCTTCTCATCCGATATATTCTATGGGAAAGGATATTTCAATTATTAAATTGTTATTTATTTTATTTACTTTCGCAGAAATTTAAGTTTTTTATAAAAATATAATTTTGAATTGACTAATTTTTATTTTAGTTTTAAGTTTCGTATGTTTTCTAATAAATTATTTATTTTATGTTTAAATCATGGATTAAAACCTTAACCGTAACCTTTAACCGATGAAAACCGATTGAAATTTGTAACTGTAACTGAAACCGTAACCGAAAAAATATTTTTCTGCTGTACCGAAACCTTTAATCCGAAACTCCTTAAGCCGAAATAACCGATTAGTAACCGATTCATTTATAAGGGAACAATTTCGGTTCAGGCCGTCGCAGCTACTGAGCAACTTTGAACTGCCATAACTTTGTCAAAAGTCAATCAATTTCCATGTGCAATGTAAATTTGAGCACGATTTTACCTCTAAATTCGTTCTGTTAAATTTTGTTCATTTTGAAAATTCGAAATTTTCTAAATTTTTCAAAAAATTATAAGGGGTAACACTGTAAAAATTCTAAAAAAAATTCGAATTTTCAAAAATTTTCAAAATGAACAAAATTTAAATGCAGAACGAATTAAGAGGTAAATTCATGATCAAATTTACATTGCACATGGGAATTGATTGAATTTTGACAAAGTTATGGCAGTTCAAAGTTATCAAAAAATTAGTAAAATCGAAATTGTCAAACCAAATGATCCAAATTTATATGAGGTCAAATTATAATAAAATCGACATTACGCTGGACTATTTCAATAACCAGATAACATTATTTTCCAGGCTAAAAAGAGTAGTAAGTCTTTTTTCATGTAATACAATGAATAACGCTTCTTATTTTGGTCACACGAAACCCATTATTTTTATTGTTTTTGTGAACTGAAACCGTACCGGTATTTTTAAACCGAACATATTAAAAACCGATAACCGTTACGAAACCGATACTCCAAGAATTTGCATAACCGATAACCGAAAACTATAATTTTTATTTTTTTTGTGAACCGAAACCGTACCGGTATTTTTAAACCGAAACTTACAAAAAACCGATAACCGTTACGAAACCTATACTCCAAGATTTTGCATAACCGATAACCGAAAACCTTAATTCGAGCATAACCGAAACCGAAACCGATATTTATTTCGGTTTTAATCCCTGGTTTAAATATTAAATTGTAGGTTTAATTTTAATTAGAATTCTTTTCATGTGTAATAATTAAATGTTATTTGATATAATTAAACAAGTTTTTGATTTCAACTCACCTTAATGTTATTCAAATTTAGGTCAATCAGCTTGGAGTCATCATCCTTGACGCGCTTAATCGACTCCTCCACATCTGTGCTGTTGGGCGGATCCATGGGGAACAGTTTTTCCTTTGTGGACTTTGTGATGCCATCCCAGCCCAAGCCAACGGGTTGGCCCTTGTTGAGTAGCGAGGCGTGGTATTGATCCTGGTTCATCATCGAGTGGAAGCCAAGAATGGCAGCCAAGTCGATAATCTCCTCCTGCGTGGCATCATTGAGCGCATGCTCATACTCCTCGCCCATATCAATGGCAATCTGTTCCTCCACCTCAATTTCACGTGCATCTCTCGGTGGTGGCACCCACTTCTTGCCACGCACTTTGCCCTGCACATAGGGCTCGAACTCCGGCTGATCGGGCGTCTCAATGGCCTGCTTATTGATGTGTTCAATGAGCTGTTTACGATTCAGCGGCCCGGTGGCATCCTTGGTGCACTCGTAGCTGCAACGCTGATCTGGTGGCAGGAAGTTATCCTAATAAAAAGTAAGGTTTAAGTAGATTTTAGGTCTGATTAAAGCATTCTCTACTCACATCGGGATCAACTTCTTTGGCCAGAATGGTGATCTCCTCGGGCGATAACTGCGCCAACAGACTCTCCACATCCACATCATCGTATTCGCTCAGATCCTTGCCATACAACTTGGCCGGCGTGGTGAGCGTGGTTGTCTTTGTGGTGGACGAAGTCTGTAAATGGCAAACACAAAAGGAATTTAATTAGTAATGGATCGTGGCTTAAAGTTGCAGCTGTTGTTGGGCCGCACATTCTTATGCAACTTGAGGCTTAATGGCGGCGGTGGTGCACGCCGCTTGACCTTTGGCACGGGTCGCAGTTTGATCTTCTGGAACTCGGCCACAGGTACAATGCTTTCCATGGCATACGGCAATCAATAAAAGACCAAAATAATAACAAAATGCAAATCCAATTATGCACGTTCGTAAGCAAACTATGGACTATGGAATGACGGACGACTCGACGCGCTCGCTCTGAATGCGACTGTGTCTGGTGTTCAACAGAGACTGACACAAGACACCAAATTGAGGTGCAGACGAAACGAAACAGCAACAACAGCAGCAACAACAACAACAACAACAACAATACAAGTCGCGACAGCTCGTGCAACATTTGGTTGACGTGCGCGGTTTGAGCCAAAGCTGCAATCGCAACTGCCACTCAGTTGACTCAGTCAGTCAGACTGTTGGCCAGTCAGTGAGTCAGTGATTCGCTCGACTCTCGACTCTCCTCGAGTTGGCGTAATCGACAATCGGTGGCAATGTAAATTAGGCGCATACATTAAAAGCTCTGGCAGCAGTTGCCAGTTACCAGTTGCCAGTTGTACTACGGGGTAACCAAGTGTGGCACGACGCTGTCTGCACTTAAATGACTTCCACTCCACAGCGCTGAGCATGAAATCGAAGCCAACCCAACGACAAGGGCAAAGGGCCATAAATAATCAACAAGTAGAAACACAATAGTCGAAAGTGATCGACTATGAGATACCCATTACTTAACTTAATACGAAATAATCGTAGCTAGTAATTTTAAACGATTTACTTAAAAACTTCAAACAGCCATAACTATGGTTAAACTTAATAGATCTTGATGAAATTAAATGGAATGATTGCAAATATTAAAAGAACTGTTCAACATCAACAAGAATGTTCTATCTTCAAAAAAGTAGAAAGATCAAAGTAGAAATTGATCTGTTTGCTACTTGGCTGTTGATGCTGATCAAAAATTTATTTAATTCTTCTCCCTGTTACATGCATTGCAACGAATCCAATACACCCTTGCACTCAACGAGTAACGGGTATCAAAAATAAAGCATGCTAAGTTGAAGACCCAACGATTGATATGTTGTTGCTGTTGAAATCACTTCTCAACTGTGGGAAAAGATTGCGCAGGCTTTTCACTGTTTCAAAAGAGAATGAGCTGCGATTTATAGCTCGCAATTGGAAATTAAAATAAAAATCCAAGACAAAGCTTAAATAAATAAAGTCAACACACAGATAAATTTGTGAAGCTAAGTTGGCTAAAAGCTGACAAAGGGCAGGAAGTCGCAGACACGAAAACGTGAAAGAAAAGCAAGCTAAAAGAGCTGCGGTAAGAGACTATAATTTAATTGTAGAGACCCTTGACCGACGGACCGTAAGGGGAAGCCTCATAGTTCTATTAAAGCGTGACCCAAACAAACAAACCAACTGAACCGAACCGAACCGAACCCAAGTGAACCCCAAAAGCGGGAGTGGGAGCGGGAGCAACAATAGTAGTAGCAAAAGTGGTAAGAAGGCAAAAGCCAAATCAAACGACGATCAAAAACTGGTTTTCGAGGGCAGCTTAAAGAGCAGTGAAAATGACGAGTGCGCCAGGAAGCGAGACTAACCACATAAACCACTTTTCGTACTTCTTGGCTGCAACTTCAGTGCGCCATTTAAGTGAAACCGGTTTCACAAACATAAGGAATACAACAACAACAACAACAGCTAACAGCAACTCCAACTACTCGTTCGTATGTCTGTGTCTGTGTGTTGGATAGCAAACAATTTACTTCACGTAAATGGCCATGTTCAAATGTGTATCCAAGTTTGGCTATAAGTTTTGCAGATGCTGCCAAGATACTTGGTATCTGAGTACAGCTAAATGCTCTCGATTGACCCACTTTAAAGTGAGTGGAGTTGGAGTTGGAGTCGGAGTGAGTGGCAACAGGGCAGCAATCCGCATTATTATGTCAGCCTTACCGTCTGTCCGTCCGTCTGTCTTTCTGTCTGTCCGCATCTAACGGCAGCAACAGAACAACTCACTGAGTACCGAGTGTGTTGACATTTCAATTGAGGGCAAAACTTGATTAATTGAGAGAACAGTTGCCATGGAGGCCTTCAATGACGCAGCTGCTTTAGCTTTTCAATTCAAAGCTAGCCCCTGTGTGGCGCCTCCAATGTGTTTTAAACTAACGCCCCCTTCAGATGCAGATACAGTCGTAAAGTCAGGTAGCAATCTCCCAGCACAGCACAACTCTGACACTGACAACCCCTCAGTAGAGCTGTAAAAATCACAAAAAAATATAATTGCAAAAATAATTGAGTTCACGACACTCGAGAGACTCACGCACTCGCAAACAGATAAAAAATATAACAGGCAGCGATAAATATTATTGTAAGTGGAAAATGGGAAAAGATAAGTGCTAAGAAAATGTTTCTAATATTTAATTGAAAAACTTTACAGCTAATAGATACTTTTGCATCTCAAAAAGCAATATTTAATAGTTTAATCTTACAGTATTTCAGAGTAAGATAAGCAACTTCTTCTGCAGATTATCTGCAAATCTTAAAATAAAAATGTGTTATAGACAAATTTATTAAATAGAAGCTGCAACAGTTAAAAGATGCAGTAGATACATTTGTATCTCAAAGTGAGCAACTTCTTCTGCAGAGTATATGTCAATCTAAATATGAAATTATTCTGTGACTAACGAATAAAAAGTAACATTCAGTATTTAAAAAATACAGATAAATTTGTATTTCAAACTCAACAAAGTCAGATAACTTTCAGATAAAAGATACATTTGTATCTCAGAGTCGAACTTAGCTAAGCAGCTACTCCAGGCAGAGTATCTGCAACAAGTTTTAACGGACACGCAGAGGCACCCACCATGCAAATGCACCGTAAACAACATAAGCAAGGTGGCGCAACGAAATGTATATTGTATCTGACAGATACGTTAGGCGGAGAGTTGTCAACGACGTGAGATCTACACGAAATCTGCAAGCTATTTAGTGGTGCCGCATGGTGTGTGATGCCAAGTGAAGTGGATTTGGCTCATTAATTGCAACGGGCCTTGAAACGGGAGCAACATTGAGACATTTGGCCCGATACTCGTCTCGTCTCGTCTAACCAGGTGCCGAATGCGACCCACAAAATGTGAGTGTGTGTGGTAAAACTTGTTAACGAAAAATCAAAACATGTCTTATGCTATTTTCGGTGATTTGCACATTTGTTTCTTGTTGGAAGTTGGATGACAGATGAATGTTTTGACCGGCGAGCATCCACTGGAAAAGTGGGCCAAGGTGCTTAGCTGAATTAATTAAGCGCTACAACTGTTTCAAGCCACACTATAGATCACGTTTTAAAAGCGGAAAATCACTGAAAATTGAATGGCTGCCCCTGTACGCCTAGCCTACCAGGTGAAAAGCGGCTCAGGCAACAGCCGCTAATGACTAATGACTGGAAATGTGCAAACCCAAACCGAATATGGCCAAGTAGGAAGTTCGCGTTATCGTTGAGGATGCGCACACCAGATGTTGTTGTTAGAAATTGTTGTTACCAGGAAATTGTAGCACTTGTGAAAATCATGACAGGAAATTCCAAAAATCTTAATTATCTTACAGCGGTTTCTGTCTACTTTTATGGCCAACTGTCAAATCTGCAATTAGCATGAAGGAAATTGCTTGAAGGAAAAGGTGTGTGCAAATGGATTGCAGTAAAGATTTATGTGTGGTGCAGACAATTTCCACACGAAACTAAAGCAGGAAAAGACTTCAACAATTATTATAGAATACAGCTTATCAGGTGTGTCTCACAAATCTCTAGAGATTTAAATAACAAACGCTTTTGAAAATAACCAAACGAACCAGACTCACAGAAATTGACTAACATAAATTTATGTAAAATATATATTTTAAATATTATTTAATAAATTAGAAATATTTTCAAATCTCTCAACAAACTGTTTGACATTTGAAAGCCACCAAAGTTGCTTTTGGGTTGTTAGAGATTTGTAGAACATGTCTAAACATTCTCAACTATTTAGAAATGTTAAATGTTAGAAATGTTAGAAATTTCATCTCAAATTGTAAGAGCTGACAAATCCCAGTCGTTATAGAGGCATTTGGACTATTCAACTGCTGCAAACATTGAAAAGCATTTTAGTGGCTTCTTCAACTGCTTCTCCTTAGGGTCCCACTTTTGCGAGACCGCAACTAGCATATTCAGTGAACAGCAATATGCTCTTATAGCATTGCCATATTTTATGCAATTTGCATGCCTCGACAGCAGCAGCAATAAACCCAAAAGGCACGCTACAATGCAACTGACAGCTCTGGCATCCCATGACTACAAAAACGACAACAACAAAAAAAAAACAAGAGTAAAAAGAGAACTTGGCCCTGGGAAAATGGTTGGCTAGAAAGTTGAGACCACATTGGTCATTCTCGAGTGCTGGAAACTGAAAGCTGAGACACAGATACTCGTACTCGTTTGAATGCATTTGCATCTGATGGTTTGTCGCCTGATTGGGCACGCACAAAAACGAATGCAATGACTGAAAAGTATACTAAAAGTAGATACTCATATATCTTGTCTAACAAAGGCCGTTTGGCATTAGCATTGACATTGCAGATAAGTTGCAAATTAACAACAATGAAAAGCAGCTAATGGCATTAAAAACACTTGCCACAAGCCATAAGAGTGAAATAGAAACAGAAACAGAGAGAGACTGGGGCAAACTTTCATCAGTTGCGGTTCGATTTGTCACAAACATTTGCACAGATGTTGGCAAAAAATAAATAAATAAAAAGAAAAGGAAAGATAAGAGTGAAATTTAGTAAGCTATATCCAGACGTACATCTGTGGTTATTATAGAGCCAAGTGCGTTGTCGATTGTTGTTGCTCTTGTTTTCTGTTGGATGATGTGAAGTTTTTGCTCGATTTCAGTCAAAATGAGAAACGTGCAAAGCATTTCTTTATGTCGTTCCTGTTCAGATCATCAATAAAATGTCAAATAAGCAGCAAACAGCATCCAAACTAAGTGATGCCTTTCCCCTCCTACTCCCCCTTGAGGTTTTTGGCCCGCAGAGGGGCGTGAATGTAGGGGAAAAGGAGGCGTGCCCGTCATGAAGTCTGCAAAATTTATGTAGTTTGCATTTGCCTTTGAATTTTAAGTACGCAACTTTTGTCACGTCGCCGCATTTTTGGCGTGTAGAAAAAATAAGTAAGAAAAATGTAAGAGAGTGTGCTAGATAAAGAGATACCCTGTAGTTAGATTTTAAATACAAAAAACTGATTTTATATATATTGAATGTAGATGAATGAATGCAATCATTGCACTTTTATCTCTATGTGAAAATTCAATCATAATATCAATATTTGTAAACCGATCATTATGAAATTTTCAAAATAGAAAAATTACATTTTAACATCAGGTTACATTGTCCCCTTTTGCCTATTTTAACCACTGCCAGTTTTAACCACTGTCATTGTAGTCTGTATAAAAATTTACAAATTTGTGAGACCAAATTGCCAAGGAATATTTTCTGGAACAATAACAATAACCAGAGCTGTCAGAGCAACAACCACAACAAAATCACAATAATAATAGCTGGGAACTGCGAGTGAAAGTTAATCAGTCTGCGTTGCAGACGAAAAAAAAAGAGATGTTTAAAAAGGAAAACAAATTTCTTTGTAGGCTTTTATGCAAAGCAAATGAAAATTAATGTTTTAAAAGAGTGTATGTAAATTTGTTGTGCCGCTGGGGACCCGTTGGGCGGTGGTTGTTGACTCGCTGTGAGGCATAAATGCCAGACAAAGGCTGGCCATAATTAAGCGGCATGTTTATACTACATCAAATAGTTTAAACATTGGGTAAAAGCCCGAGACGTGTCACTACGACCATGCATAGTTTTAGTGTGCGTGTTGCATGTGGCAGGCAGTTCATTGAACTTAACCCAACCCAGCGATATCTCTGAGTCGTTAGAAGTGCCACGTCTGACATTTACAATTGCAGCTAGCACAATTAGAGTGGTTTCTGTTGGTTCTGTTGCCAGTTGCCACTTGGTGGCAATTATGCAAATGTTTTGCGAGACATGCCACACAAACAGACCCTCAAATTGGGCAACACTTGGCCGCAAGCGTGTGGCAAGTAACAGAGGGAACGACAACCACAACGACAGCAACAGCAACAGTTGCAGATGATTGCAATTGCCAACAGTACGACAACGATGTTGTAATCGAGAGTCTGATTTGTGCACAAATCACAAAACGCGACGATTGCATGCAACGCGATTAAAAACGCGCACAGCATAAATCGCGTGCAGTAGCAACAAGCAACAACTTAATATAAGTCAGTGAGGCAATCGGTTGCATACAAAAATAAATATACAAGATACTATAAATAAGGGAAGTGTCTCATTTTGATAAAGCAATTAATAGCCAGAGAATATCTTAAGAAATTAGATTTAACTCAGCCTGAAAGATTATAGCTGCATCCAATGAACTGATTTAAAACGTTTTAAACGCACTTATGTTGCATCTTCCTTGCGGCACTTACCTGCAATTAAGAGAGAAAAGAAGAAAATTGAGAATTGAGAATTTAATTAAAGGAAATGTGAGGTAAATCTGTGTTTATGTGCAACATATGGAGGCAACTGCATGAATGTAAATATAACGACCACAACTTTTGACAGGTAACGCAGCTGAAAACTTTCCCAAGTTCCTGCAGGAGATGATTTGAGGGGGGACGGACGGCAGGGCAGGACGTGAGTAGGTAATTACATGAAAGCCATACATTAAATTATGTAAAAAGATTAAATTTGTAAGATAAATTGGAACAGAGCCAAAACCAGACCCAACTCCATTTTATAGCATCGAATTCAGTGCAGACCGGAACATGGCTGGAAGCTGAAGCCACCAGTCACTTCCCTGGGAATAAAAATGCCGCTTTATGTGGCAGATTTCATGGCTGGAGATAAAAATGGTTGCGGTAATAAATGAAAATTATGCAAAGTTTGAGCGAATGATGAAGTAAGTAATACCCATCCAAGCCAAATACGGTTAACGGAGCGTGTTATAAGACGCAGCAAAGCTCAGCTCGGCAAGGTCCCCCTCCCCCAGCCACCCATCAGATGAGTAAGTGGAAATTTATGAAAATAAGTATAAAGCCAGCCAAATTCACAAGTAATAAATATGCCCAACCAGCTGCCTTCTATGGAACTTGCACTGCCACAAAACTCCCCGAAAGTTTCGACCCAAAACAACATCAGGCTTTCAACGGCGATGCGCTGTGGAAAAGCGTTAAGATGCTTCTACTTTTTGTTTTTCGACAATGTTGTTAACAGCGAAATTTAAGTGGCTAACAACTTGTTCAAAGTTTGGCTGACAGTTTGAGACGACAGGCAAAGAAAAAAGATGAAAGCTTTAATAGTGTCATGGCATTATTTACAACTCTTTGAATATTTCTATTTGCATTTCTATATCTGTTTGAATTTTAATGTGTATTTGTATTTAATTAGCATCAAGTTTTTAGTATGCGTTGATGATGATAATGATGATTATTTGCTCTTTGCTAAATATCTGTATAAATAAATATCAGGTTAGCTAATTAGTATGCCAGTATTAGATTTGCTTTTTTAGTCATGTTGGTTCTACACACAATTTATTTTAAAATTAAAGATTTACTATTTATTCCTTCATAAAAAGATCTCCTAACTACAGACAGAAATTCTGTTTATACTAAGGAAATTTCGTTTTCACTTATTACACTTAATATAAAAAATCTTTCCACTCGTACGATGAAGCCCACATGTTCTCCATGGTCAGTTTTTATCAAGATAAGATTAAGCATTCATTGGCCTTCCATTATCTAGTTAAACGCATTTACTTGTCAAACTTGAAGAGAGAAACGTTTTTGTTTATTCTAATGCTTAGCTTTATCTCGCTTTTTATTTTGCTGACCTTTTTTTGGATACATAAATAAAATGGATTACTGACCTAGTATTTCTGTATGTAAATTTATACTTGTGGCTGCAATTATTACATTTTTATGGACCACATGTACATGTATAATCCACAATGTTTAGTCATACGTTCAATCTAAATAAAAACATTCAGAAATACTATTACTAAATATATAGACAAACTAGTTTTTTTTTTGTTTTTTTGTCTTCGACAATTTTAGTGTGCACAACGTCAATTAAATGCCGGAAATGGCCAATTTTTGTTGTTGTTGCTCTTTGGCTTTCTGTCTCGCTGGTCTTTTGCGGCTGCCCCCATTTCGAGAGGGGGCTTTTCATGTTTTGCTTTGATGGCCGTCAAACGGTTCAAATAAAGGCGATTAATTACGTGTACTCAGCTCTTAAAGCTCACAAAAGACGGTTTAATGCGCTTTGACGCTTTGCGTGGGCGTTCAATTGCGGGTCCATACAAAGGGTTTAATTGTGGGGCAAGAAATTGCGGCTTAAACATTGAATAAAAGGGTGAAAACACTCACAATAATTAGCTCGGATCAAACCTATGTAAAACATTTTAATGTGAATAATCAACTTGTTGCCTAAGCTTATCTAAAAGTATGGAAACAAAGGCAAATATCGCTTATCTAAAAACGATATATGAGAATTCAGCAAGGGAGTTGGTAATCAATATTTATATTTCGATAAATTCATACTCATAAAACTGGGTAACGTCAACGTCATTAAAGTGCGATGATTAATTTCATGATAAGCACAACGACGACAGAAATAATGAACAGCTGTTAATTATATAAAATGCAAATTGATGATATTACAAAATATGCGAAATATACATAAACATAATAGAAGAGAGACAATGGCAAAAGAAAGCGGCTTTGTGATGATATAATAACAAGATTTACATTATAGCCGGTTTAAGGGAATCGATAATGAAGCATGGATGGGATAGGGTTGCAAAGAGGATGACGCGACTCCAAGAGAGCCTTATGGGATGGCAACAACATAATCAGCAGAATACCAACAACTACAACTACAACACCAGCACCAACACTAACACCGGAGAGTGAGAGCGCATACGCAAACGCCCAGAGCGCAAACTCCAGAACTTAAATATGAGAGAGAGCGTGAGTATACGAGAGAGCGCACTGACGTAATCGTTATCGTTGCTCACTTCACTTCACTCACACACTCATACTCATACACCGCCTGCCTTTAATTGAGTGAAGGGGAAAAGGGAATGGCTGAAATTGTTGTTGTCGAGTAATAAATGAAATGAAATCATACACAAGGGAAACAACAAACATCAATGAAAAAACATTTAAAGAGACAACAACAACAATTGAATGTCATACATATCACTGTCCAGCAGCAACAACAAATACTACTACTAACCTCCATTGCGTTTTTTTTTGCTTGTTGAGATGTGATATGTTTGGAGTCTCCTACAATAATTGTGAAGGTCTCGTTTTTATTCGCTTTTGCCGCACAGTTTCTTGTAAATTATTTTGTTTTTATTGCACTTTTTAATTTTTCTACACGCACGACAATCTACTGGGGCAGTTCTTTTTTTTCTCGTTTTGTGTTTGGGCGTGACACACACAAAACGAATCGAAGTTCGCTGTGGCCTACAAAATTTGTTTGTTGTGTTGTTTTTTTTTCCGTCGCTCTCCGACTAACCCGAGTTCTGTACCAGCAATACGCGCTGCGATATGGTCAACAATTTGCAACCAGCGCAATTGTTTAATGCTCACACGTTTACTACAAAAGCGCGAAAACAACAGCGGTAGCTACAACGACAGCGACGACGACGTTTGTGGGGAATTAACTGTAAGAAACCAGGTGTGAGAAAACCAGGTTTAATTTTACTACTGAGCAGTGTTGCCAACTTGTTTTTAGCCGAGCTGCCACCCTGGAAAAATATTAACGTCTGGCAACCTTTTAATAAAATCCCATATTAAAAATTTGCCTTTTTCCAAAAAGGGTTATTTTTAACGTTCTTAATTTAAAGCCAGAACTTTCAAAATTGTTACAGAATTTTTATTAGAATTTTGTTGAATTTTGTTTTAGTTTTTAAATATAAAAATATTCCACTTCTTCCCATTGATCACCTATATATTATATAATTTAGAATTAAAAATATTCTTTTTATAAATTATTATTTTACTGGCGTTTTACGCCATGCATTTTATGATACGATAGTATCGATATGTCTGGTGATATTGACAACTGGGTAGTTGTTGAAAAGTGGCAACGCTCCTTAAGCAAGCGCAGTTTTGAGGTAACTGGCAGCGCCAAAGTTTGAGATGCACTGTATATTTGAAAGCAGCTGTTTAATGTTAAAACTACCAATTATAAAATGCAAGGTAATCAAAAGTGTTTTCACTTTTATTAAGATCCACTTTTATAGGCACTTAAAGTGTGGTCATAAATTTATATAATTTTGCAATACTAAGACATAAACACACATTTAGATAAATATGTATGTAAATCAGAGTCATAAATCAAAAAGTTGTTGCCACAATTTTTCACTTGAAATTAATTTTTATCTTTGGCATTTTTGAGTGTTTTTGCATTGTGTTTCATTAATTGTGACTACACGAGAGCAACAAACGAAAATATGCCAAAAAGTCACTTGGTCGGCAATTCCATTGCATACTCCAGGGAGAGTAATGGGTGTTGTGGATTGTGGGGGGAAAAGAAAAGCATAGAAGATATCATAAAAATGCCATTGTAAGTAGTTCAAGTCAAAGTCTTTGGCATTGTTGCCATTGTTACCGCCGTTAACTCTTGTTGTTCCTACTTCTGATGATTGTTCTGCTTGTTGCTGTTGTTGTTGTCATTATTATTGCAGGCAAATCGACAAAGACACGCAAAAACGAGGCAATGGCAACGGCAACGGCAACGGCAGTCGGCAAACTCATTTCACTTGTGTCGAAAAGATAAATGTGAAGCGCTTAAAAAAGCAATTACCGCATAAATTGCGCTCAACGCTCAACGCTCGACGCTCGCTTGGTACAACTACAAATAGGCGGATCCAGAGCAGGATGCGCCGCATAAAACTTGTTACAAAGGACACTCAAACACTCGACAAACAAACAGAAGGCGGTAAGCGGGGACAGACGTATCTATGTATGTATGTATGTATGTATATGTACATACGAGCACATCCTAGCTATAAGGCATTTTCACAAAACAAATGCGCAAAACACGCGAAAACATGCAAAATGCATTGTGAAATTGAGACAACCCCGCGCCCATCTCCGAGAACAGACGGAGGCTTAATTGTAAAATCAATAGTGGGCCAAAATGGTTCACAAAAGGCGCGTAAATCAAGTTAAAAATCGGAGCAATCAAAACACCTGAAGCGCAATAAAAACTCATTAAAAAGCGCGCCATGCCGGCCGACATTCAGCCAGGATGTGGATGACAATTGGGGGCCAGGTGTGTCGACCAACGTTCAAATTGGATTTGAACAAATTGAATAGGACACATCGATTTCTCATTAGGCCAGTCAACAGCAACATCGAGACTGACAGCGAGACGCAAACTGAGACTGAGACAGAGATGAAGACAGAGATGAAGACAGAGTCTCAAGCTGAGACTGATGATATTTTATGGCGTCTGAAATCACTTAAACAAAAATTTAATTGACTTGACGGCGGCTGGCACGTAACTGGCAAAAGGGAAACGGCAGCGCAACACGAAACGGAAGCCAGGACGACGTCGAGGACGAACTCTAGAGTTGGCGTCAGCCTGCCTGCCAGCCTGCCAGCCTGCCAATTTGTTGCTGTGCCGAGCGGAAATTTCTTCAACTTCCTGATTTAAATAATAACAAACTGTGTGCCGACTCGAATGCCACTTGTCACACCAACTGACGGCAGCAACAGTAACAGCAATAACAACAACAACAACAACAACAACAACAACGACAACCAGCTTGATTACCATCATCAGCGGCTTGTGCCCCAAATGCGTCAACATACAGTACAAGTATTGGCAACATTTGGAGGATTGCGGGGAGGATTGTCAACGATTGCGGCTTAGCTGAGTGCCAATATTTTGCGGCTGGCCGAATTTTAAATGTTTGCATTATGATGTGACAAGCAAGGGGACACGGCCCAAAGTCCTGATAAACCAATCCTCCTGCTTCACTCCACAACAATTTCCGCATGCACAACAAACAAACAAGTCAAAGATTCAACAAAAATGCCGACAGTCGCTGCCGACGCAGTGCAGCGCCGATGGCCGACAGACGAATGCGAATGCGAATGTTAATGTGCCGAAGCAGCCGCTACCCGGCAGGACTATAAGACAGGAGTTTGGCCAACGCACGAGCTGAGTCGCGCCAGCAACGTCGAACCAGACGCAACGCAACGCAACGCAACGCAAGCTAAAGAAGTGCGAATATTACGCATACGCGACGTGTGCCACAAGTGCCGCTAAATTGACGCAAAATTCTGTAACAGCCACAGAGAAAGAAAGTTTTTTGCCGCGTTGTTGCTCGTTAGTGAAATTCCAGTTTGCTGTTTATGGTTGCGAATGGAGAAGTCGAGCGCATAATTTGGATAGCATCGGCCAGCGAAAACGGGTCCAGGATAACATGCTCGCCTAAAGCTGGCCATAAACGTGCGTGTTACCAAAATATTTGTCCAGCAACAGTCGACAGTGGACTGTGAACAGACAGGCAACAGTCTCGGTCTTAGCATTGGCCATGTGGCAAAAACCACGTACAACGGTGCGTATGAATGAAAATTGCGCGCGTAATGAATGAATGAATGTGAATGTGAATGTGAATGTGAGTCGAGTCGAACCGAGTCAAGTTGAGTTGAGAGGGTCGAGACTGAGGCGGATGTCAGAGATTTATGTTTATGCCGCGAGTTTGCTTTAATTATATATGTATATACATATGTCTCTCTTTCTGTGTGTGTGTGTGCTTCATCGTCATCGTTATTGGTTTTAGTTGTGTGTGTGTGTGTGTGTGTGGATGCAGCATTATAGAAACAAAGCACGCAGCTTGCCACGGGTTTTGGCCCAATGCAAATACTCGTAAAAAAAAAAAAAGAAAAAGTAAAGCACACAAAAACTTGGCCAGTATACATGCTGGAATGGGGATTGGGATTGGGTTAGGACTGCAGGATATGTCAAATTTAGCAGTCAGCGCCACAGGACATTTAACACTTCATTGACTTTTGTGGCGCAACGGCAATTTGCCTGAGTTGGAGTTTTTGGGGTTTTAGGCTAGACCAAAGTTCAAATTAAACTTTCATTTGCATTTGTGCCACGGCTAGCTAAATTAATGGCCAAAAAAGTCCATGACAAGTGCTACCGACCACTTGGCCAATTTATTAAGTTCTGGCCTCGAAGTTGGTAATAGGTTTGGCCAAAAACGAGTGAGAAACTTTTCGCCCCAATCGATCACATTTCTGCGTCTCAGCTGCAGGTTCAGTTTCACTTTTGACCCTTTTTACATGGGTGTGGATGGGTGTGCTGTCGTGTGTGCTGGCGTGTGTGTTGGTGTGTGTATTATTGCTGTCAAAGCCCAGGATTTGACGTCTAATTTATGAATGTTACAGCAGCTCAGAGACAAGTCCTGCTGTTTTGGTTTCATGCTCTATTTATTTTTCTCCTTTTTGAAATTTTTTTTAATATTGTAACTTATTTAAATAAATGGTTTGCGTCCTTTAGGCCATAAGCTGCACATAACGTGCCCTTGAACACATTTTCAATTGCAATTTTAACGCCTGAGTCGAAAGTTGAAACAAAAATTCCTTAGCCTTTCTTTTTAAATATGTTGCCCAAAAACTTTTTTAATGAGTTTCATCATCTTGACTGCGCTTTATTTTCATCCGCCTACCCTTTCCATTTATTTCTAATGATGCCAAAGTCTTTCCAAAGTAAAAAGCCCCTTTTTATACGTCCCATCCCCTCTTAATTTCCCCTTTTATTCCTATTAGGGGGATCGCTTAGTTCAAAGCAACTGCAACGCGCGTGATAAGCGTTTAATTGAAAGCTGCCCAGTCGAGCCCTTGATTGAATTTCTATACAAATAAGCGTCGACTAGAGATTTGTATAGTTGCAGTGGCTGTGTGCATCTGAGTTGTGGTGGTTTGTGGTACAATTGTGCACCACACTCGTCACCACAGCCACATGGCCAACTCTTGATAGCCATGTTAAGGGGAGAGAGACAGGCTCGAGTGTACTTTGCTTGTTCGTCCCTTTTGCGTTTGCGCTGAAATAAATTTCAATACACTCGCTATTTTTTTTTAAAAATATTTTATGAATGCACTCATGCGGTATTCACATCACTTTGAGTACGAGTCGTTTAACCTAGGCCTCTTTACCGTCCGTTGCACTTGGACATGTGAGTTTAATTACGGGTACTCTTAATTGAATTCGTCACATAATTTGCCAGTTAAAGCAGAAAAAAATGCTGTAATGTTTTCAACTATGGGACATCCTGTAATTACAAACAGATAATCGAACTCACTTTGCATTACATATAAATATTCTAATATATTTCAATCAATCCTGCAATTATGTATTATCACTTACAACTTTCAATTGCTATAGGTGATTTAAATAGTATGAACAGCAATTAAAGCTGAAAACATTTAATTATGTTAGGAATTCAGTTTCAAAGGGATTTGCCGTTTTACAGCTGATTGTGTTACAGATAATGACAGCTATTGAAGTTGTGAATTGCATCGCAAAATCCGATATATGTAAGTAGACAGACATTTCAAAATTTGCAATCAAAAATATTCAGTCTCCAAATGCAGCGAATGCCAAATTTCGGTTGATTGAATTGCAAATAAAGTCAAATGTAATATGAACATGTTGCAAATAAATTCGAAATTTACTCGATGCTTCAAAACAGTGTTTTTGCCGACAATATTTTTGCATCTTCTGTAATACATTTTAGAGCATAAATTTATCAAAGAAAACTAAAACTCTTTTTGATGCATATTCCAAAAACTCTTTCTTTATCTTTGAAATGTTTAAAACTAATAAAACGAAACCAATAAATTCACTTTTTTTCCATAAATTCTTGATCAAGTTGGGCTGACGAATGAGTTGATATATGAAATTCATGCTGGTTTTTTTGTCTTTAAGAATCTCAAGCAAACTCACCTACCTTAATCCTAGTTTTAGACTGCCCCTCAGTTTCCTTCAAATGTGACTATTATAACATAGAAAATTAGTTGTTATAAGAATCCTAATTTCATTATTATAAAACTTGTAGTTAAGCAAATTTCGACTAAAAGCAATATTATTTTAATTTCGTCACTACGGAAACAACTATTTTTTGTGAATTTTAAGAATGGAGTAAAATTTGAAGAGCTAATTTCACCCATGTTGATTAAATGTACAATAATTTAAATGAAAAACTTTATAAATATTGCATTGTTTAATCATCCTGTGTGGAAGCATGATTTTTAATAAATATTGTTGGCATTGGGATGCAATTTTATTTATGTAAATAACAATTATGGATAAAGGGAATACAGTTTTTTTTTCTGTTGATTATCAGTTGGTCGTGGAATCATATTACAAACGTTTCATGGAAAATGCATTTTAAAATTTCGTTTATATATACATTTTCTTTACAATTTTCATTTGCTCTGATTCATGTGCATGTTTTTCTTTGTTACTCATTGTTTGTGCTTCAACAATGTCGCCTCCCCTTCTCTTCCCTCTCTTCCCCACTCCCTATGCCCTTGTCTGCCTGGCAATCTGGCGGCCAGGTTTTTATTGTAGTTGCTGCTGCCAAAAGGAATGCGTTTGCTGAACATATTGGCCAACACGAAACATACAGCAAACAAATGCGGCTATAAGTGCACCACCAGCTGGCAACATGCAACGCAATTATGCAACATGTGTGTGCGTGTGCGTGTGCGTGTGTGTGCAACATTGCATCGCAATCTTTGCCATGTTGATGGAATTTGTTGTAGCTGTCTGTCTGTCTGTCTATCTGTCTATTTGTCTGTTTTACTGATGCTCGACTCGCGAAGTATGAAAATCTCAGACAGTCGGACAGCTAACGCGGCGTATACGTATTACACTTGGAGTTGCCATCATGGGAGTTGGCAAACATTTGCAGCTGTTGGTTGGAGAGTTTTCTGTTGTACAAGTGATATATCTCAACGATTTTGTGTCACAGCGCACAGACAATTTTAATGCAGTCTCCCAGTGCCACAAAATGCTCACAACTTTTGACTTACTTACTAATATTTCAGATATTCTCTAAACTTACTATTATATTCTCTTCACTTGCAGCTGCCGCCCTCGGCACGGGCAAGACGCATGGCACTGAGGCAATGAGATAAATCACAACCACCGACCAGGACCACAATTCACAAGCACATCCTACCAAATGCAATCTAGAGTGTACGCTTCTTGGCCAAGTGCCACGTAGCTCTGCACATACAGGCCAAAACAGCCGGGAGGAGCTGCTCGACAGACGCACAGAGTTTAACTTGAGACTAAGTCGGAGACGGAGACGGAGACCACAGCGAGGGAAAGAGGCAGAGAAAGAGAAAGAGGAAGACAGAGAGGGGGAAAGAGCACGTCATGTTGCGAGATATCTTTCTATATTTAGTTCTAATCGTTTTATTTTGCTTTATTTTCATGGCGCAGTTAATCGTCAACGTTTACGCATTCCAACGTCAGCCAACTCCAGCACAGAGGGCTGAACGCAATGAAATTATATTTGTCTAGGGTCCCCAAGGTGGATAACCCCCCTGTGGTTACCCCCTTCCCCTGGGAGCCGCCAGAAGGCATAAGTCAAGTATTGCCGCTCTGGTTTGCCATTTAATGAGCAGAGCTGAGCATAAAGACTGTGAAAACTTAAAGCTCAAATCAAAGAACACTCGTTGAACCGACAGAGAAGTTGGGTGTTGGTTGTTGGTTGTTGGGTGTTGGGTGTTGGGTGTTGGTTGTTGGGTGTTGGCTAAGAACTGATAAACTAGGTTGCGCGCTAATTAGTAACGGTAGTCTTGGGAGTGCTGTCATGAATGCACAATACACTCGTGCACAATGAAACTTTGTCGAACAATAAGCCGCGACTGGAGCTGCGGTAAGCCAACTCAACTGCGGCTCACTCGGTGCGCGTAAATCGCGCAAAAGTTATGCAAAGTGGCAAAAATGGCTAAAATATACTCGAAATAGTAGTTGACTCGCAATGTTGCCACGTTGCATTTAAAATGAAAAAATGAAAAACATAAAAAAAAAGGATTTCATTAACGCGCCACGTTGGCCCATTTTTCATTCATATTTAAGTCGTTTTGAGTGCACATTTTGTGGTGACATTTAAATATTCTCTGCATGCAGATAAATACTTTTATAATAATTATATTTATTATAATCATTTCAATAAGCGGACAGAGGCGTTGCAACATTCCATTGCCTACTTTTCAGTGGCAAACTGGCCATAAATCCGGCTCAAACCCAATGCAGTGGCAATGTGGCGGAACAAATGCCAAGCCAAGTGTCGTGGTATGGGCGTTGGGGCGTGGCAAATGACTTTAGTGTGTATTGATTTCCAGTGCGCACTTTTTTTTGCTCAACAATTCTTTTCCCTTTTTCACAATGTATATAATATATATTTTTTCTTTTTGTTTTTCTTTCTATTTTTTCTTTTTTTTTTTTGGGGCAGTTATTGTTTTCTTTGGGCCGCTTGAGCCGAGTCAGCTGGCAATTGGTAGAGCTGTTGCTGCCGCCTTGAGCACTTGAGCGCCATATACACACTTGACCCCATTCACTAAGAGACTTTACAATAGGCCTGGCCACTGGGCCTGGGCCTGGCCTAGTCTATGGGTGTGGCCATAAGTGGGCAAACATTTAAATCGACATGGGGTTGCAAGAGGGTTTTATTTCAAAAACTTCAAAGTGTGGCAAAATGTTCGTTATATTGTGTGTGTGTGTGTGTGCGAGTGTGTGTGTGTGCCTAATTGATAGCCGGATGTTTGACCAAATGGAAACGAAAGTTTCATTCTCTGCCCAAGAACTAAGTATAAATTTTGATATGTGTATGAGCAAAGCTTAACCAAGTTATTTTTGCCAGACTTTCTAATTAATTGAACTGCAAGCTTGCACTCTTGCATAAGTCGAGTGCATATTTGCCATTTGACCTTTGACTAAAGGCTTATGGAATTTCTAAAGATTCAAGATGAAACCATATCGTAAGCACATTTCAAATTGAATTATCGAATAATCAAAATGCATCAACAGAGGAAACAAAACAATGAAAAACGAAATAAACATTTTACGAATTATATTCAATTAATTAATGAATTAATTATAAACGCGTACATTCGAACAATAATAGTTTTAGCTATCCTATACAATATATACCATATACAATATATAATCCTTGTAATGCTAGTCATAAGTGTCTGATCTTCAACATAAGGTTTTATCCAAAGACATGCGACAACATTTACTGTACGTGTAGTTAGTGCTGAACAATGATTATCAAATTAATTAAACGATACAATATCGAAATACATATATCAAATAAATGTTGAAAAATACAAGGAAAACATATACTCTGCACTTTTTTATTATACTCTGTAAATGGATTGTGTGAGTATGAATAATTTTCTCTTCAATATGTTGACAAATAAAAAAAAATATCTAAACAATTATTTAATTTATTTGCTCGTATATTTTTATAACTGCAAAAATATATATGAAGTATATTTTTGCATTTTTCATACAGTCATAAACTTTTTTTTAAATTGCATTAATAATTTTATTTTATTGCTTCTTTGTGGACACATTGATGCCAAAAACCAGCAAGAATATTTTTCTACATCATGATGAAATTTAAATACTCTCATGCTTATGTATTAATTTTATTAAACTTATAACTTAAATTTTGTGCAAATACGAATATTAAAGAGGTCAAAAAATCATTGACATTGACATTGGAGGAAAAACTTTGTGGAAACTGAAGGATATGTTCTAAGTACCCGTTAGCCACACATTTAAGGTACTTTTTAAAATCTTTTTAGGGAAAATTTAAATGACGAAAGTTTCAATGTTTTATTCGGCTCATAAAAATGTATTACGCTGTTAACTAACCTCCATTAAACTCAACACTTGTTTGCTTAAGTCACGCAACTCAAACTTAACCCAGTTTAAATAGTTCTCGAGTACTTAACACTTTTAATGGGGGCAACAAAAGAGTTCTGCATTTATTCTAAAATACCAATGACCTCAATAAAGTACATTTAACGCAGAAGTCGTTGATCATTTTGTCGGCCATTCCATTCCATTAAGACCATATTTGGGTCTATATGCGTCTCATTATTTGGCCGAACTGTTAAGTGCAACAAACAGAACAGTTCAGTAAATTTTCCATTTAGCAGCTGTTGGGGAAAAAGCGTCTTAAATTTTGGCACAACAAGAAGGCGGCCACAGTTCGACGCCTTTTGTGTCAGGCCCAGAGCTATGGGCGCTCCATGGACCGCGCTGTGTTAACTTTTTGGCACTGGGCCAAGGCAAAGAAAAACTCGCTGGCGGCCTGTGCAACAAGCAAATTGCTCCCTCCTGGCCCCTGCCACATGCCACATGCCTCATGCCCCAAGCAGACAGTGCTGTTGGCTGCAACTTTGGCCACGTCTTGCTTTGGTTTTATTATGCCAAGCTGTCTGAGCTTTAAAAGTACAACGACATGGCCAACAATCATAACAATGAGCACAACAAGAACAACAACTACAATGAGAACAACAACTACAACAACAACAAGTGCTGTAACACCCGCCAAATGGCTTTTTGTTATTGTTGTGCGCATTTTGTGTTTATTGCATTAAGTTGAAATGCACGGCCGGAGGCGCCTCACGATTCCAAATTTGGTCAAGCCCCGAAATTCGACGTATATTTTTGGAGCAGCGCCATATTGGGGGTGTCATTATATTTATATATTTACATATATGAAAATGTAATTGAAAATCGCTTAAAATGCCTGACAGTCAATTTTTCACCAGCTGTAGCCAAAGATTTCGGGGCAGAAACTAATTTGAAGAAACTTATATTTATATTTAATATTAATATTTATTTGTGCTCGTTGATTCGGTGACATTTTTCACTTTGATCTATGACAGGCGGGTGGGCCAAGTTCTTTGCCAAAGTCACGTCCTTGTTGCGGACAATTGAAACAGAAAATCAAAACTAATTAGACGCAAATTAATGGGAGGGAGAGAGAGAGAGAGCGAGTCGAACACACAACAATAACAACAACAACAATAAAAGGCAGCTCGCACAGCTGATGAAAATGTGAAGTGAAAATTTGCAAATATGACACAACAATTTGGCAGCTTGGACAGCCGGGCAGCCAGTCAGCTAGTCAGACAAACAGACAAACAGATAAACAGGCAGTCGCATTCAGCCTCAACTTTTGATTTAATGCACGAGGCTGTCGAGGCTGATGACAGCAACAGGCAGAACGACTTCTTGGTCCTCGCGCACCTTTCGGCCAAAATGGCAAGCAGTTAGCCAAATGCAAAATTATAAAATACGAGTACAAAATACAAAACATAAACATCTCATTCAATATTTCTTTTTCTTCTTTTTCCCTATTTTCCTTTGCTTTTTTTTTGTTTATTTTTATGAATAATTAGCCACATTGATTTTGTCTCTTCGCTCTTTAGTCGCGCTCTTAAGAGGCAACCACTCCAGAGCACGATCAGCTAGTGGGACTGCTACCAATACTATTAAACTTACGCATACAACTACAACAACCCATACAGATGTTGGCCCGGTCCACACGGCGTATGCGCAATTCGCTTTGGCAAACTGCCAACGCGCTATACTTGGAGATCAACGGAAAAAATTGCTGATTTTTTGCCAGAAATTATTTATAACTGCTTGTTCATACACACACACGCACACACACACACACACACATGTATGAGTGTATGTGTGTGTGTGTGTATATATTTTATTTTCAATTCTATAGACGCTGTTCTATCCGCCCCGTTTACTTGACAAGTAAAAAGCAAAATACAAAACAGCACAAAGAGCAAATTATGTTGGAATAAATCGAAAAACTAACATTGATGATGAAATTACTTACTAATCAAATGGCGGAAGAGTGAGTTGTGGATTAAGATTAATCTGTAAATTCCTGTTGCTTACCTAGAAAGACAAAAGAGAGATGAGAACAAGAGATCGTTAGCATATAAGTACTTTTGACAGAAATATCTATATATGTATATGTATGCATCTAAATAAATATATATACAATTGTCTTGTGTATCGCCTTAGTTAATGCTGAGATATGGGCGAATAAAAATATATATAAAATAACAAAAATTATTTGATTTATTGACAAATATTGGCATTTGAGTCATACTTTTTGTGGAATTGAATATTATGTATTTATTCATCTTTTTTAAATGTATTTGTGAAAATGTAATTATTACACTCCCTGCTGGTTCCGCGCATTTCACAATATAATTTGCTAATATACATTATCAGCCAATTTATCTATTTCCAGAATTGTATCCAAAAGGTAAATAATTATACGAAATAACCAAACAAATGAGATAAATTTATATTTCTCAGTGATTAATCCATTGTTTAAAACTTTGAATATCGATCAATTTTATTCGTGTTCTATTTTAAATTTTTAGACACTTATATCTTAGTTATCTTAAACAATATAATAACAATATAATCTCTAATTTAAAACCAATATATCAATACTCTAATTAAGCTAATAATGACCGAATCACAACAAAGTTGACTCATCTTTAGCTTTACTCATCTTCTTTAGGCATATTGCATTTGTTTGTATTTTCCTTATGCGAAATATTAAAAAAATCATGTTGAATTTTAGTGCCAAATCAGCGAGAATATCTTTGGTATTGTTTATTTCATTGCCGCAATTTGCCTCAGCTGATACCCAATTCGCAAGTGGCAAAAAGGTCAAAGAGCTTCAAATCAATTAGCCTCTTGCTGAACTCTGAATACGCGTACCTGCTACATGCCACTTGCCACTTTCCACTTGCCCCATGCCCCTTACCACCCTGACTTTAGCAACTTAATTGGCCTAAATGAGTGAGAATGCCACGCCCAGCTCGCTGGGCACTCGAAAGTAACAAAATACTTTATATGCTTGTCAGCTAAATAAAAATAAAATAAATGTTAATGTTGAGGTTTTAACTTTTTCGCTGGCCGTGGCATTTGGCATGTGCCATAAAATGCTTAATTAATGCACCTCGCTCTCCGAATCCTCATATGTTGGCGTGAGGCAGGTCCAAGATGTTATCCCCACAAAAAAAAAAAAAATGGAGCAGACGCGTCAGTTTTAATTAAAAGATAAAATAGCCTGGCCAAAACAGATACAAAAAGATAGAGAAGGAGAACGAAAAAAAGAAACAAATAAAAACTCCCAAAGCACATAAAATAATAAAAATGGTAATGAAATTAACAACAAATAAACGCAGTTAAAGTTAGAATTTCTCAGCTGAAGTCGTAGAACATAACAACAAAACTGTTGTTAGCAGCGAATGAAAAGAACTCTCTAGAAAATTCGAAAAGAAGGAAACAAAAAAAAAACAAAAATGGAAAATACAGCATACAGAATGCGGAAGGGGAAATGGGGCGCCGGAGCGGAAACTTTGCACTGAGATCGCTTTTGTAGCCGCCTTGATTGCTGCCATGAAAAAATCCAGTGAAAAAGGTAGAAACTACCTGCCAGCGAGCCAGTGAGAATCAGAGAGTCAAAGCCAGAACTAGAAACGAAGCCAGGGCCAAAACTGGGAACGTCAACTCAACGTTGTTGGCTTCATTTGAAGGCAGTGCCAAAATGCCGCCGGGCAAAGGCAAACGTCGGGTTAACAAGTGAGTCCCAGCAGCAACAATAAAAGGCAGTAATGATACACAGCAAGAGAGGGAGGGGGAGGGTAGAGAGTAATGCCAACTGGCAGCTACATCTGTTGTTGTGTGTGTGTGTGTGTGTGTGAGTGTGTGTGTTGACGCTTAAACATAATGCATGCCTCTGTGTGTTGGTATATTAAGTGAAATGAAATCCTGTTAAGAGAAACAATGAAGCTATTAAAAAAGTATACAGGTGTAAGAGTGTGCGAATTTGTGTGTGGGTGTGATTATACATATACATATATGTATATGTATATACTATAAGTATTTAAGAGTGTGTGCACTCGTATATCTGCTGGTAAACCTCATAATATCGTTTAATAAATACTTTACAGCTTGATTGATTGCAGGTGCGCCAGCTTCAAACGAGCGACAAGTGAGTGTGTGGCTTAAGGACGCCTAAGTAGCTGTTGCTGTTGCTTCCCCTACATCCTCTACATCCTCCTGCTGCTCTCGCTGTTCCTCTTGTTGTTAGTCAATGTAATTTATGCGCCCGGCAACACGTCGTGGAGCAGCTACCACAGATTGGGTCCCATGTGGCAGCATATAATCAATGTGCCGCCCGCCCATTGTGCGCTTATGTTTATCCTTTGGATCCACCTACAGCTCCTGGTTGTGCTCCATCTACTATACAGTATCCATCTCAACTAACAGCGGAAATTCACTGACCTGGAAACTTTCTAACATCGTCGTCTGTTTTGGCTCTGTCCTTTAAGTTTCAAGCGAGTCAGTTTTTTAAGAACGTAACCCCTTTAGATATGAATGTATGTGCATGCATTATGGGTATTCCCTTCATTTGCTATAGTTCACTTTCTGATTAATGTCGAAAGCAAACTGTTTATTTTTAGACACATTAATAGTTAATCAAGTGCAAAGCGCAACAAAATGTTTCGCTTAATTAGCAACACTTTCACAAAAGAATCTTTCAAATATTCATTTTCTCAGCTACAAGTTTAAAATATTATATATGTATGCACATAACGAATACGTAGTATATGAGAATGTACATACATATATATATTTCTTTGTACAAATCAGCTGAAAATTCTTTAGCTTTCGCCTTTGTTTATTTGGCCGCCAAAAAGCAGATCGGAGACGTCGCTTTCGACATCTTTGTCCGGCGTCCATTTGGCAACTTTCAATCTGTCGCATTTGTCAGCTTCAAATGTTGAGTGAAGTGGGCGTACGTATTGGTCATGCGATTGCCTTTCATTACTTGACGCATCTAAATAGCCCCAGCACACACACACACACACACACACACACACGCACACACACAGATACGCACTACAAACAGTAAACTGCACACACATATGCACAGTGAACGAGGGCAGACTATTTAAATTGTGAGTCTGTTAAATGGAATAATCGTAAAATATAATAAAATATAATAAACAAATTTCTTGCATTTTATCTTGGTATCTACTTTAAAAATATCGGTATTAAGATTTTCGGTTGACCAAAATAAGAAGCTTTATTCATTGTTTTACATGAAAAAGGACGCAATGCTCTTATTAGCCTGAAAAATAATATTATCTGGTTACTGGAATGGTCCAGCCATATGATCTCATATAAATTTGGTTTATTTGGTTTGAAAATTTCGATTATTTTGATTTTACTGATTTTTAATATCTTCGCACTGCCATTACTTTGTCAAAAGTCAATCAATTTTAATGCGCAATGTAAATTTGACCATGATTTTGCCTCTAAATTCGGTCTGCATTTAAATTTTGTTCATTTTGAGAATTAAAAATTTTTCGAAAAAATCAAAAAAGACAAAGGGGTAACTCTGTAAATTTTCAAAAAAACTCGATTTTAAATAATTTTTCAAAATTAACAAAATTTAAATGCAGAACGAATTTAGAGGTAAAATCGTGCTCAAATTTACATTGCGCATGGAAATTTATTGACTTTTGACAAAGTTATGGCAGTTCAAAGCTATTAAAGTTGCTCAGTAGCTGCGACGGACAGAACCGAAATTAGGCCTTATAAATGAATCGGTTACTAAACGGTTATTTTGGCTTAAAGAGTTTCGATTTATGGGTTTTACAGCGGAAAAAATTATTTTCGGTTACGGTTACAAATTCTAATCAGTTTTCACCGGTTAAAGCTTACGGTTTCGGTTAAGGTTTTAATCCCTGCTTATAATACCAAATCTATATAATATAAACTTATAAAAAAACCACCCCTGTTTATTGGACTCTTTTTTACTGAACGTATACATTTCTAGTCTACTTTACAACATGTTCTCATCTTTGTTGACTTTTTACAAGCTTTAGCAAGCTGTGAAACCACCCTCGCTTATTGGACCCGCTCCTCACCTTTGTGGAACGCGTTTTGTGCCATTGTGAAGTTTTCTTCGTTGTTGTTGTTGTAGTCTCCTCTTCCTCAATGACGTCATTGTCATTGTCGTTGTCGTCGTTCTTGTTGTTTTTGTCATTGGCAGTGTCTGCCATATTGTAGAGTGTTTATGTTTGTGTTTTAATCCTGAGAGGTGACGAGTGTTATCCTTATGCTTATCCCTGCAATATGCGTGTTTGTCTGAGTGTTGCTGTTGTTGTTTTTGTTGATTGTTGATTTTTTTGTTGTTAATTTGTGAGTTTATTTCATGGCTCTTAGCAATTTCTTTGGCACTTGAACACAGAAAACAGAAACAGAAGCTGAAACTTTGTTGGCTTCTTAAATATTTGCAGTATTCGTATTCACATGGAAGATATGTATATTCATTTCTTAATTATTTCACTCATTTTGACTGGAAACGCATTATGATTTTTATTAGATGCGATATATTTGTATCGCATATATATATTTGTACATATGTATATACATTCATATGCTTGAATGTTCAGATTTATAAAATATAACGTGTTCTTATTTTGCTATAATTTATTATTGCAGCTGCCTTGAATCGTATTTTGGCCATCGTTGTTAAATAAAAACGAATTGTTTGTATCTTACGCATAAATACAATTAATTAAACCGAACAAAAATAAACGTTGCTTTTTAATTGCAAATTTGTTATTATTTAAAACAAAGAAAACCCCGATAGATTTATAGCGAAATTAAGAACTGAAGAGTTACATATGTTTACTCATTTCATAATTATTGAGTGTGTGGTAAAATATTTCCAGCAGTTTCGTTTATTCACAAAAGAGTCACTTCAAAAAAAATAAAGACCACAATCATAATTTGATTTATTTGCATACTTTGTGTTTCAATTTGAAATTAAATTCATATCCGCAATTGAAGTGAGCTTTTTGTGGTCTGGCCAACTTTATGACCAAGTCGTAACTAAATCAAAGCAACTGCCAATCCATTGGGAGCTTTGCTGCTTAAGAGCCGGACATTGTGGTAACACACACACTCATACACATTCACAGGCACACTCTTGGGCACATGTGTGTATATTAGTTGAAAGTAGTTTCTATTCCCCAAATGCCTTTCAACTTGAAAACTATTTATGTCCACACCCAATGGAAAAGTTGAAGAAAAGGAATAAGAAAAGAAAAACCAGAAAGAGTAGATATATTCGGCGAACCGAAATTTTAAATACTCTTGCTATATCATTACTATATTGCTATTGAAATTAATTGGATTTAATTGAACGAAAGTTTAATTTAATATAATTTTTATAATAGCAAAGAAAGAACAAAAATGGTGTCTCAACACTATAGATTTTTCAATTGATCGTTTCCAAAATAGCTATATTTTATATTAGTTTGATCCAGCTTATTTCAACACATAAGAAATAAAATTAATGAATTTGAGCAAATTTAATTTGTATATCTTTAAAGTAGAATTTTAGGAATATTCAGAAGCACAGACTATAATATATAAATATACTTTAAGGGATCTGACAAGTATTTTCTTAAGTGCTGTAAATTTCCTAGCATAACTTTAATAGCCTCTACAAAGGGTATATCGACGTAACACAACTGAGCAGGTGGCCAAAATAAACTCGCCGAGCGGAAAGAAGTGCTCGAAAACATTTGTAAAATACAAAAAAATGTTTCTTTTGTATTTTATTGTAATGTTGTATTAAATAAAATTGTTAAATGCATTGTTCTGTCCATTTTTAATATCACGCGCAGCTGTTGTTTAATACTATTTAATTTTTTTTGGGCATTAGTTGTTTTGTTTTTGCACTATTATTATTTATGTGTGGTTGTTTGTGTAAATCTTTTTTTAATCGATAGGCTTTATTTTTGATGTTGCTGTAGTTGTTGTGGTTGTTGTTGCTCATGCGGTTTTTTGTGTGTTTTGATTGTTGTTGGTGTACTTGTTGTTGAATTGCACATCTTTTTTTTGCAGTATTTTATGCATGTTTTGGGTTTTTGGTTTTTGCGAGTATTTTGTGATAGCGCGTGGGCGTTGTGTTTATTCTTGTTGTTGTTGTTGTTGTTTTTGTTGTTGTTGTGGTCTTTTTTGTATTTGATGTATACCAGTTGAGTATATGCAGTGCTATTGTGTGGTTTTTATCGCCTCGATATGCATGCAAATATCAAATGCTAAAAATTCAACTGGGCCATCAGGCTGACTGAATGTGGCAGCATCAGACGCGCTCGCGCTCGCAACGAACTGAGTTTGCTTGAATTTTCTTTCGGCCGAGGCAGTCGGCCAGGCCAAGCAAGCAGCCAACCAACCAGTCAGCTTGAGGACAACACCGAGGGGGGGATCGGAGGTGAGGGTGGTGCGCCCTGGTGAGAGGCAGTCGCTAATAGAGCGCCGCACACAATCAACACTTAATGTTGCCGCGGGGACGGAAGAGGCTGACTAACACAATTCGCTCATAATCTTAAAAATGAAATGCTTTACACACACATGAGAGCGTATAAGTGTGTGAGAGTGTATGTGTGTATGGCCACTTTAAATTATTCACTTTTGAAAATGTGTGTGCAAAAATATTTGCCGCTTTACATTTTGAGTTCTCCTTATTTTTTTCTTAGCATTTTGCAGGCCGTCAACGCGACGTATGCGTAATATATGAGCGTATGTGTGCTGCAGTAGCTGTTGTAGTTGTTGGTGTTGGCAAGATAGAGAGAGAGAGAGAGAGCGAGTGCGAACTTGCGAATACGAAAACAGGTGAATATTTGTTGACCACACTCGCTTGAAAAATTATAGCGAATTCCTTTCGAACAACTTTTCTTGGCCGCGCGCAAAACATGAAAAACTAATTTATACCCGAGCATTAAAAAAATATAAAATAGAAATTGTATGTTGTATGTTGTGTTCTTAAGATTGTGTGATTGTGATTTTATTTGTCTAGCCGCAAAGACCTGCTGCGTGTGTTGTCTACTGTGCGTGGCACTCAGCTGAACTGAACTGAACCGAACTGAACCGAACCATGTTGAACTGATGCTAGGATTTGACTGTCATCTGCATCTCCTCAGTTCCTGGCCTGGGTCGCATCCATTCCGGCAAAGGCAGCAAAAGCGGCAGCGGCTGCTCTTTGTTTCTCACCTTTGTGACGCAGTTGTAAGCAAATTCTGTGATATTCGCATTGTTTTTGTTGTTGTAAGTAAATCACACGGCGCCTATTGCCCCAACCAACCTTGTCGCGTTAACAGTTTATTGCGTTGCGAGCTTTGGCTACGTTATTTGTCACACGGCGTATTTATAGCTCAAATCATCTGCCCGATCCCCACAGATTCACGTATTACATATATATGTACTTATATACTCGTATATGTACTCCATAAACATCATTTATTGCCAATTTGTTGGGATTCGTCTTTGGCTGGGGCATGCCGCTTGTCCGTCTAATTGCCAGCAATTTGCGTTGCATTTCGCTGGCCTGGTCACCATCGATTTACCAAGCTAATCTGCCGTGTCACCATGGCAGATGCGGATATGAATTCTTCACTTTCTGTTCCTCCCCCTATTCGAGTATGTCAATGAAGCACGTCAAACTGTCAGAGATTTTTTTTACTCGCAATTTTAAAGCTAAATGCAGAAAAAATTGGTATAAATTTAAATATTTATAGTATAAATAATATATTTAAAACTTAACAAGCATTATTAATAATTATTGTAACATTTTTATCTTTCTGTCTTTTACCATTTAGTTTTGTTACTTTTAGACTTGCTTAATGGCTGCTAAATTATTTATAACGAGTAATTTTATTTATTTTCAATTAAATAAAATTTAAATTGCATTGACATCGCGCTTTTTGGCAGCATCTTCTGCCGACTTCTGTCCAATTTCTGAATTTCTTGGGCAGAACCCAAATCAATTTGAAACCCTAAAGCAGCTGTCCCTTTGGCCATATAATTAATTGTTTACATTCTGCTCGCCAACTTCACACAAAAGTTTCTTTTCACTTGCCTGCCGGTTGGGGTGAGAAAAAGTTAAATCTCCCCTTCTGCTCACCCTACCGTCGGCTTGTATACAAAAATAAACAATAACAAACGAATTGTAGGCTCAACGCCTGCTAAATATAATGCGTTGAAAATTGTTCCAAAAAAAGCAAAGAAATTAAAATATTATTTATAGCCAAAGCAACAAAAGCAACAGCAACAATAACAACAGCGACTCATACAAAAAAAATCGATATGCGTTGAAATATTTTTGAATTTGAAGCGAAAAATACGAGAAGTACATATATGTATGAAAGTGACAGCAACTGTTGACTGTAAATCTGAATTCCATGGCTGATGCTGATGTAAAACTCGCAGATGTAAAAAAACGAATGAAAAAAATAGGCTAGATAAATGATAATTGCATTTCTTTCTCCTCTAACTTTTTTTTATCCTATTTTTTGGGCACGTCGACCAATGGAACAGATCAATATGCCAATGCATTTACGTCACAGATGCATCCAAAAAAAGAAAGAAGCGATTCGAAAAAGTGTCGGCCTGAATGCGTTTAAATCGAATGATGAACGAAGTTTTCCATATATTTTTTTTCCTCTTTACAGTTTTTTCAATTTACTGGCGTATCCGGCCCGAGGGCAACGGCATCGGCATCGGCATCGACGACTTCGATGCCCCTTCTCTCTATCTGCCTGTTGTGAGTTGTTGTAAAAATAGTTGTTTGTAAACAAAATACTGAGGACTGGGAATGAAAGTGCTTTGACCTCGGTCTGTTCAACGTCTGAGCGTTGTGACTGTATAAATTTCTTTATCTAATTTACCTGTAAAATAAGCGCATTGCCACCTCACAGTTTGAGAGCCATTGCGCTGAGGTGAGTTTTATTTGTGGTTCTCTTGGCAGAAAGACAGCTGCGCCACGCCCACGCGTCCGTGTCAGAAATGATCATTGACATTGTCGTGCTGAAGGTGTTACACACACACACAGACAGAGAGACACATACACATACAGATACACCTGCTGCTCTCACAGGTGTCGGCAGCTTCGCAGCTAAGAGCATCTCATTTTCTGCTAAAATTGCTCTTCAGATTGCGCTAATTAGCTCTTTGACACAAACACATACATACTCACACATACACACACTCACACACCTATACACCTGCTGCTCCCATATGGTAAGTGAGAAAAGTGTTGCTTCCACTTGTTTTGCTTGCCATTCGCCGTGCTTTTACTCGACCATCTTATTCATAGTTCCATTTTGAATGGCGTCGCTGCTTTCAAGGTAATTTTTCAGTGTGTTATTAAAAACTTGTACGACCGAGTATACTTATTAAAAGGCAATTGTTTAAAAATAGTTGGCAATTGAAAGTGCAGTGAAAAATACATGATTTATATATGTATAGTACATATAATATAACAGCTGATTTTACGCGGCGTTTCTCGTATTACCTATAATAGAAATATTTACAAATGCATATTGATTATCGAAAAACTTAAAAGAAATTTATGGCCAATCGATTCTATAAAAATATAATATAAAAAATAATAACTAAATAAATTAAAAGTAATCTTTACATTTCACTGAAGGATGTCTATTTCTTGAAATTGCTAAAACATTTTTGGATCTTTAAAATCCAGTTTGAAACTGATCAAGAAAGTATAGAATACCAAATATTTATGTTTAAATTAATTTACATCACTTCATTAAATAAAGCTACTACAATTAGTTTAAGCTTTCCAGTTATATATTTTTTACAGCATGCTTAGTTTTGTTAATGATTAGAAAATCAACTAATCAGTGAGAAAGTAAAATATTATATGCAAAATACATATTTGATCTATTACATAGTATTCTAATATATTTTGCAAATATTTCAGATATTTCATCTTGAGTGATAATTAAGCAAATAATTAATGCTTTGTTATAATAAAAATAATAAAAAGATTCTTTCATTTCATTATACGTATATCATAGTCATAAAGGATGGCTCGAGACATTACCCTAAGTTTCATCTCGAAGCGAATGTTTGGCCATGTGCCTGTCCACGCCCCATAAATATTATTAAATTATATATTTCTTTCTTGGCCATTAACATTATGTAGGTTATAATTTAAATAGCCAAAGAGAGAGCGGGTATCACATCAAAACATCAAATACCAGAAAAATAGAAAACAGACAAGAACGAGAACAAGAACAAGAACAAGAATAAAAGAAATGCTACTAAAGAATTTCGCCTCGACTGGGGTCGCCATACGAGTATAAAATATATACAGACAAAATACAAATATGAAGCATATATTTATAGAAAATGTTGTCAAGACGTTTTTATATGCAAAGGCAAAAAGGCAAACAAACAAGCGCGTGAGTTAAGGGCATCCAAGAGTAACTCATGAACCCCATTTGAGGCCAAGGAAATCCATTCAATGCAATTTTCCATGTCATCTTTCGCATTGAAAATTATCATTCAGTTTGTCAGGCTTAGTTGAGGTGAGTGAAAAGTGTAAAATATATATGAATATTATCTAAATATACTGGAAAACTGAGGGTCTATTTGAAAACTTATATTGATTGTGACTTAAGCTAGAGCAGTCGACCCGTAAATACCCTGGGCGATGTAAGTGCCCAAAAAATATATTCGTTGGAATACAAAAATATAAATAGGTTGATAGATTTATAGATGGAGTCATAGGAAAACAAACATCGGTGTATACAAACTTTTATAAAATGTGTAAATATTACATACAATTTATATACCCTTTAAACGTTCTTTACGGCTACAGGGTATACAAATATTACTCAAATCGATATGTATTGAAAAGTATAAACATCTTAAAATAGCAACAAAAAATAATAAAATATAGAAGAAAAATTGGCTTTAACAAATCACTTTAGGTACGATACAGTTCTGAATGTTGAAAAACTAAAAGAGACGATTTTAATGGTCTTACTTCAAGACAATAATAATACAGAAATCTGTTAAATTGTAGGCGATATATGCAATTAAAAGAACAGGAAGCGTATGCAGTGTATGTCGAATATTACAAGTAGTAAAAATTTGTTAATTTATGACAACAATTTCAATCACAAGCTAAGAAGAAGATTAAAAATAGCTTACCAATAAAGTCAAAGTCATGTGATCACACAGGAATAATTTCAAATGTGATTTTAACGATCTATTTATTATAGGTTTTCTTAGCTATAGATGCAGCTAAAACACAAGCGACATATATTTCTATAGAATATAAGATATAATATAGTATAAATTAATATCTTACAACGTGTTGTTGTTGATGTTGTTGATGTTGATTTTGTTGCAGCTAATGGGCAGTTGATTTACGGATCGGCTTGCCTGCACGACATTTTTATGTGTGTTTCAATTTATATGCATTTCTAATGGGGCGCCCCCGGTTAATAGTCGCAGAGGGCGACGGGCGAAGTGTGCGCATATTAATCATACGCACTGTTAAACGCTCGAATGACCAAGAATAGCGCACAAACATCGGCATCGATGTGTCGACTGTTGGCCAGATTAGGCAATCAAACTGCAGGCATTTGTTGTTCGCATTTCGATTTAAATGTCGGTGCGAACTTCCGGGATTAGACCCGCTGCCTCTTGTCGTCATCATTGATGTGGGCATGTTCTTGTTCCCTGTTTCCCTGCCCTGTTCTGCTCTCCCTAATCCTGCCACTGTTCGGTCAACTAATTAGAGACGCATGTGGCAATCAATTTGCGTTGCAGTTGCTGGTCCATTTCATTGAATTTCATTTCGTTACGTATACGCCATGTTGGACGACCAGCACTTTATTTTCGTTGGCCATTACAAAACCAACAGCAACAAGAACAACAAAAATAACAGTGGAAAAAGCGTTGGCGGCAACACAAAAACGTTTTAGTGAAAATAAATTGAAAATCTTTGGAAAATAGTTTGATGTATTGTCTGTTCATGTGTCGGTGTATGTACATTTGTATGTGTCTGTGCCACACTCAATCTATATACTATCTGCATGTCGCTGCCTGTGTGTGTGTGTTTGTGTGTGTGTCATGTGTGATGTTGTGCATGTTGTTGTTTGTTTTGCCTGTTTGCGTTTGCTCTGATTTCAGTTGTGTTTTGGCTGCGAGCGCAATTCTGCAACAGATGCCAGCGTCGTGTTGTTTGTTTTTTAACATGTTTCACTTTTTGGCTGAGCCACATTTTGATTGATTACAGCGAGTGCAGCACAAGAAATGTATCTGACAACTGCAGCTGTATCTATCTAGAATGTAGAATGTTTGCTTATAGCCCAGAGACATAAGCGAACTCATCAAATTAACACCTCAACTAAATCAATCACAAGTCAAAGAGCAACAATCTTCCGGCAATTTGCAACTAATTAAACAAATCAAAGAGACGAGTCAGGAGTCTCCACAGAATTTAATGCAAGCTGAAACAATAATAATAATAATGTTGAGTGCAGTCATCAAAATTAATGGAAAAGACGCAGACGTCAAGGAAGTTGAAGAGAGAGAGAGAGAGAGACGAGAAAGCTGTTAAGACGCTTAACCGGAAAACAATTTGTTGTGGCTACGAATGGGAAAAGGGAAAACTACTGTATAAAGGAAAACAGTTTTAGCCAGGCTGCAACATCAGCAGAATGATACGCAGTTGGTTAAGCTGGACCCAAACGGAACAGAATGTTCAGAGGCAGAAAAATTGCTAATAAGCCACAATCAAAGCAACCCTAACCTTAAGAAAAACCCCAGAGACAACGACAATAGCCAAGTCAGATAAAAAGTGTATCGATAGCAATTTAAGCACAATGAAAGAGTCGTTGGATGGATGAGGACAAGCAGCACAAGGGGGGAACGAAGGCAGTGGGGCTATCGTTTATTTTTAAGCATATTGAAAAGCAGCTAAAAAGCAAGCGCAGCGAATGAAAACAATTTTATTAAGTGAAAAATACGAAAGCAGAAAATAACCCGCAGCCAAAATAAACAACAAATTTCAGAGAAACAGCCCAAACTAAAGGCAAAGTCAAAGCGAAGGCAACAAAAGTCCTTGGCAGTGGCAAAAGTTGTATTTAGACCATGAAATAAAGGCTGCAGAAAGGGTATTTGCAGTGCTAATTAGATTTGATAATTATTTGTATAGAAATTCAAGAAAGTGTGAGAACATAAATAAATTAACTTATATTTAAATATAGATACATTTAATTTCTATGGAATATGCTATTATTTGAGCAGGGTATGTGTTAGTCTTTCATTTAATACCTTGGCTACTTTTTCTTTATTTATTTTCTCTCAACGGGTTGCGGGTGCTGCAAAAGCAAGCGAGAATGGGGAAACGATTGAAAGATGCGTTGAAGAGTTGACGGTGACTTCGACGTTGACGTTGACGTCGACGTCGACGTCAATTCACCTTGAACCACACGCACAACAACCGCATGTGGCAGCGACACCAACTGCGACTGCGACTGCGACAGCGACAGCGACTGAGTAGCAGACACAATTAAGTGCAAAGAAAAACGGAAGCAAGCGACAAAATTTTACGAGCGAGGTAAATGACAGATTCGGTGGCGGCATCTTTACATAAAAGATTGACAAGTGATTTTCACACCTCTTACAAGCGACCCAGGAAAACATACAGGCACAACAATACGTAAGATTTTAACACCTAAAACGAGCATAAATGGGACTTAAGGCCATAGAAAAGTTGTGCGAATTTCAGTCGGAGTATCTGGGCAAATCGTTGTTGCTGTTGTCGTCTGGTCGAGTAGCAGCTTATTTGGATTTTAATTTGCTTAATAACGATTTTGGGTCTTACCTTTCCATCTAGTATTGCCATGGTTTTCAGTTGCCACTGGAACTTTGCTTAATCCGCTTTCAAAAAAAAATAATAAAAGGTTGATTTCTTGCCGTTGAATTTGTTGCGCAATTCAAAATCGTACAGAATTTATTTATTTTGTGTATTGTAATTTTACACTATTATTTAGCTGTACACCCACGCACATACACACACACACATACACATTACCAGGCGAATGAAGACGTGGCGAGAGAGGTGAGAGGCGAGGGAAGGACACGCGTCACAAACTACGCAAAATGCGCACCGAAAAATCACATAAAAACTAATCTATTTATTTGCCATTCCAGCAATAAATCAATAGTTTTCCAAAAGTTTCGAAATTTTCGAATTTCTTGTACGTTTTCAATTTGCAGCGCCTTTTGTTTATGAGTCTTGTAATGCAACTAAAATCGAAGCAACATCGAAATGCAATCAAAGTGCTGCAGTTCAATTGCAGTCGCTACTTTCGAGTGCCTTTTGTTAGTTTTTCTGGGGACTTTAGCCAAAAGAAAATACCAATGCGCATTAAAGAAAATAACAAAAGCACACATACATATATACATACATAAATATGTGCAGTAAGTGCTAAGAGGTGCATTACAAACTTTCGATTTCTAGCACTTTGTTTTAAATCGTTGACAAATTTTTGGCATATTTGCTAATATTTTGAGCCAAAGTGTTTAGCATTTTTTCATGTTTTTTCCTGTGGCAACGAAAAATGTCAAGAGATGATGCCAATAAACTGAGAGCCATGCCATAGATATCAATTATTATGAGTGCTATCGGTAGAACAGTGGCAAAATCAAAGTCAACTGATAAATTGAAGCATCTGATGATGACAAGTGACACCGTTGAACATGCCGCAAGATGAGGCAAAATATATAAAAATATGTCTGTCCCATATTTCAAGCGGCAAGTGTGATCTGCCAAATTCTGAATTATGAGCTGGATTAAATGTCGAATGCAGCAGAAGCCTCGACCTGTTTGGAAAATTAATATTAATAAACGATAAAAGATTATTTATTAACAGTGCTTGTTGCAGCAAATCACATCTTGATTAATGAAAATAAACAGCCTTCAATTTGCTTTATATTATTAATTAGGTTATGCAAATGGCAACATCAAAACTAGACAAAATAAACTAAATTCAATTGAAAGCAGCAGCTAGAGTTAGTTAAATGGAAATTGAATAGATACATGAGCTACTTATGCCTGACATTCAATTTGGCCAACTACCTTTTAAAGGCAACGCAGCTCAGCTAATTGCCTGAATTGAGTCTGAGCCAATTAAATTAGCATTCAACGCTTTTGCAAATTTGTGATTCAAATGCCTAAAGTGTGGGCTTAAATGAGGTTTAGCTATGGCTAAAATGGAATATAGAAAATTAAATGATTGTGTTTAACAACAGTTTGTAGTGAAGTAGAAGTGTTAATGATAGGATTTTGAAAATCTAAGGTTGAACAAATAGGGTATTTATCAGTCTTTAATATTTAAATAATAAAATAAATCAAGTTGGAAATAAATTTTAAATATTTTATTAAGATTATATCACAATTAAATTATTGCTTTTATTTAATAAATTAATTTGTTTAATCAATTGGCCGAACAAATGGAAAATGTTTAACTTAAAAAATTTGTTGATAATTATTTATGAAAATTATATTTTTTTAATTCATAGCGTATCTCTTCGTCGTTCAACAGCTGTAATTGAAATCAGAACAAACTATAACACCTTTCTATAGCTTCCAATGAACTTTCAGTTAATCCACGCCAATTTTCGACTATTTCCGTTTCAATTTGATAACCATTAAAGTCGTTCTGGACTCTCTGGCTTTGCTCTCCACTGTTCTTGCCCAGACTAGTTAATTGCGTTTTCAGGCATTTGCATGTGCCGCTGTCAGACAAATCCGACAGACAAACAGACAAACGGACAAACGGACACACGGAGGGGACAGCTGGCCTACAATGCGCTGAATATACTCAATTTGCAAATTTCCTCATTGATTTGCCAACAGACAACAGAGAACAGAGAAGAGCAGACAAAGGAGGGACAAGAGGGGGTTAAAACAGAAGATACTACATAGTACAGAAGATTGAGAGGGTTTCTGCAATAGCACTTTGCAGCTGGCTTCTGCCATTTTTCTCTATGGTCACATTTGGGGGTGATCCGTTTTTGGCCAGAGCCAAAAGATTGATACACATCTGAAGTGGCTGTGGGAGGCTGTCCAAAGGGGAGGCTGAGGCGGAGGATGGCGAGTTGCAAAACTACGCAAAACATTTTGTAAATTGAATTTGAAAATGTAATTGAAATAAGTAAATATCAATTGAATATCCGCCAGCGGGCGGGCGGAAGTTTATGGCAGGCAATGAAATTATTTGTTTTTTTATTTTTATTTTTGTTTTGTTTTGTTTGTTATGCCTCATTGATGTGAGCCTAGCATAGAATATTTTGTGGCAACAACAACAACAACAACAACTTACAAAGTAAACTCTTTGTAGATGCTGAACAATTTCCGTTGCGGCAGGTCAAAATGAGAAACATTCGGGATGTGTCGGGGATGGAAAATAAATACGAATCTATGTCTAATCCCATAGCAAGCGCGTTATGAAAAGTGCCTGTAAATTACAAGAGATATGCCACTCATAAAACTGATTTATGCCAAGTACAATAGCAACAAACAAATGCTCACGTTCGCCGCATATCGTGCAAAAATTGCGCTACTCAAAAGTCGAAGCAGCGGCCGAATGCCAAAATAAATGGCACGTTTATCATACGCCCAGTGAGCCCAGTGCGTCGAACAACTTGGCAGCAGTATTTATATACTACAGACACACACACACTCACACACTAGCATAGACTATAGTACTGTTGTGTGCTGGGCATATGAACATTTTGTATATGCCACGCCCCGTCATGTTGCCCCCTTTTCATACTCTCGTCTGACGTACTGGCATACTTAGACGCTATGTTTTGCTAGATGTTTTCGCGTTTGCTTTTCAATTATATAAACATATTTAGATTGTATTCAGTTAACACACACACACACACACACACAGAGTCACATTTTGGGTGTGCGTGTGTGCATTAAAATTGTAAATTGTTTGCTCAGCAAAAAGCAACCAAATAAATAAAAGCGTAACCAACGCAGAAATAGCTGACCAAAAAACAAATTGAGAATCGAGCGGACGAACTGAACAGCGTGATGAATTTCGGACTGGGGCCAACGCGTCGTATACGCAACGGGAGGTAGGCTTTGCCACCTTGAGCGAGAACTGAGAGCTGCAACAAATGAATGAAAATCAAGTGGCCGAAACATGACATTGAATTCATATTTTGTTTTTCAACTTGTTTTGTCACACCTAAAATGCCATAACCATGTCATCTGCATATGTATGTGTATGTGTGTGTGTGTTGGTGTGTGTGATGACGCGTGTAAAATATTCGCTTGGACTTTTAATGGCGCCAACAGCAACCACATTGACAGCTTCCAATGCGTGTGACGCACAGGGCCGCCAAGGAATTGAATGGCTAAAACAATAGGCCAGGGCCATGACACTGCCTCATAGATGTATTGTCTCCAAACATGTTTATGTCCCAAGCCAAGTCAAACAATGAACACACACATATTTGTTAGACAAACTAAATTCCATTAATTTGTGTAATAGTGTGTGTATGTGTGATCTTTCACGCCTTGTTGCACTAATTGGCATGGCTCATTGGGCGCTCCTCCACCCCCTTCCTATTAGTTTGGTCACAACATTTGCTAATCGGTTTTCCAAACTGCAGAAATACATTAGGAAATTAGCAAAATCAACAACGTTGTCAGCAAACTACAGTTAAATCAACTGTGAAATTTATGGCATTTCTCATATCTCTTCCTCGTGTCGCTGATTAAACACATTTTGCATTCTCATTTTCAACTTGATTTTCGGTCACGTAAACTTGCGGCCAGCTACTTTGACCCCTTCAATGTAGAAAAATGTAAAAAATGCCACGTGCCTCATTGGGTAGCATCAACGATGGAAGGAACTTTGCTTGAAACGAACACGCAACGTAATTAGTTGACCCCCTAAACCCAAACATTTCATCACAATCAGTTTCAGCTTAAACATCAATGACACTAGCTGAAAATATCTGCTTAATTTTGTATTAATCACAAAATAATTGAAGGTATTTAAAGTAATTACAAAAACGGTCTACAATGCAATTTGGTTTCATTTATTTTCCTCGCTTTTATTTATTTTTTAATTGATTTAATTGAATTATCTTCTGTGCTTTGTCTATGTATATAAGCCTTAATTCAATTGTCAGCTCGTGTCATTGTCTTAAATCTACCTATGTGTATGTCACGCATACATTTTCATTTATTTTGTGGCTGCAAGAAAAAGTATATAGCATTTAATCAATATTAGTTTCAGCTTAAACAGATGAAAATGTCAGCTAAATATTGAATTAATCTCTAAATGAATTAAGTTATTTAAAGTAACTAACTTAAACTATCTACAAAACCATTATATTTTATGCATTTTTCTAGCTTTAATTTAATTTAATTATCTCCATCAGCTAAATTTAGCTTTAATCAAAAAATTATTAAAGGTATTTAAAATAATTAACTATTAAGTATCTACAATACAATTTTATTTGATATATTTTCCTCGCATTTATTTATTATTCAATTTATTTAATTGAATTATCTCTGACTTCTGTTTCTCCATTTCAAAATTAACTTTAACTCAATTGTCAGCTCGTGTCATTGTCTAAAATCTACATATGTATGTGTGTGTCACGCATACATTTTCATTTATTTTATGACTGCAAGTAAAAGTATAAAGGACAAACTGGCAACTCAGCCTCCCCACAGAAGCAATCGCAATGCAAATTTAATTTGGGCCAACATAAAATTTAAGCAACACACAGACGATCATAAAACAGAGGCTGGCAATAGGAGGGAGGGGTCGAGGGAAGCGGGAGGCAAAGTGGAGACACCCTTTAAATTCAAGATTCCGTTACAAACGTTGCAATGCGAGAACTGCCGCAATTTGACCGCACGCGTGGCTGCCCCGCCAAACCGGAAATGCAATTTGTAATTTGTGCAACAAAATTTGTAGCAATTAATTGCAAGGCGTCTGGTCGCCTCAGCCTCCTGTTGCATGTGCGCCAGACCGCAAGACACGGAAACCTCAATATATGCTTCGTTTTTCCGACACTTTGTCGAGCAACACGGATTTATTGCATTTCACTTTGAGTTTTTATTTTGTAATTTTTTTATTTTATAAATCGCATTATTTTTTTATTTGTGCTTTTTTTCTATTTGTTCATTTGGCAGCTTTCGCAGCGCATTAAGTGATTTGTGCCTAACAATAATTTGTGATTTTTTGCGTTTTTTGATATTCGCAATTTGCGCCGAAATCAAACAGCTGCAAAATTTGTGATCTTTTTGGCCAGGCGTCTCCTATAGAAAGTGTGGCTGAACCAAGAGTTTACATATAGATATAGATACATCTTACTAGATATATAAATACATATATGTATGCATATATACTTATATTCGTAGAATCTGTACATATGTATGTGCGATGATTTACCGCCCCTGTTGCGGCTATATAAACAATTTGTTAATACGCACACAGTCAAATAATAATATTTCTTATAAGTAAATAAATAATTTTGACATGTTTTGGTTGATATGGCATAGCCCTAACAATGCTCTTTGTATTTACCCAAAATATTGCGCAGATAAAATGAAATATTTTAAATATTCATAGTTATTTATGATCTCAGTATTGCACTCACCTCAGTTATTTTCATGGTACGTTTTACGGTCTTGCGGGTTACTTCGGTCGTCTCCTCGACAACATCGCCATCCTCGTCGACGGTCTCAGTGACCATTTTCTCGCTCTCGCCGGGTATTACCTCCTCGGTTCTCTCCGTGACGACACTGCTCTTGCTCTCCGCATCCGGTTCTGGGACAGATTCAGAGCTTGCTTTGGTCTGCTCCTCCTCGGAGGCACCGAAAACATCCTCAATGTCCGACATGTTTGTTAATTGAGAGATTTCAGTATATGTTTTTTTATTTCTTTAATTGTTTCTTTTTTATTTGTTTCTTATTTTTGTTTGCTTTGGGGTCACTTTCACTTGATTCGGCGCTCGCTCACTAAATTTTGAACTATAGCGACTATAGCGGCCCACCGACACGCACACTAGAGTAGCACACACACAATAGAGAATTTCTCAACTTGTTTCGCCTGAAAAAACCAAACCAGAAATGAATATTTTTCTATTTTTCTTATATTTTGTATTAATTTTTGTTTCTTCTTTTTGTTGGCTTTTCTTTTGGTATGTGCTTGTGCCCGATGTGGGTTATTATATAAACAACAGAATAATTTTCTCAAAAATTTCACTCTTAACGTTCACTATCACGATCACGATTACAATCCCGATCACGAAACATAGACGTATACGTAACTTGTTTGGAATCGTTTAGTATTAACTGCTTGGGGGAACTTTCTTGCTCCTTGAATGATGATGATCACTGTCGCTGGCTGTGCTTGACACTGTGAGAGTGAATGCTCAGCTAGCGACAACGAAAGACGCGACAACAACGAACAACGAACAACGAAACAAGGAAGATACGACAACAACGACAACAACAACAACGACAACAAACAGAGACAGAGGTGCTGAAAACAACGACACCGACAACGATAACGAAAAGTGACAACGACAAAACGAACGACACGACAAATGCAAAATGCAAAATGCAAAACGCAAATGAAATAAAATGAATATTAAATGCAATTAAAAACGCATAATTTGAACATATTCAGTTTTGTTTCACTTGCTTAGCAATTAATTTAAATGTTGTAACATTTAGAATACGAGTAATAATAAATAGAATAATAATAAGCGAACAGAGCACAAAGCGCCCAGCGACAACGCACGAGGCAAATTACACGATTCTAAAGCTTCTGTCCCGATCGATGGCACTGCTCGCAGTCTGGCCAGGCCACCGGAACCGTCGCCGGAGAGCGACCAAAATACCTAATACACACACGTCTAGTTGGACATTAAACTGTCTATGTATATGCCAATGCATGTGGCTGTGTTGGTGTGACTGTGGTTTATTTCCCGGCGAGCGAGAAGGCCAACTGCTTGGGATCATTAAAATAGTGCCAGGTACGCACAAGTGCAAACGAGACAGCCATACTGCATGTTCGCTCTTCTGTTGCTGCTGCTTCGCTCTGAATTTTGATTTTAATTTTAATGTTGATTTTCTTGTTCAATTCAATATTTTAGGCGAGCAGCTGCTGCCGCCGCCGCCGCTCGTTCGTTTTGCTAATTGTTCCGTCTGCAGCAAGTGCTAAAACCAAATCAAAAAAATTAAAAGATATTAACAAAAAAAAAGAAAAAAAAAACAACTGATGATCTGACTGCAATTAGTGCCTCTGACTGAGGCGTGAGCCGTGACGCATGTCAAATCTGTAACTGGTCCCCCACACCACGTGTGTTGTTGGCGCTATTTTAAAACGCGTCCCGCGCCCGCAGCAGAACAATACAAAGAAGATCTAAAAATCGAGAGCGATTGCAAGAACACCGCTAACTAAATACACTTGAACACCACAGCTCTTAAAAACTATTTCAACTCAGTTTGGAAACTTTATTAATTTTCGTTTAGCTGCTTCATTGAAGAAAAACCAACAGAAAAAATTTGTTGATTCATTATTTAACTACATTACCAGAATCATTTTCGAACCCAGTTATTTATCAAACTGCATTTATATTTATGTAACAGGTCGGCGACTCTATCTTACGGGTCTCACAACATAACAACTTTTATTTTTCTTTCTATATTTTAAGCATATTGCATATGTAGTTCATATAGTTAATCTTATGTTTTTTTAAAATTAAAGTTTATTGTGTTTTGGACTGGAAACTTTACAACAGTTTTAGGCTCAAATTAAAATTAAGTGAGAAAGAGGAGAGTAAGAAAGAGGAGTTTAATATAAATTTTGTGGTTATAATTGTGAAATTTGATCTATTATTATAATTTTCGGTTTAATTTAATTTCAGTTTATAAATTTAAAAAAAAAATAAACATATTTTGTTATTAAATATTAAAGATAATAGTAGTAAAAATGAATATAGTACGAGAGCATATAAAAAGTTGATACCCTTTTCGAAGTTAAACATTTTCCCCTGAAATCTGATGGAAAACATAAAATAATCATTAAATAAATGCACATATTACAGCTATTATACCCGCTTCGAAGGGTATTATATGTGCACTAAAAGAACATATTAAAGACTGCCTGCCTGGGGGATTGAGAATGTATCTGATGCTGCATCTGCATTGCCTCCCCTGTCCCTTCCCTCTGCCAGCATCTGCTGCTGTCTCTGGTTGTCTGGCCGTTTGGCCTGACGGCATTTGCTTTTGCCCGGCGTTCGACAGCTGAGCTGAGTTGAATTTGGCATATGAGCATATGTACATTGCACACATATACAGGGTGTTCAATAGTCTGGCACAACTATCGCACTGCCTAGTGAATAATTTCATTCATGATTCTAATGTTAATGCATCGCGGCGGCACTGCAAACTTCCTGTATAAATCGACTGCAAAGATATATGAAAGACAAGTGCTTCGTCGTTGTGCAAACAAAGCGTCGAATAAACGCAACACAAGAAATATTCTAAAATTAATGCTCGACAAATGTCGTTTTGGCTGCCCAACGCAATAATACACAGCACGACACAAATATCTGCATATAAATATACATATGTAGATACAGCTTTAGCAAGAGCTATAGATACAGATACATAATACTCTTGCAGATACATATGTATGTATCTCGACATAATGATGATTATACTGCTAGGCTTTGATAACTTGAGTATTGAGTAATTGGGCCTGGATTGTGCGGAAATCTATTAAAGCCGGCAACAGTTGCATTATGACAAAATTACAGAGCAACAATCAAAGGATAACAACCAGACACACACACACACAAACACACGTGCTTGCCTCGTCTGACGAAATATCAATGCTCAAATATGATTAATAAGTAATTTCTTTGTCAACAGCTTCCTGCAGCTTGCGGTGTGACGCCAACGACGACGACGTCGAAAATTCTATGGAAAATCTTTAATAAAATACATGCATAAATAAATTATAGGGCAGACAGCAAAAGGGAAAGCACACAATGGGTAATAAAACAAAGCGAAGACAGTCGCGAAAAATAATAAACAATAAACAAGAAAAGAGCAGCTATCTTCGAGGTGTCGACAATTGAATACCCTTATAAATTGATCCTGAGGGGGCTGTGACTTTATCCCGTCCTATTTACATGTAAATTGCTCAACATTTTTAAGACTAAACGAATTTAAAACAAGTGTAACTATCGATAATTTTGTAAATTGATAGCTCTATTTTTAATGCTTTAGAAAATCAAATTAGCCCTTCTGTTAGTGTATTAACACAGAGGAAAACATAAAGAAAAACTCGTTGATACATATGGGACAATGCAAGCGGAACATAAACCACCGCCCACCCCTCTCGCCCCCCTTTAGCCTTGACTTACTCTGTTTATCTCAGAGTTACACAGTTGAAAATTGCACAAAGTAATTGAAGTACTTTTTATTATAAACCAACAAGCTGTCGTTCCTTTCAATGTGTCTCCCTCTGGCAATGTCGTTGACTTGCGTTGACCTAGGATCTGCCACAGACCAAAAGATGTGGATGCCTTAATGCGTTTTGCTAGCATCACTTGACTCATGTGACAATGCCAATTTTCCACAAAATGAAAAGTTTTGCGGCAATGAAAAATGTTGCCAATTGACGTTGAGATGTAAAACAGAAAATGTTTCATTATTTTTCGACTTAAGGGGTCATCACAACTGTAAAACTTGTTGGCCAATCCGGTTGTAATATAAAACAATTTATTTAAGCTTTTTATTTAGAGTAAACTAAAGTATCTCTGAAATCAATGTCTAGTTAAGGTCTCAGTTGACTTACTGACGTAAATTTTATAGAAATTATTTCCAAATTACTCTAATTTATTTATCATTAATATTTAAAAAAATAAATTGATAAGCATTTTATATCAAATTCAAGCATTAAATTTTTTCTGATCTAAAATTCGGTTACATTTTAAATGTCAAACAACTTCGTTTAAATTCTCTTTCTGCCGATGAAAGGTCTCTTAATAATGCCGAAGTATTTGCTTGTAAATAATTTGAAAAGTTGCAATAAATTCCAACATTTTAACCCTTCTTAAATTGGGCACATTCCAACGCTGCCCAACACTGAACTTATAAGAAACTCCTCTCAATTCTATAACAAATAGCGTCTCGTTCAAACTGTGTTCTAGTCTCTTGGCCATACAAATTGTTTGAGTTGCGATTTTGCTTTCAACTCGGTAGAGTTCGAGAGAAACAAATGCACAAAAAAATAAATGGACACACGACGAGCAATATGTCCTTGCAATCGCTTGCAATCCCTGTTCAGCTTTCTCTTCCTCTTTCTATGTTTCTGTCTCTTTCTCTTGCTGGTTATCTGTGTATTGTTGGCTGCTTGCGGGTTCTCCTCCTAAACCGACAAAACAGAAATGGAAATAAATAGTTGCTTAGCTCTTTTCACTAATTAAAACGTTTCGTTTCTCTTCGGATTGTTTCGTTTTCTACTTTCTTTCCTCTGTGTGTATTTCGTAGATATTTGTATGCAGGGGGAAGTTCAATTTGTAGACGTCACATACACCCACTGAGTGCGTATGTCCTTTTTGGACCCTATGTTGCCTGTCAAACGGTTTCATCTTCATTTCGTTATCCTACCTACTGACCAACATACCGACCATGTGCTCGGCCTTTATGCCCATTGCCATTATGATGATTTATGGGCGGAAATTATTTTTGGGCCGAACATTACTGTCTACGAAAAGTTAGAGGTCTGCCTTTTTGACTGCCACCCAAAAGCATGCAACAGTTTTTACAATTTCGATTCGGTTTGCTGCAAAGTTTGTTAGCATTTTCCACACTTGGCTGCCTCTTTTCATTTGAAAAGCGATTTTCTGTCATTCGATTGGAACGTGCTGCCCACGCAGTTAATGTTAGATGACCACAGATTGTCGAATCTTATCTCAAGCTGGCATTGCTGAAAATGTGCCTTTTCCTTGATAGAAAAACTTGATGAATTTGATTTTGATTACTTTATGTGGTCTGTCATTGAGCAACAAGTGTGCGGTGCTAAATTTATGGCAAACGCCATAAACAAAAGTTTCGCCGCGCTTTTATAGCAAAGCACAGCACACGGCATGTATAAAGTTATGTGAAAGCTTTTTAGCTGGAAGTCGAATAAGCTTGAAAGCTTAGCGAATGCAATCATTCACTTGACGTTGGTTTTTACGGGGGAAAACAGGTTGATTGATTCAAAGAAGTTGGGTACTTCACCTGCTGCGCTGAGTCAGCTGCATTACTGAGGCTTAAACCAGACTCAGCACTTAACCAGTTATGAGTCAGCTGTCGGTCAACTGTTGTTGCCATTTCACATTTCACACTTACATTCAAAAACTGAAACTGAGCGCGCTTATCACTTGTCACTGGAAGGTGGCCAGAAAAGTCAAATGTGCTTGAAAGTTCGCTGCGTGTAGGTGAAACTGGAGCGCAAGCTGCGACTCTCTCTCTCTCTCTCTTTTTTAGATGCAAGCTCTTCCAGTGTGTAAGCCAAGTCAAATCAAGTAAAGACCCGAAGCCTTTGGCAGTTTGAAATTCGACGTGTTGCCAGTCACAACGTGAGCGCTTCCAAATGTAATAATAATAATAATAATAATAATCATACTACAAATCTACAACTTGATACAAGAGTGCAAACAGAGAGTGAAAGCAAGACAGCAAGAGAGTGAGAGAGTCTGAGAGTCTGAGAGATAGACAGAGGGAGAATGTAAGCTTTATGTGTAGTCAGAATCACAACTTTAGCCTCTGTCTTTGGCTTGAGTGGCATTCGGGGCACTTCTGTTAAATTGTTTTGATTGCGAGAGCGCGAAGCAACAAACAAAAGTTGTTATTGCGGCGTATTATTGTTTACTGTTGTGTTAATCATCTGAATGCTAAGTGAAAGTGACTTTAAATTGAAATAAAAAAATACTAAATAAAACATAAATAATTAAATAACAAAACTGTCAAAGTTAAACGTGCCTTTTTACTTACTTTAACTCACCTTTACCTTAATTTATTTTTAGCCGTTAATTATTCCTAACGTTTTTGTTTGTACCGCGAAGGTCATTTGTTGCTTTCAGTTTTGTTAGTTTAATACAGTTCGGTGAGTTTCGAAACGGATAAGACCTTTGAGAGGCAAGAGTTAAGCCTCTATCGACTCGCTTTTCAACGGAACTGTTTTACTTAAGTTACTCACGAATGAATCAGAGCAAAAGGCCAAAAACGTGTTTAAAACAATAAATACAATAATAATAAATATATATAAAATCATATTGCTCGTAAATAATTCATAATTGAAATTTAATCTTGAAATTCAGTTAGCTTCAACTCGCCGTAAAGAGAAACTCCGTCAAAATGAGTGCCGTGGATGCCATAATCAATTATAAGCGCAATCCTAACGAGGACTTTTACGGTCTGCTTCAATGCGATGAGACCTCATCGGTAAGATTTTAAGTATAATTATAACCAACAATTAGGTAAGATTATAATGAGCTAAGCAACAAAATCCAAATATTTATCAAGCAACATTGTCATTAGCAGTTGTTGTCAAAGTTTGTAATTAGAATTTAATTGAATTAAGTTCGAGAACTTTTGCCAGTCTCAATTTTCACACGCAATGATGAGATATGATGAGATAGATGAAAATGGCAACCGCAAAGGGGGACGCTTTTCCAGCCCAGACAGCAAAAGATAAAGATGGCATCATTAAGATACAACATAGGGATTGAGATAGAGATAGAGATAGAGACGAAGAAAATGAAATCAAATACAACTTGACGTTTGCTGACTTGGCTTTGAGTGTGGGGGAATTTGCTTTGAGAATTAGTTTCAATTACGCATCGCAATCACAGCCAGATTGAGATTCTGGATTTGTTTCTATTTCTGATTCAGAGTCACAGATTGAAAGATTTGAAGGCAAAAAGATGCAACTAAGTAGTAGCCTGATAAGTGCCAATTAAATGCTCATATACTTAGTTTGTGTGGAAAACTGTTGGCTTGATTCTGGGTAATCTTTTTGGCTTCACTCTAAGCTCTTTAATTAACTCGAAACTTTTGGCTTAGCTTGTTTCCTTCTGTATGTTTGTTTCTGTGTGTGGGATTTCTTAAGCCTGGCAATTATTTTGTTTAGTATTCTGGGACCGGGTGTCAACCGACTCGAAATTAATCAACTCGGACTCGTACTTGTTCTTCCTTCTTTTAAATTCATCAGGTGTGGTATTGGAGTCTTCTCATTGTTGACACTAAAACAATTTAAGTACGATTTTTGAAGCATTAAGTTGGCTTTCCTACCATTTCATTGAGCTGGATCTCTTGCCATGACATTCGCTTCAGGCTCATCACATTTTGTGGCTCAGAAAATTTCAATAACAAAATTTAGAGTACTCCAATAGCTGGAAGCTACAATTCTCTTTCTCAGCCTTAATGCGAGTGTAATCAAATTCATTGGCATGAAAAATGTTTGACGTTGCCGCAATTTTCTACCTGAAAACATATTAATGTTGGCAGTTTTTCAAGCTGTCGATTGCTTCATGTTGTGCCGTATATTGAATTATGCACGAACTCTCACAGGTGATAAGGGTACAAGCAGATACATATACATATGTAGTTGATGAAAGATGTAAAGGTCCTGGGAGGATTGAGAAATGTTTCCCCAATTGATATAAAAATTTATCGTTACAGAAAAGAAGCCCCAACCTGTCTGTCCCTAAAACAACAAATGGCCAAAATGAGTATATAAAATAAATTATTTATTTGATAAAAAGAGGGCCATTTTTTGATGCATATATTTAGAATTTATTAGATAGATTATTGTGTGAGTATTAAAAAGAGAGTAAAATTCTTAGAAATCAGTTTTCAAAATGAGTTGATTTTCTGATTTTATTTTATCAATCGTTGTCAGCTGCATTTGCCGAATTTGAAGTCTGTCAAGCCTTCAATTGCCCAGCTTGTGGCCCCAATGAAATTGTAACAATGCAAACGCCTCAGTTTCTCGCCTTTATTATGGCAACAGCTCAATGGATCAATTGTCTGCTCCGCAAATGAATTGAATTGTTTGCAATAGAGAGCTTGGAGGCTCTGTTCCATCTATTCTCGTACAGATGAGCTGCCCATTGTGTCTAGATAAACTTATGCGAGGTGCTCTACTGTATATTTGCATATGTCAGATCCACACAACACTGCAGCTGCCATATGAGTATATACTTATTTATATATATTATACATATATTCACTTTGGGAAATCTGTGTACAATCCAATTGGATTTCGGGCTCATTTGCATATATATTCGTTTGTACATAGTTCATCTAGATATCTCACAGTTTCTGGCATTATCAAACACGGAAATTTGCTATAGTTAATTTCATGGCAATGCATATTAATTGAGCAACTCGATTTTAATTGGCAATTAAATTGCATTGCATTATGCAATTATTTCAGTTGATGGCGTCAGAGAACTTTCTCAATTCAATTCGCTTAAAATGTCAACTACATAAACGAGGGTTGCTCCAAAAGTAACACTTCTTCTCTTGAGTAATTATAAATTAATATTATTCATCGTAATACAATATCGAGAAATTACAGTTCCTTAGGCAATAGAATTTTAATAACTTTCGTCACGATTTCAGCTATAAACGAGGCTTAAAATAACTGTTCTGTCTTTTTGTTAGTGATTGTTATTTTTGGTATTGTCGCAAGAAATCAATCTATAACAGTGGCTTACGCGGTATAGTTGTTTATGTCTTAGATGTAGTGATTTTAATTGAATAATATAGACAGAAACAATCTATTTTTAAAAAATAGCTCAATCTAGAGCTAAAGTTGAATATTTGATTTTTTTTAATAATATACGCAAACAATATATTTATTTTTAAAGTATATTTTTAAAGTATACAGATAAAGTTGCTTTTTCATTAAACTTTTATGTTTTTTTTTCATAATTCAGAATTTGCCCTCGAATATACATTAGGAAACCTGTTATACTGTTGCTAATTATTTGAGAGAGATTAGAAATTTCACATGAGCAGCCGTTAAATTCTCAAATTGTCAACATATTTTTTGTTGCCCCATTCTCCACAACTTGGGTTTCCATTGTCACAGACTTAAACTAAATTTAATACTATGAGTGTGTGTGTGTTTGGTGAGTTGTCATGTTTCAAGGGCCATGGAAATTTGAAGACTCCAACACACGTATTCGCACAGGAATGCAAACAGAAGCCGCAGTCAATGGATGTGCCAGAGATTCATTTAGTTAATTATAGGCGTGTATATTTATGTGTGTGTGTGTAGATTGTGTGTGTGTGTGTGTGATAAACAAGCATGTAGTGTCCTAGTCTGTGTCAATATAATTTGTTGGTCTGCTGTTGCCGTGCGTATGAGTAATATTTATTGCGTCGAAATTAATTATACGACTCGTTGGCTTTAGGTGAAAATGAAAGCATAAGAAAGTTTAACGAAGCTATTCGTATGCATATTTAATAATTTATTGGCCTCTATTGCGATGCTGCATATAGTTTCCTGACAAATATTCCCATAAACAATGAGTTGCTGATGCCTTTGGCAGATTTATGTCAATACTTCAGTCATGCTGAGTAAATATTTGCTGCCAACAATAGACTAAAGAACGACAATGTAAAGCAGTATCTGACGAACTGACTAACTGACAAACCAACTGACTAGCTGACTGCATTTTATTCACATGCTGAGCTGTAGCTGCAGCTTGGAAACTGGGCATCTGGGCATCTGTGTGCATTGTGCGCGAAAATCCATTTTCATTTACAATACAGGAAAAAAACAAGAGGCTTTTGTGTTGAAGTTTCAAGCGCCCCTCGCGGTATGCCTGTGCAACATTTGAAAGGATTTTTAATGCGCTTTTATGCCCGTCGCTGTTGTTGTTATTGTTATTCTGATGACAACTGTCAGGTCGTCTGGGCAGCCGCTTAACTTGGCCAACAGCAGTTGACTGGTTGTTTGGCTCGTTGCAATAAGCCGATGCTGTCAGCAACTTGTTGCCGTCACTGCAGACACTCTGACTTAATTAATATTCAATTGTTTGTACAGTTTTTGACCCTAATGTCAGCAGTTACTTTCAAAGTCATCGCAATGTATATAAAAAGCAGAAAACAAACTTGGTACGCATTTGATGCGTCTAAATACGAGTACTATTGAAATTCTATTACATTAAGTGGTTTTGATTTTCACACAACATTTTCCGGCGTCGTGTGTCATTGTTAGGTTTTTATTCACATCACTTTTATCACATCCGTCCCCTCGATTATAAAGCCGTGTCAATTGAGACTCAGGCTGCTCCCGACGGATTTACCTGTCCTGTGGTTACACACATATATCCCAGTTGACTTGTCTTCTTTTTCATATGCTTTTCATTTTGGGGTAGGCATAAAATCAGCATGTCACAATCAATTTATATTTATTATGTAATACCTAAGAGTATGTTCTGTAAGGTTTCCCTCTTTAAAAATTGATGCCACAAAATGCTTAGTTAATTTACGGCCAAAAGAGAATTCTTTATTGCAATTAACTTAATTTACGCCCTGTTCTACCCTCCACAGCCGGAGCAAATTCAGGCCGAGTACAAGGCGCTGGCTCTTCAGTATCATCCAGATAAGAACTGTGGCGACAAGGATGCCGAGGCCAAGTTCCAGCAGCTAAAGGTAAGCAACAATGTGAAAAGAGAAAGTAAAATATAAATAATAAAAAATAATATGAAAAACAAGAAAAGTGGCAACACAAAAAAAGAAAAAAGGCAAACGTTGAGCATTTTGCATATTTAATAAAGTGCCAGGTGAGTCCTTAAGCTGAATGCGAGGGGCGACCCACAACATGTTCGCTTCGGGGGCAATATGTTCGTGGGAAATGAGGAGGGGTAATAGCTGATAACGCTAAGAGAAAACATGTTTTCATTTCAGGGTTACAAGTGGGCTTAAAGGCATTTGATGATCTATCCGAGTTTGCCACATTAATTTGCAAGTAAAAGCAGTCAGTTACCGTAATTAAAAAGAAAGCCAAACACATACACACACACACACACACACACACACACACACACACACACTTATAAACAGTATGCGTGGGACATGCAAAATGTTTGTCTGACAGTTGATTAAAGTTTCCACACACACACACACAACCTCAAATTGAAATTGAATTTTACGCACAATAAAAGGTATGTCAAACAACAGGGGGGATGGTAATGGAGATCGCTATTCAGAGATTGATATATATATATATGTAGATACCCTATATTTTGAATTTCAAAAGGATTATTGATTTTCTACAGTGTCGGGGAAAAAAAACGTAAAGCATGTGCGTGTGTGTGTGTGTGTGTGTGTCTGTGTTACTATTGTTAGCCAACTTCCCGAAATGGAACGACATAAACTTTGGCAAACAGTTGCCGTTTGTTTGTTCTTCTTCTGCCACTGCTCATTAGATTCCTGTCAGCTCCAGCGACAATAAAAACTTGTTGTGCGTTTGGGCCAACGCCAACACGATTGGTAATAGTGAGTGAGAGTAAGAGTAAGAGTGAGAGTAACTGTATCGGCAACAAGTCGAGCGGAAGTTGCCTTTTGTGAATGATAGTTACGAGACTGAAAGCAGAGCTCGAAGCTACCATAAAAACCGTAAATACAATTTGCAGCTCGTAAACTTCACTCTTCATCTCGCAGTGTATGTGGGAGTGTGTGTGTGTGTGTGCGTACGTATGTTTGTACATATGTGTGTATTAGTTTGACATATGCACTGACTGTAGTTAGATTAATAGCTGTCTTTATGGCAGCTGCAGCGTGAAACCATAAAACAAATGACATAAAACAGAGGCTCAACTTAAATGCTGAGATTTCAATGAGCCCAACAAACTTACTTGAAATATTTGAGGTGTTGAAACACCGTAAAAAATTAATAATACCGAGGTTACAATTTAATATAAATATAATTATAAAACATATTTATAAGTAAAGAATAATTTTCAAATATATAATTATTATTGAAAACTTATATTGGTATATTAGAAAATTAAATATAATATATATAAATCAGGGATTAAGACCTTAACCGAAATCGTAACCTTTAACCGGTGAAAACCAAATGAAATTTTTAACTGTGACTAAAATCGCAACCGAAAATAATTTTTTCCGCTGTACCGAAGCCCATTAACCGAAACTCTTTAAACCGAAATAACCGTTTAGTAACCGATTCATTTATAAGGGTTAATTTCGGTACTGGCCGTCGCCGGTACTGATAATTTTGAACTGCCATAACTTTGTCAAAAGTCAATTAATTCTTATGCGGAATGTAAATTTGAGCATAATTTTATCTCCAAATGCGTTCTGCATTTAAATATTGTTCATTTTGACAATTCGAAATTTTTGAATTTTTTTGAAAAATGATAAGGGGTAACACTGTAAGATTTCTAAAAAATTCAAAATTTTCGATTTTTCAAAATTAAAAAAATTTAAATGCAGATCGAATTAAGAGATACAATCATGCTCAAGTTTATATTGCGCATGGCAATTTATGGAGTTTTGACAAAGTTATGGCAGTTCAAAGTTATTAAAAATCAGTAAAATCAAAAAAAATCGAAATGTTCAAATCAAATTATTTAAATTTATATGAGGTCAAAACTTAATTTTTTCATTTTTTTTGGTGAACTGAAACTTTCAAAATAACGATAGCCGTTACGAGCATAACCGAAACCGTAACTGAAACCGATATTCGTTTCGGTTTTAATCCCTGATATAAATATGTAAGAACATATCAACTGCTACGATAAAAAATACACAATTTAATGATTGCCTTTAAACGACATTTTTTAAATCCTAAATATATACTATAAATAATACTAGTGGGAAACGCCTGTGTAAAGGGTATTCGCTTTTCAATATTCTTTTTTACAATTTCTTTTGAAAACTTTTGTTTTATTTTTGGTATATGCAATATTTCATCAATTTATTTTTTAGTTGGCTATTGCCCTGAATTGAAACTGTCATTTTTATTAAAATGTCAGTATAAAATAAATAGCTCTGACATTTATTTGGTTTCTGAATAGGACATTTTTATGTTTGAATATCAATATCCAATAAAATAAATATTATTTTAATCTTATTTCCACGAAGCAGAACAGCTTTGTGGACGAAGGTTTAGAAAAGCAATTAAATTGACAGTTGTGTTAGATTCAGAACCTTTCGGCTTGATAAAATTAAAGCCAAATTCAATTCTTTATTGGCAATAGCTGAAGGGTGAAATTAATTAAAGAGAAATAAACCAGCAATCATCTAGCGGAAAATGGGAAAAGTCTGCTTGGCTGCATGCTGACCCACATAGTCAATGAGTAGTGAAATAATTGATTATCGTGTAAGAATCATCAGCAACAAAGACGCCAATAAAATCTCAGCACATTAGATGTGTGTGTGTGTGTGTGCACGTGTGCGTGTGTGTGTGTGTGTATGCGGGTGAGTGTTGTGTGTGTGGGCGTGTGAGCTTTGAATATCAAACACGGCTTTGTCTAAAAGTAGTAGATACACACGTATCATGGCCAGATACGCTATCAAATCCACTTGAGCGTTTCAATGTGTTTGTCTATGCATATCATTCCGTATGTTTGTGTATGTGTGTGTGTGTGTGTGTGTGTGTGTGTAAGTCTTGGCCCAGCTAATAAGTATGCTACGGAAATTGATTATAATGCAAGGCAGGACAAAGACAACAGATGGCTTTTATGCTGTTTATTTGGGACTCGAGCAAATTTGACTTTTATTCTCCAATAGAAATAAACATTTTGAGTATTTGATTTTGAATGGTTTTGCAGGAGGCGAAGGAGACGCTATGCGATCCGGAGAAGCGCGCCGTCTATGACAAGTGGCGCAACAGCGGCATTTCAATGAGCTACAAACAGTGGCTGGGTATGAAGGAGCACGTCGGCCAGGTGAGAAGATACACAATTGCCGAGAAAGTGGATAAAGAGGTATGCGTATGCGCCAGGAATACAGCAAAATAAATCAAAATAGAAAACCAGAGAAGTAAACTCCAATCCCCCTTTAAAAATAAGAGGAACTGTGTATTCCCAGTGCCGTTAGTGCATCTTATTTAACTATTTATTTATTTTTTTTTGCTACTCGTACTACAATTTAATTTAATGGTACTCCCGTGTCAGCTCGCAGCTAATGAAATAAGTAATTCAATCCGAGTGCAGTCGCATTGTTGCATATTTAATGTGATTAGTTGCAACTCCGAGACCGAGTTTTCAGTCCGCGCTTAATGCAAATTTCCGCTGTGAATTGTTTTTGTCCTTTTGGAAAATACGAGTACATCCTGCTTAAATTACTGTCATTGCTTGTTGACCAGCTCATAAATTAGATTTTGCATACTCGACTGGGCAAATTACATTGGCTGCACTTTGGTTTTGTGGTTACCAGCAATATGTTGGCAACATGTGCTGCCAATTTCCTGTCCGGTTTTGGAGTGAACGCACTTTTATGGCCACTGCGGTTGTGTTTAACATTTACTTTTCTGCAAGTGTATTATTTTAAATAATACATTTCGACGGCACATGGGGATTCCAGACCTCAACTCCTTGTACTATTAATAACAAATGCCAAATATGATCATAAATTCAACTTTGATTTAAACTCCTATTTTAAAGCCTGATTCTGGTCGCCCGGTAACCTCCAATATTTACTTAACTGTATGGTATTTTTTGAATGTGCCTCTTCATCCAAAAGTGTTCCAAGTGTGTGTGTACGCCTTGCATGCAAATAATTGAGGAGTAGCTAATGCATCTGCAATTCCATGTCAAGCACAAATCCAAATCAAAACACACCAGATGCATTAGCTGCTTCCAGATTTAACTTGTTCGGCTGTCCGACTAATTAATAATTATTTTCAATTCAATCAAAGTCCATGCATTGGGCCACACCCAAGACCAAGGATCGCATGCTACCCGAACCCGGAACTGCAGCTGGTCCGGCTGGGGCTGGTTGCAGCAGCGGAGGATTAACCGCCGCCTCCCCGAATCCGGCCCATCGACGAGCCTCGGAAGGCGGGGCCGCCCTTTATTACGGCAACCGCAAGGCCGAGTGGGGCACTGAGAACACAGATGTGGCCAATAAATTTCGCAATTACGAGATCTAAACTGTTAAATTTGGACAGTTGAGATGGGAGGAACGATAAGTACGTGATGAGTATCGATGCTTCTGAGATAAAACCCAAACAAATCGTAAAGGAAATGCATATTTAAAGCCCCTCAATGGGCAATATATCTTGATGTGAGTTTCAGAAAAAAAACATATTCCAGTTTAAAAACAAATACTTAAAAATACATAACCAACTGACAAAATGTGCGAATATATCAAAACTCAAAGTACACAAAATGAATGTCTAATCAAATTTATGAGAATTATATTAAAAGAGTACATATTAGTACAAGTATACAAAATACAAACATATATACATAAATATATATTGATGTGAACTTACCGCGTTCAGAATTAAATAAATGTTTATAGGTGTATAAAAAAAATGAACAAAAGAAAATGGTAATTAAATATACATTGAAGAAACTGTAATTTCAATAAATATAAGGCGGAAGGTGAAGAGTATTAAGCTAAGTTTAATAAAACAATTTAATACAAGAAATAAATTAGTGAAATTTTAAGTGTGGTTATCAAACTAAACAATATACATTTACACATACTTGCAAGCACACAAATAAATATATATATTTATCTACAACTATTTGTATATCGATGTATGTCAATGTGAACCCTATAAGACAATCCCTTTGGAAGTGTTTACTTGTGCACTAAAAACAAAAGAAACGACTAGAAATCACAAAACTAGCAGCAAGACACCCACCACAAATAACTTTGCATTTGCTAAAAAGAAAACAAGCAAAGAATAATAAAAGAAAATACATGGAAAACATACAAAAAAAGCGAATTTAAAATCTTTATACTGCATAGTCAAAAAGTAAAAAAAAAAAAAAACAAAAAAAAATAACTTTCACTTGGTGTCCTTTAAAATGCAAAACTAAGATTGCAACTAAACTAAATAACTGAACTATTTTATTGATGAAAAAGCAAAGTCACCAAAGGCTCATAAAAAAACAATAAAAAAATTTAAAATAAATAGAAAATGGAACAAAAAAATATAAATGTCTTGATGCATTGTTGTTTCAGTGTCTCAAATGTTATACATATGATTATTAATGCAAGTATAAGAATTTGCTAGCATGAAATACTTTATATAAATGTTTGTTTTCAAATCATATTGAATTTACTCAAATACACACATATTATAATTATTATTATGATTACTATTTTAGACAGAAGAAAGGCAGATAGTCTGTAACTAAAAAAATACAGAATATGTTAGAACCTTGCAGCTGCAAGCCAAAGGCAAAGTGAGTCGAGTCAAATATAAATGTTGAATATTAATTAGATGGATTATGAATGTAAAACTGGCATAAACCAATAAAGTCAACTATTTAAAAGAAGTCAACTCAACTTGAGGGGCTTCACGAACTAAACAAATTGTGTTTTGTTAACTTAATTTTAATACTCGGATATTTAAATTGACTTATTTTAATTTTGTTCACTTAGCTCTAAAAGTTGATTGTATGTGATCTTTGAATCATCCCACAATTCGCAGGCACGTCGATCTGACTGATCGATCTCGCGTATCCAGCGATTTAGCACTAAATAGGAATACATATTGCAGTTAGATTAGATTAACAATGGTCTGAACAGTCTTACCCCATTTGGAGCCTACAATGATGGGGCAGGCGCCATGTAGGACACGATTATCGCCCACGCCCGATGCATGCAGGTTATACCAAAAAGCGGCTAAAATGAGAAAATAAAAGGTAAGCAGAATATTGGGGAAGAGCTAAACAACTCAAAAGGACACGTACCAGAATATTTCTGTGGCTTTAGTAATTGCTTTATAACGGGAAAGGCGGTGCCACCACCCTGTGCCACATCAGTGAGCTGTGGATAAAATTCGAGTCATGTAAGTGGTTTGACATCGACAAGGATACAAAAGTGAACTCACATAGAACAGGACGGTGGCAATGCGATTGCCCATTTCGGGCAAGCCCACCTGGTTGGTTTCAAACTAGGAAAGATATTAAAGTGTTAAAGATTCCGAATTAGATAAAATTGAAATTTATTTTAATCACGTCTCAATTACTTACGGCAATCGGATAAAACCAGTCCATGTGTTGAGCATAGTGTCCACCTATGCCATAGTTGGAGAACTGATGATATTCCGAAAAATCTGCAAAAAAAGGTACATTGATAAAAAAAATGTTCTAAAATTAAGATTTTGGCTCAGAACCAAGAATTGTGGACAAAAAAATGCGTCGACATATAATTCTTAAAGTTGGAAAACACATCTTGATTTCAAGAACATTTTAAATAAGAATACGTTCATGTTTTGAGACCCAAAAAAAGTCTTAGATAAACAGGTGTTTTTAAACTTCAAATTAATTTTTGTTTCTTATATATATACTCTTTTTTAAGATTTATTTCTTTTTATAAATATTCCGATTATAAGTTTTTTTTCCTGGCTAGGGCGGGTTTCGAACCCTCGGTTTGCTATTAAAACCGAATCGGCGACTCTAACCAGAGCGCCGCGGTGCCATTTGCTCTTTGTATTAAATATGACATATTTATATTTTCTTAACAATTTAAGATTTTAAATTATTTTATTAAGAACTACGAATTTTTAGATTAATATTCTCAGTATTAGTAATTTGGTCTTGAAATAGACTTATTTTAAGAACAAAATACTTTAGATGAATGTTCTTGCTTTTAGAAGTTGGTCTTTTTATTCTGTGTAGCACTTTCTATATAAGAAGCATCTCTCTCGGATGTTGCAACATACCCATATTGAGATCTGTCATATCTGCCACACGCTGATCGATTGTTCTCAGCACCTTGTGGCGTGTTTTGGGAATAAAGGTGAACTGACTAGTCCGAGCATTGGACACAACGGATGAATTCTGACCCGTTACCGTGGCACGTTTAATCTTATTTCTTGTCAGCCGAGTTATCGCATCGATTTCACTCTGATAAATGACCTCGTGGTAGAGCAGAAGCAGCGGATCATCACTCAGCTCCTCAACCTTGAGCGGTGCCAGAATCAAAAATGGATGCGTCTGCGTCACGTAGCCACAACGCAGATGACGCTGCTCTCTCGGCGTGGTCTTGATGTGTCCACTGCAGGTGTAACGATAGGCGTCGAAATCACTCAACCTGGACAAATCGTCCGGCACGGGCTACAGTAAATTATAATATAGATAGAATAAATATTTAAATTGATATTAAAATAAATATTTATAAAAAATCAGGTATCAAAATAGTAATCAAAACTGTAACCTTTAACCGGTATTAACCGATTCAAATTGGTAACCGTAACTGAAACCCTAACCATAGTAAAATTTGTTTGTCATACCGAAACCGAAAAACCGAAACAATAAACCATTAACCCCTTACGAAACCGATATACAAAGAGTTTGCGTAATCGATAATCGAAAACCAAATTACAACAAAAACGAAACCCTAATTAAAACCGATATTCGTTTCGGTTTGACACCCTGTAAAAAATAAAGTTATTAAAAAGGAAAGGCAAACGACAAACGAATATTTCAAATTGTTAATAAGGTGTACTTACAGGATGCTCCTCGATTTCATTTTCACTGCTCACGCCATTAAATTGCGGCTGAACCCGCAACGAGTCCTGGTAACTCGCAAAGTCCTGCTCTTTGTCCTTCTCCAATTTGAAGGTCTCCGCTGTGCCATTGACACCCTGATAATGAGTTAACCTGATTTTGACTTGAGCCAGCTGTTCCAGAATTTTTGGCTGCAGCTTATTCCGTTCGTTCGTGGATAGACGATTATTGGCCTCCATTAGCCAGGCATGTGCTAACTGCAAGTGCTCATCTCGGAAGGCCTGTTGTGCAATGTCCAGGCAATGTTGGGCATTCAGTTGGGTGCTGTGATGGTGATAAAATGATGTTAAGTGAGTTATGCTCCTAAAACAGATGCTTACCCGTAGGACACACCGTCCAGTATTCCTGCTGCAACATGTTTCGCTTGTAGCCTGTAAATGGATTGTAAACGCAGCAATCCATCGATGGCCCCCTCCAACTCCCGCTCGTTGGGCATCTGCTTTTTGTGGCGCATTTGATGCAGTCGGTTGAGTGCTCCTGCAAGTGGATTGCAGAAAGAGTGAAAGAGTGAGAGAGAGAGAGAGAGAGAAAGGAGAGCAACGTTTACTTAATGAAATTTGGTTATAAATGGATTTGGCACTCACTTTCGCCCGTTGTGGCTTCCATGAGATTCGCAATACGTTGCCAGTCCACCGTCAGGCGTTTACTCAGCAAATATTTGTTTAATGGACTCTCAAAGTATGCCACGCCCCATTGCAACGCCTCGTTACGCTCACGCTCGTATTCGTCCAGTCGCCTGTCCTTGCAGTATCAAAGTTGATTAGTTCCGATCTCCCTTCAAGCTACCATTCGTAACGTGCAACTTACGCTTTCAGAAAATCCAATTTACTCTCATTATCATCTATGAATTTTTGCATGTACTGCAACATTTTCTGCTCATAGCCAAAAACCTTGGACATCTCGTGTATCGACGAATAGAACTCGGCATTTGCTCGACAATACAACAGCAATGTGAACACGGCCAGTGCCACATGAAGCCTCCATGTTGCCCCCAAGTGTAGCATTCTCAATCACGTTTCGCAGTTAACTGATTTCGCCAAATGACCCCACAATCCGATGACTCCATCGACGGTTTATCTATGGTCATAGCATTTGTACATATGTTATATAATATCTTAGAGTCCAAGAGCACCATAATTCTGTACGACGCTTTTAGCTCATTAAACAGAACCTGTTTTCGAGTGTATGGTAAACGTAAAGAAAGCTCGAAGTTCATTGTGCCCAACAGGTTTTGTTTTGGAGTATATTGGCTAGAACTGGCTTAAAAAATGTAAGAGACCACACGTTTTATTCCAAATCATAGCATTATCAAATGAGTTAACGAAAGAAAGTAAAAAGAAAAACAATTCCCGAAACTATGATAAAATATAATCTGCAATATTTTAATTTAGAATCTATTATATTAAGAAATTAAACATTCTAAGCTTAAAATCTTTAAGCTCTCAGGCCATAACATAATCTATATATTTGAACTAAAGCAGCTCTGATAAAACTGTATGAAATATATTTTTGAGTAAAATTTAATTTAAAGATCAAAAAGATTGAAATTGTACTGTAATTTATTTTTTAGTTTAATAAATTAAGCAAATTTAAAAACTAAAATTATATTTTTGTATGGACAGCTTCTGTAAATAAATAATAATTTCTAAGCAATTGAAATGTATGCATGGTACCAAATTAATACATACTGTGCAAATATTGACTTAGCTGTAAAAGTTGTCAAGTAGTTAGGGCCCATCTTATACATGGCTATGAAAAAAAGTGGCAGTTAGAATTGGTAAGCAGCGCTGTTGAAATGTTTCGAGTGAGTGCGATTCTCTTTACATTTTCTCTATGTCTGGGATTAGGCAGTGTAAGTGCTGGGAATAGCATTCAAAGATTGCTCGATTTGGAGAGCATCTTTGTGAAAGAGTTGGAGTCTTATGTGAACAATATGCAGAAGACACATACAAATATCAATAGGTAAATATAAAGAGATGAGATATTTTCGCTCGATAAACTTAATTTAATGGCAAACAGATTTTTAGACTACGTGGATGTTGTGCACGATGATATGGATGATTCTGAGGAATACTTTGGGAACCCAATAAATGCCTTTACCACGATAAGTCGCCTTGTTATCAACTGGAAGCGTCAGGTCATTGATGTTGTCTTGGGTAACGCAGAAGTTCTTAAACACCACAATCAAGTGGATCTGGAGTTAAAGAAGCACGAGCTTGAGGATCCAACAAACGATGATTTACTGGAAGTAACTAGGGATATCTTAGAGTTCCAGGAAAGTAACAGTCTGCCCACATCAGAGTTGGCAAACGAAGTGATCTTTGAAGACAAGGAGAGAAGTGACAATGTCAGTCTCAGTGCTAGCGATTGCTATGTGATCGGACGTGGTTTCAACAAACTTAGTTATTATGATTATGCCACCGAGTGGCTGCTGGAGGCCCGATCTCGTCTATCCCACGATGATTATACATTTTCCAGAGTCGGACAAGTTCAGATACTTGAAGAGTTGGCTCCAGCTCTCCAACAATTGGGTAGCTACAAGCTGGCCAATAAGTTGTATAACGAGATCCTTAAGGCTGAACCCAAACATGAAGCTGCCCTCAAGAATAAAATCATTTTGGAGGATAAACTGACACTCGAACGACTTACTAATTAGAATCTTAAAGTAGAACTCGAATTACAAAATGATAATTAAAGTTAATTTTGCTATATTTGAAAACTATCTTTTTTTTAATATCTTTAAAGTAATAAATGGCAAGGTTTTTTAAAATATCGAGAAAATACTTCATTCATTAAATATCGAGATATATGTTAAGATTTTCCCAAAGATACAAATATACAACAGATAATTTTGTAAATACCTTAGCTAACAATAAAATTAATTTAACTTAATTTTACCCTAATTAATGTTGCTCGTAGTTTTATTCGAGATATTTAAAAATAAATATATAAATAAGGCAACTGTTTAAATGTTTACTCAACTTCTGCGTTAAACTCTAAGCTGCTGGCAAGTGAGCAGAAAAATATGTATTTTCCAGATGAGTTTTAAAGTTTTGTATCAGAGCTTATGCAACTTGGTTAATGGAAATACCTGGCTGTGGTAAAAGTGGCATGTTTGCCATGGCAGATATTAAACAACAACAGAGGGTGGAAATAATATTTTTAGAAAAAAGTTGCAGCTTAACTTAATTGAGCTTACAACTTCACTAAATATTAAATGCTTAAGAATATACACTAGTCAAGGATGGAAATGTTATGAAACACACAAGAAGAATAATTTGTTCTCCTTCAATTTAAAATAAAGTTTTCATATGTCACATAAAACTTTTTTGTATGATTCTATGCTGGAATGGAACTCTCAAAGGTAAAAGAAGAATGCTGAAGATAAATGAGAAGAGAAATACAAGAAGCTGATCAAAAGACAAACCGAAGAGAGTTGCCTTTTTCACCTTTCGCATGATGGTGCAAAGATTCATAATTTCAGTTGAGCTGGAAGAGCCAAGCCGGTTGGTCAGCCGTTGCTTATATAACTATAACTTTGGCTTTTAGAATAATTAGCCGTTGTATTCTAGCAAATGAATAATACATAATACGACACAAGCGAAGCTACAACCACAGAGCACTCATCAGCCATTGACCCGGTCAACAACGAATCAAAACCAACAACAGAAACAAATCAAAATATGCAAATGCCTCAAGCAAAAAGTTTTCTGTGTTTGCTTTGGCTTGTTGTGGTTTGGACAAACGATGTGAATGCCGGCAGCGAGGAGCATTTGAGGGAACTGGTGGCCACAGAGACATCGCTCATCGATGCCCTGCGGGAATATATTGAAGCATTAGAACAGCAGTTGATGGAAATCAAACGAGAGACATCGGCGATAGAGAAGATACATCAGTTGGTTGGAGAGCAAGTGGAGGAGCACATGGGTAATCCACTGAATGTGCTCACAATCCTGAAACGTTTCCACAGCGTTTGGCCACTGATTGAGCAGCAGGCAAATGCTACACTGAGTCTGGCCGAAAATCTGACAGACTATGAGCTGGAACTGCAACTGCCCAGCGAGGAGGATTACGAAACAGCTCTACTCAATTTGCTGCGACTGCAGTCAGTTTATAACTTGGAACCTGCTACCCTCTCCCTGGGCATAGTCAATGGACTCAAGTTGGGGTAAAGTATTCACCAAAAGGAAACAGCATGATAATAAGATTGAATATTTTAAAGGTCGGCCATGTCCTGGAGTGACTGCCTCGAAATAGCGCTTAAGTCGGACCGTAATGGCGACTACGCCGTGGCCAAGTATTGGCTGGAGACGGCTCTGGGAAAGCTGCCAGTTGCTGGTAATGCAACAACCTCCTTGGTCAGCGAGCAGGAACGCGGAAAAGTCCAAATACTGGAGGCATCTGTGAATATGGATTATCGCGCAGGTGCGTTCCCAAGTCGAAATGTGTAAAACTTTACTGACAATTGTATAAATTTGTGTGCATTTTACAGGTGAATTCCTGAGTGCCCTAACAACGGCCAAAGAGTTACTATTGCTGCGGCCCACTAACAAAAATGTGCAGAAAGCCAAAACCAAGATTGAACGGGCCATAAACGGAACTCAAAAGAAACTTCTGCCAAAACGAAAGTCCAAAGCAAAGGTAAAAGCATTTGTATGTAAATGGCGAATTATGTAACAAACTAAAGTGTAATATGCATAAGAGATTTGACAGTTGATCATGCCTGAATATGTGATACCGTAGACATAGATTTCTCACATAGAGTTGGGTTTTTTGTGATAGATTCATTACAGTACAATAAAAATCAAAAGTACTTTTTCGATACTCAAATAAAAAATAAAAAATCACTGCGGACGGCAGTCCGCGCTAGTGACGAAAGCAACACATAGTGTGCAAAAGGCGACTAGCAATATATACACGCAGAATGGAAAATTTGCTATGACTGTCCGATCGGATTGAGTTATATACCGATCGAAAGGTATGACTTTACATAACAAAAGTGCATACTAAGACTTTTGGTAACTAACCTGGTTCGTAAGATATGGGGGTGTAAGTGGGAGGGGCCAAATTTTAATGATTGCAGCTAGTGGGGCCGTTGGAGCCTTTTGGTAAAATTTTATAATTTTTAAAAATTCTTATTAAAAATACGCGTCGAATGATACCTTGATCATTTCAATCCGACATTTGGTTCAAAAGATATATTAATTTGAAATTTTTAAGTGCCTTCTCAAAATGAGATGAAAAGTTTGTTTGTCTGTTTGTCCATTTGTTTGTTTGTACGAAGGCGCTGAAAAAGCTAAATTTTTCTGATGAGGAATTGTTTCTTATCAGAAATCTAGAAATGTTTGTTCTACGACTTTAGCGCGGGAAATAGCTAGTTTAGCGGGAAAAAGCTAAAACGTGATAAATTTGAAACACCCATTGCTTCCAATCCAAGAAAGCTAGAGATGTGTTCTATATGTCGTTAGAAAGGTATATTAGAGGGCTTTCAGACGTGCCTTGAATATTTTTTTGCAAAGTGCTCAGGTAAAACGCTACAGGTGAAAAAAGGATTTTTAGCTTAAACTTTGGCGATTTATTAGAAAACGGTTCCGACGATTTTTATTAAATTTCAATATGTTGTAACACGTAAAATTTCGCGTCTTTTGATATATGACACATGTCTCTCAGCCATAAGGTTTGGAAGATATTAACGGTAAACTGAATATATACATTTTACTATTTACTATATGGTACTAAATAGAAAATCAAGCTTTGGTACAAAAAACTTTTTTGTTTTTCAAGGTTTCTCAACCAATTTGACAAAGTATGCATTTAAGTAAGTCTTACACATTATGTCCAAATTTAGTTGAAATCGGTCCACTATATCATATAGCTGTCATAGGAACGATCGGTTAAAAATCAAGTTTTAGTATTGAACAACTTTTTTGTTTTTTAAGGTTTCTCAACCAATTTGACAGAGTATGCATTTAAGTTAGTCTTACACATTATGTCCAAATTTAGTTCAAATCGGTCCACTATATCATATAGCTGTCATAGGAACGATCGGTTAAAAATCAAGTTTTAGTATAAAAAACTTTGTTGTTTTTTCAGATCTTGATCACACTGTCAACATACGCATCTGGGTTGGTTTTATACATCCTGACCAACATTGGATAAAATCGGTTTACTATATTATATAGCTGCCCTATTTATTTTTTATTTGAAGTAAGCATTTTGATAATTTTATAGCAAAATTACACTGTCAGAATCATATTAAATTCCAAAAATTTCTGATATCTTCCAAAAAAACTTTTTAACAAAGTAAAAGTCTAGTGACGAAAGTCTTTCCCTGCCCCAAAATTTCTGATATCCCATTTTGTGACGAACGATATTAAACTTAATATATAAATAATTATAAAATAAAAAGTTTGGCATTCGGCACTGCGCATTAAAATTATTTTTAGGTATACAGAATCAAGATCTTTATATGCGCAATGTTCCGAATGCCAAACTTTTTATTTTATAATTATTTATATATTAAGTTTAATATCGTTCGTCACAAAATGGGATATCAGAAATTTTGGGGCAGGAAAACTTTCGTCACTAGACTTTTACTTTGTTAAAAAGTTTTTTTGGAAGTAATAAATACATCAATTTTAAATTAGTTAAATCATTAATATTCCTGAATCGTGTTTCGGTTTCTTGTATAGAACATGCAAATTTCAGTTAAAAGCCTGTATATCCACCTAAATTTATGATTGTTTTTGCGATTTGTTTTTTCTAATTACTTGAAAGAAGCCGTTCACTGTATTTTATACTAAGTTTTCTTCGTAAAATTCTTACTTATTACATACAAACATAGTTAAATCATGTTACTATTCGTGTCTCTCTGGAATTACTTTCATGCTTTATTCCTCACGGAACTTTTTGTAGATATTGCGTGCATTGTGACTGTATAATATTATTATCCAGTTCTATAGCAATAGTTAACATTCTATTTGCCTATTTGCCTAAAAGTGTATCGATTAATATAATAAATAAAGATATTTATATGCCTTTTTTCAAGTTGTCCAAATCGGTTGAGCAGCTGCTTATTGATGAGCTCTGCCGAGCGACGACCCAACAGGTGACAACAGGAAGTCGAGTTTTGGAGTGTCGCCAAGATAACTCGTATCTAAAAATGCTACACTTGGAGCAACTGAGCGAGGATCCACATATAATGCTCTATCATGATGTGATCAGCTTCCGGCAGGCAGACAAATTGATTAGTTTATTGGATGATAAACCACACGAACAACAATCAAAGGGGGTCGCCACCTTTGCGCCAATGGATGTCAGCAAGTTGGGACAGAAAATGTTGCATGGCATCAATTATCAACTGGGTGTTGGACAAGCAGAGCTGTGGCAGGCACGTCGTCACAGTCACGAGCACGTGACGGAGCCAGAGGTGCCATCAACCACAACGGGACATGTGGCACGCGCAATGCTCAATGTGCGTCATTTAAATGAAATGATTAGTTAATACATATATCACTAATTGCCCATTATCACATACATATTATATCTCCCTCTCTCACTCTCTAAATTAGCTAAATGAGTCCAAGTTGGGTGGTGCTTTGGTCTTTCCACAGTTGGAGCTCAGCGTGAATGTCCCACGGGGTTCTCTACTCTACTGGCGTATCCGTAGCTTTAACGAGTTGCCGAGACTGGATTACCGAAGTCGCCAACTTGTCTGTCCCGTGTTGTTGGGCACACAGTTGTGTAAGTAACATAAATACTCCTGCTCCCATGAGAACTCAACAATTCTGACTTAACTTCCCATTTCCAGCACTCTGGACAAACCTGAATTGAATCCCGCCAACGACTGAAACCCAAACAGCGTCTTTACGCCCTTTAATCTTTTGCTAATTGCCGCCACGAACAACAAAAACTGCAATGTTGACATTTCATTGAGTTCCATTTGGACTTTATTCTGTCATTTAATGCTCATTTCACTGGACGTGGTCATTTTGGCCAGTTGCGTAATTAAAGAGCAAACAAATTTATATATTTATGCATCAGATCTCTGTATAATTAGCATAACGCCGACACTTTGTCTGTTTCCCAGCAAATGTTGTTCTCTTGACAGCAGCAGGAAATAGTTTAAATAAATATTGGATCATAAAACCAATGCGACCAATGTGCCAAGTCAAATGTTGAACAAAACTGTAAATCAAATGACGAATTAAACATATAAAATACAATAGCTGTTATAATGAATTTTACTTGCTCGTTAATTAACGCAATAAAACCACAAACTTATCATAAAAATACCCTGTTCTTCCAATGCAATATTGATGACTCTTTCTAAAACTTTTAAATACCCTAAAATAATGATTAATAGACGATTGCTTTTCTTTAAATATTCAGCATAGTTTTCCTTGTAATTTTAATGCATTACATATAAATTCTTTAATTTTATTCCCCAGTCAAATTTGAATTGTTTGTCATTCTATCATAATCTTAGTTTGATAATTCTCTAATAAATGTCATGCAATTTTCCCCATCAGATTAAATCTTTTTTTATTTGACAACCTGTTTAAATTTACAAAATATATAAAATTGTGTCCAGTTATATATCCTCTAGTTCAAATATAAATATAATTGATAGATCTTTGCTCGGAATTCATTATTTAAAATTTGAAAAATTCTATCAAAATTATTAGTGTCATTTCTTTCTTAGCTCTATCTACTTATAAAACTTCCGCGAATTGATGAAAACGTTTAAATTTATGGCAGATCATCGGAACACCCAATCTGAGTACTAAAAATCAGGTATAATAAACTGGCTCAGTGTTTACCAACACTGGCAAAACAATAACAATGTACGTGCGACTGCATTATTAAATATCAATCGACTCGCAGTTAATTAGCTTGAATTAATAAGCGATCGAATAAGGCAACGATACATATTCGAAAAGAGAGCGAACAAGAAAGACGGCAAGAGAGAAAGAGAGAGAGAGAGAGAGAGAGAGAGAGAGAGTATGGGAGAGGGAGGAGATGGAGTGAAGTAGAACTTGGGGCTGGTCAAAGCCGAAACGAGCTCATGATAAGCATCACTAAATCAGCTTTGGCAAAGCCATAAAACATGCTTAATCGCCACGAAACTCGTATGCTCTTCATTAGAGTGGATCATAATGCTTATAGTTTGTTCATAGACAAAGACATCGACATGGCGAGTTAGACATATCCGTAGACAAAACATCGATTGGATATGCAAATAGTATGTAGTTAGCACCCGGTCTGAGCTGTCGCCGATCTCAGAATCGATTCTGCCAAAACGTCTGTCATCGCTGATTTTATTCTCAGCGAGATCTCTCGGGATGTTTCCAAACAACGCCATCAGTTCATTGTGAGACGCGTTGAGCCGCGGACGCCAAAAAGAAACACAGCTAAATTATTATAATATTCTTAGCCGTAGTAACTACGCACATTAAGTATACGACAAGGAGTTTATATTAAGTATACGCAAAAGGAGGACACACAAAAATCAAGATAAAATGAGGGAAAGTGTTAGACTGCTGGCCTTATTACTATTGACCAGCGCTGGTTATTTTAGCCAAGCTTCGGATTATTTTTCATCCATCACAGGACTGGAGCAGTTGCTTCACACGGAGCACACTTTATTGAGTGACTTGAGTTCGCAGTTGGCTCAGACTAGGATTACTTTGCAGCAGTTAGAGAAGTGAGTACTTTAAATATTTCATTTATAAAATGAAATTCAATATTTAATATAATGATAAGCAACATTTAAGCTTTAATCAACTGGTTGTTGTTTTATGTGTTTATGGTTCAACTTAAGATTCATAATATAAACAACTATTGACACGTTCTTTAAGCTTAACATTTAGCATTTCGCTTTCGTTTTCATATTCTGCTTAAATCGTAAAAAAAAGTTTTATGTATTTGAATCAGAAATAAATTAGAATTAATTAAAATCTACGCTATCTGTGGAGTTCTTATAAGCGTTATTATATGACGCCCAGCATCACAAAAGAGCTGAAACTGGTAGCGTCCGATTTATGATTAGAAGTTTTAAACCCGTCTAAACCCAAATCCTAATAACCTGATCCACAGAGAGCTCGCCGCAATAGAGGTGGAACATGCACTGGCTGCAAGAGGCCCCGAGAACTATCTAACCAATCCAATCAACATCTATCGATTGATGAAACGCCTGCACACGGACTGGTCGAACCTGGAAAATCGAGCCCAGCAAATGAGCAGCCAAATCCGTAATCATAATCATCCATATTGTGTATGATGTGAAACTAAAATTTGATTTGAACTTTCGCAGATTTCAATATAACACAACACTACGAATTGAACTTTCCCAGCCAGGAGGATGTCGATGGCGCCGCATTGGCATTGGTTCGCCTGCAGAGCACCTATAAATTGGACGTGGCCCAAGTGGCTGCCGGCATACTGAATGGCATCAAATATGGGTGAGAGGGCCCACCCCAAATAAGCAATAACCAGTCAGGCTTGAAATACATTGAGTACTACATACATTTCACACAATGTCAAAGCGTATGGGAGCGGATTATTACAGTTAGGGAGAAAAGAATCTTAATTGCAAGGAATGTAATTGAACCCAGTTCTATGTTCTCTCCAATCAGAACTCCCAAATATTTAAACAGTCCAATAATTACAGGATGAAAATTCGACTTGAAGTTTGCCCGTACTTTTTCTCAACAAATTAAAAGACAAGTTGAAAATATTTTTGGATTTGTATTTTTACGAGAACTATCGTTCTCTATCAGATTCAAAAATGTCACTGTGCTTTACGTTTAAAAGCAGATATATACGAGAGTTAGACAATAGAGTTAAGTTGTTTTGTATTGTTTTCATTTTTTGATCGCTTATAGAAACAAAAGATTTCAGAAATTATACTTTTTCGGCAAATTCAAGCAAATACAAGGTAGCTTTAATATGTGACAGTTTAATTAATTATTTATTTGGATTCCTAGTTCTACAAGTTAACTCTTATTATTTAAAGTACTAGCCACATTGATTGTTAAGCATTCATTAAACAGCACTGTCGATTTTATTATTTTATTAATCTGTAAAACACTATAGAATGAGGAGTATGTATCTGATTAAAATTTATTTCTATCTGCTCAATATATATATCAACCTGAGATTACCAAAGGACAAAAAACCCTCTATTATATGTAAAGTAATCGCATTAGCACATATAAAGTTCTATATTTTTAACGCCCATGTTGGGCCCTTGTTACCCTTCGCCCTTCGCAATCCGCCCCTGGCTTTGATGTGCTGTAGTTGTTTCCTGTCGATGGAAAGCTAAAACCCCAATCATATTCATTTCGATTTTTGTGCTGCCTTTATTTTTAGCACGGACATGAGCTGGCAGGATTGCTTTGTGTTGGGTCAACAACTCTTTGAAATGGAGGACTACAACAACACCAAAGTGTGGCTGCGCGAGTCCATGGAACGATTGCGCCGCCACCAGCCACATCCCAACACAGCACCTGAGCCATCGATAGTGAACAGCATGGAGATGGTGGCCAAGAGTTTATTCCAAATGGGTAAGCAGAACCCCGTCAAGTAATCGGCGAACTTTATGCATATTTACCAAGCGATTTTTAGGCGACTTTGACACGGCATATGAGTTGAGTCAACGAGTGCTCGAACTTGATCCATCCCGCATACGGAACTGGCACCTGGGGGACAAGGGCGCCAAGCTGGTGTACGGTGAGGGTGAGGATGAGGATGTGCCACAACTACAGAGCGCAGATGACTATAAAGTGAGTGTGGACGCTGTCTCGCTCCAATTCGATTCATCTTTATAGTGACTAAATTTAGACTCAAATTTCTCACACACACAGCTCACTCGGGAGTTCGCCCAGTATGAGAAGGTGTGCCGTGGTGAGGTCATCTCCTCCCCAGCCCAACAGCGTCCCTTGCGCTGCCGATACACACGTGGACAACACGCCTATCGACTGCTGGCACCGCTTAAGCTGGAGGAACATAGCCTGGATCCGTTCGTGGTGACCTACCATGACATACTGAGCCCACACAAAATCGCCGAGCTGCGAGAAATGGCTGTGCCGCGTATGAAGCGTTCCACGGTCAACCAAAAGATTGGGGGTAGAGGCTTGAAGTCCGAATTTCGAGTTAGCAAAAATGCTTGGTTGGCCTACAACACGCATCCGACAATGGGGCGAATGTTGCGTGATCTGAACGATGCCACCGGACTGGACATGACCTACTGCGAGCAACTGCAGGTGGCCAACTATGGAGTCGGTGGTCACTACGAGCCACATTGGGACTTCTTTTACGACCCCAAACATTATCCCGCCAATGAGGGCAACCGCATTGCCACAGCCATATTTTATGTGAGTTGACAAGAACCTAATCCACATTGGGACCTCTCTTAATATATGAAATTTGCATATTGCAGCTGTCGGATGTGGAGCAGGGAGGCGCCACAGCATTTCCCTTCCTCAACTTTGCAGTGCGACCGCAACTGGGCAACGTATTGTTTTGGTACAATCTACATCGATCCCTCGACATGGACTTTCGCACTAAGCACGCGGGCTGTCCGGTGCTAAAGGGCAGCAAGTGGAGTAAGTAAAACCCAAAACAGAAACAACTACAAATCACTCTTATCTTTAATGTGTATTATGTATGTATTCAAAAATATATTTTAATTAAAATGGATATGTAGCAGTGGAATATCACTAACAATAATACAATTTAAATATTATCTAAGTAATTAAATTCTTTATAATTTTCTCATCGGTTTATTCTTAATAATTCTAAAAATAATTTTGTAAAAATAGATTTTATTTATCTGCTTATTTATTTTTATTTCAATTTCCAGTTGGTAATGTTTGGATACACGAGGCTACGCAGACATTTTCTCGGCCCTGTGACGTCTATCGGGATAATGAAGTTTCGCTAGGCTATGATATTATTAAATAAATATATACTATATTATTATTAATTATCTTAAAGTGTTGTCTCTATTCATCACAAAAGTATTTATGGGGTTAAGAGCTTGACTCAAGTTAAAAGCTTACTTTGAGTGATTTTTACTGCTGTTTAAACTGACTCAAAACAAACCGCGAGATAAAGATGAGAATGAGACGAAACGAAACGAAACGAAACGATCTAAGATTTGCCGGCAATTTGCATAAACAAGTTCACGGGCAAAGTTTTAGCTCATTTGCATGTTAGTGAGAAATGCTAAGAGAAGTGACAACGACTCTGAATTGTCAGCCAAGTGAAAGTAATTAAATGTAGAGAAGAAAAGTTGTGACAATTGTTCATTTCGGCGGAGTTCCCTAAAGAGTTTTACAGATTTAGAGATAGTTTATTAAATCCAAGAATTATGAAAGTTGGCCTTAGTTTCATTATCAAGTATTTTCCTAAGAATTTAAGGTCTATTGACCTCTTTGTCACCTGTACCTGTGTTCTCGTGGTATATTCAAGTAAATTACCCGAGGGCAGTTTTTTGACCACGTTAAAAAAATGCCGGCATAAACAACCGCTGCCAAAGCTCAGCACTACCAACCACCAGAGCTTTTTCGACTCTGAAGATCCGCTGAGACTTGAAACCCGAGCAGTTCCCATCGAATCGTCGGCGCGATAGCAGCACGAGTTCTTGGTTGATTAATTTTAATGAAGTAATGAAGTACCTGAGTATTTTGGCATTTGTCTTGCACTTGGCCATTTCCAGTGCGGAGTTCTTTAGCTCAACTAGCAGCCTGGAGCAGTTATTACGCACAGAGGTGATCTTGCTATCAGAGCTTCAGAATTATGTAAACGAAATAAAAGACCATGCAGAGTTATTACAAAGGTAAGAAATAACTTAATGAAGTTCGAATAGAATTTAAAACTAGAACTATTTGAATATCAAATGGATATCTGAAAAAATAAAAGTTTCAGCCTATTAAAGAGTGACCACATTCTATCTGGTTTAATTTACAATTTAATTTAATTCAAATCAGATCAATGAGCTGATTCCCTGGCAGATGTTTCAGTCTATAGAGCTCTAGAAATGGCCACAGATTTTCTAGTTAATTTAACCATATGAATATTTCAAAATTAATAAGCAACTGACACCCACAATCGATAATATTAATAATGTATAAATTGATGTGGTTGGTGGCCCCCGCAAATAGTTTCTTTAGTCTTTTTGTCAAAACAAATGGTTGATCATCGACTTATAAAACGGCCTCAACGGATGCTGAAAGTAGCTTTATGAGCTGGATTTGGTTTTAACTGAAATGAACGGCCGCTTTAAATAATTTTATTTCATTTAATTACATTTTGTTTTCGTATTCCCACTTAACCGGTTTACATTATGTCTTCTAGAAATCTGTGATGTCCAAGAGTAAAAGTACAGACAGGAATATATATAAGTTTTTATTTATTTATTTATCATAACCTTGATGACTTTTTACACCTTAGCTAATAGTTATAATACTTCTCATACTACTTTTTTTTATTTTGTAAAATTTATGATCTGCTAATTTTACTAACATTAGATGTTATTCCCACTTACTTAGCAATTTGTTTTGCTACTTTTCGGAATTTTTTGATGCTTAAATTTAAATATATATTGCACTCCACTGCTGCTGTGCTTTATATAAGTAGATAATGACTGAATGTTTATGTGATTATTAGGTTAAAAATGTCAACGACTTGCCAACCTTTTGTATTAGAATCAAATTTAAGATACAAATTCCATATTTCACTTTTATATTTCTGTTTATTTGTCGCTCGTTGCAAACCGGCTGCTCGAAAATCTCATTAGAAGATCCGTTAAGAAATTATTCTCTAAAATTAAAAATACATATACTCGTATATGTATATTTTGTACATTTACTTATAATAAATTTAACTTTATGTCGAGCAAAATGTTCAACCTGTTTTCACTAAGTTTACATCATTCAATAAGCAAATTCTGTCGAGCAAATTGCATAGTTGTTGATTAGATAGTATAACAATTTCTTTATATTTATCTATTGAGAAATGAATTGAACACGAAGCAAAGATTGTTATTTATGACTGTGGGGTGCTTGGAACAAACGAGTGCTACCACTTAATGGACAATATCGATAAAAATCGCAAACAATCAACTTGAAAGATGCTGCGGCATTTTGCCGTTTAAAGTTATGGTGCTATTTAAATGTTCGATAAATGTATCTTAAAACAAAAGTGTCAAGAAAGAAGCGTATAAAAATAAAATCATTAATTTTTTAGTGTCTGGAATTTTATATAACTATCTTTGATAATACCCTTGCCGAGTGCATTATAATATTTGTCATCAGATAAAAATAACACAAGTAGTAAACCTCAAGTCATATGTCTGTCAGTTGTTGTATTATTTTTGTAGAACCTTTAATGTCAGCATCAGAATCAGAAATCTTACCAGTATTTACTAAATATATTTACTAGAGTATTTCATCTTCGTTTACATAAAATAGAAGTACATATCTTGTTTTTTCGTGTGTTTTTTAAACATTTAATTAATTTAACTATGACAAAGTAATAAAGTGTTTTCAAATTTGTTGCCAGGTGAAAAGGCAACACCTGAATTGGGTCCAAAAAAAACACATGACCGATAGCTGAAATATGTAAATTATTGTGTATCTATGCAAATCGAAAACAAATATGAAACAATTTAAAGTCTGATTAATGTGTAATGAAGTAAATCCTAAATGGAATTTCATCAATGTTCTTTCAGTGAAATTGATTCTATTAAAGCCGAGCATCTAAGCGCCTCGGATAGCATCGAAGGTTACCTCAACAATCCGGTGAATGCGTTTCGATTGATAAAGCGACTCCACAGCGATTGGGAAACATTCGAGAGCAATGTGGAGAACGAGGCGAGTCGCATAAGTTGGTATCAGACCGTATTCCCCATGAAGTATTCATGTTATCGATATCTGTCTAAAGCACTTTGTCTATGCTCTCTCTCGACCACACAATAGATTACCTCGAGGCAATTGCCGGGCACAGAGAGAACTTAAGCTACCCCACAAAGGCGGATTTTGTGGGCACGGCGTTGGCTTTGACGCGACTGCAACAAACTTATCAGCTGGATGTTGGTGAGCTGGCGAGTGGCATGTTGAATGGTGTCAAATACGGGTGAGTGACGACGGGCGTTGCATGTGGCAATCACAAATCATACTCGACAGCTCGATGTTGCAGGGCGGCCATGTCCTGGCAGGACTGCTTTGTGCTGGGCCAGCATTTATATGAGTTACGCGATTACAACAATACTGTGCCCTGGCTGCAGCAATCCATGCAACTTTTGGCACAGCAGAATTACGCTGAGGAGTCGGCTTCACTGGATTTCATGGAAGCTGTCGTCAGTTACCATCAGGCGATGGGTGACTATCAAAATGCGCTGAGTCTGATCAATCATGTGCTATCCGTGCAGCCGGAACAGCGACTGCATCTTTTGCAGACGCGTTCCCAGCTCGAGCAGCTCATCACGGATGGTGTCAAGCGCGGCCTGATGCATGAGGTGATGCGTAGTCCAGGGGATTATCATGCCAGCCGGGAATATCAACTCTATCAGCAGGTGTGCCGCGAGAAATTGACGCCAACTTCCTCAGCTCAACGTGAACTGCGCTGTCGCCATCACAGCAGATTAACATATCTGCCCTACAAACTGGAGGAACTGCATCTAGATCCATATGTGGTGCAAGTACATGACGTTATCAGCACCAAGGACACGATAGAGCTGCAGCAGCTGGCTCGACCTGAGCTACAGCGATCCCAGGTATATACTTTTGGCGGAAGTGATCCAACTTCTGCCAACTTTCGCACCAGTAAAGGCACCAGTTTCCACTACGAGAAGCATCCAGCCTTGCAGAGATTGAGGCGACACATGAGTATTATATCTGGACTCAATATGAACTCTGCGGAGTTGCTGCAAATCGCCAACTATGGAATTGGCGGACACTACGAACCTCACATGGACAGCTTTGACGAGACCCACGACTACACTCAAGATGTCGACAATACAAATCGTCTGGCCACTGGCATCTTCTATGTGAGTACATATCTTCGGGATTCTCATACTCACAATTGTTGATCATGTGTTTTTCGAAGTTATCTGATGTGGAAGCAGGTGGTGGCACCGCCTTTCCCTTTCTGCCACTTTTGGTAACACCTGAGCGAGGCAGCCTCCTCTTCTGGTACAATCTACATTCTTCCGGTGACCAAGATTATCGCACCAAGCATGCTGGCTGTCCCGTCCTCCACGGCAGCAAATGGAGTGAGTAAAAAATCAACTTAACAAATTGCATTTCTAAAAGAAAATTCATTTCAATGCAGTTGCCAATGTCTGGATTCGCTTGAAACACCAAGACCATGTGAGACCCTGCAATCTGGAGAGGAAACATGAGATCTCTTTGCCCTACAAGGACTACAACTAATAGAAAATTATTAGGTGATAATTTAAATTTATTCTGCCGCCATTTGTGATAAAAACTAGACAGAAAATTGTAGTTGAGTAATTAAATGAATTGATTAAAGTAATGCAATTAATTAAATGATGATATGAGCGATAAATTATTATCTCTCAATTGGAAGATTAATCCAATTATGAACTTTACTCATTCGAATTGAGAGTACACGGCAATCGGAACTCCTGCATGCTCGAATGAATCCAAATATTGGCAACTATAAAAGAAGAGAAAAAAGCCCGATGTACTTTAAAGAATTACCCAAAGTTCATTAAAGCTTACTGCGCTTGGAGCCCTCCAGAATTGGACAACCAGCGTGTAGAGTGCGACTATCAATCTTGAGAGATCGCAGTTGATTATTCCACATAACCATCGAACCCTTTATGGGCTCAATGAATAAATTAAGTTTTGGGAAAATCGTATAGCCGCCCTGCAGTACATCCGATAGCTGAAATATGGAGTTTTTCTTGAGACTATTTCACAAATTGCTGTTGCTGAAACTCACATAGAACATGACCGTAAAAAGGCGGTTGCCTCTTCTCATATAATCACCGGTTATCCTACTCATATAGTCATAATGGGGGGTGTATTGTCCACCAATGGTATAATCCTCAACCTGCATTATCTCGGCATTTTCCATATCAAGGCCAGAGATGGCGCCAACTAATTGGCTTAAGGAACTCATGATGGGACTGCTATAATTAACCGAAACCTGTTGGCTAACACGAATATCGCTTAATCTGCCACCGGCGAGTGTAGAACGCAGTTTATCAAATTCAATAGATTCTTTTAGTATGTCGTCGATTTGCGTATCGCTGATCAGTTCATGATAGATGTTAATGTCAGGATTGCGATGCACTTGCTCCACTTTCAATGGAGCTAACTGGAAGATTCCATGTCGCTTCGAATCCCGATAACAGAATAGGGCGCTTTCACTGGAAACCTTCACCGGCAGCCGCTTTCCCTGACATAGAAGTGTATAATTACCCAACCAAGACATCTCTATGGGCTTTTCTGGACACTTGGCTGGTCTCTGCTCCAAGTAGTTAAGTGTGTGCAGTGCAGGATGTGTTGGATCCCAGGAGATCACATCTGATAACATTTCTAGCGCCAGTTGTTTCTCACCCAACTCAATGTATGTCAATGCCAGATATTCATATACCTCGGCACTAAAATGTTGTCCCCGTTCGCTATTCACTTCATTGAGCATATTTGCTGACAAGACGAGCCACTCCAAGGCGGAGTTGTAATCAGTCTGTTCGTAGAGCTGCACGCCAATCTCAAAGCAATCCCGCCAGAGGAAGACGGCGTCAGTGGAGACACCATTGAGGTTGCCTTCAGCTAATTCACTAGCCGATATATTATACACTTTCTGTAGACGCACCAAACCTCGGACTATGCCTCGCAGATCGTCCAGCTTTGGGTAGCCCATTCCCTCCGAGATGGTATTCACAAACATTTGGTAATCTAAGAGACAAGTTAAATATAAATTTTCCAAGCACTTCACTTAATCACAAACCACCTTTCTTTTTGGGACTCGCCTCGAGCTGATCGTGCAGCATTCCCCAATCCTCGACAAGACGTTTGGTCAGCCGGAAGGCATTTAGTGGCTGTTCCCAGTATTCATCTCCCAGCTGGTTGGCAATTTCATGCTCACGCTTCACACGTGCCACAAAACTGTCAACAACATCAATCAGCCGCAGCTACGTGCAACAATTTAGTACAACATTTTTTCATACCTGCGATACTCATCCAACTCTTGTTGCTGTTCCTTCAAAAAGAGACGCGTGGCAATTACCAGCTCCTTCTCCACGTCCTCCAATGTCAGCATTTTATCCCCGGATGAATAGAATTCGCCATTGGCAAAGATACAGGGCAATAAAAGACACACAAATATGCTTAATCTAAGACCTGACATTATGATGCTGGTATGTATCGACCTGGCCAACGACTTGTTGGCTATTGAAACTATTTCAATTAAAGTTCTTTTTAGCAACAGCTAAGCGTATATTTACCATGCTAATGGCCCGAAAAGCATACAAAAATTCCAGTTAATACTGTCACGTATCCAGAATTGAAAACCAGATGTGGCCAAGTAAACAAAGGGGAGAAAGAACTTTTCTAGCGAGCTATTTTTAACTAACGCACTGCATTTTTTATCATAAATCCACTGAACAATGTTCTCAATTTATGCACGAGCAAATAAATCAAATGCACCCACATAAAGCACACACACACACACACACACAGATATCCATGCACTTTGCTGTCCTCGTAAATTGAATTTGCCGCGAGCGCTGAAAAGTATGCAACACATGTTGCATACTATGTTTACAATTACCTGAGCCGACAGAGTAATAATGGTTATCTATCGCCACAGTGAGCACTCGCTATGTGGGTAGTTTTGAAAAAAAGTTTGCTTCAATTTCTCGTATTTTATTTACACTCGTTTGGTGTGTTCGTTTTAATTGAGATTTTTTTGTTGTCTAGTTATTAAAACTATCAATATACAAAAAGTTGATAAATTCAATAATAGTAGCATGCCTAAGGTAAAAACGTATGTTATACCACTGCAATGGTATGTTGTTGAAAATATATGTGTGTGTTTGTTTTGAGCAGCAGCCGGGCCTCCATTTTATAGGTGTGGGTGCTGTATTTACAATAGGAATAGAATTCGATTTCCGGCTGGTCAAGTTACATATACTTGTAAGTAGAGGGAGTAAGCACATAGAGGGGCAGCTGGCAGTTGAACTATCATCCAGCTTCAGCATTATTTTAGCAATTGCACTAGATGGCAAAATCACCATGATCCGCAGTCAGATCGCAGGGTCTTCTGAACTCCTGACCACGCTCATGTATCCACTTGTTAGACACTGCAAAAGTACAACTATTAGTTGAGAAAAATCTATTGATTTTACCATAAAACTTACCCCATTTGCTGCCTGTCAAAACTGGACATGCGGCATGTCGCGTTCTCACATCTCCCTCGCCAGAGCGATGTAGATTCATCCAGAATGCCGCCGTGCCCTGCAAAAATAATACCTTATATATTTCGGTTCACATAACTTACAGTTTTTGTGAGGCAAACCTTTTTGGGCCACAGTGCAGCATGCAGCGATGTAAAGACTGTGGCGCCTCCCTGCTCCACGTCGCTCATCTGGGAAAGAAGGGAAAAGTTTTGAAGGCAAATGTTGTAAATATTTAGCATACATGTATTTTCGTGAAACTTACATAGAAGAGCATGGTGGCAATGCGATTGCCTAGATTGAGACCCTCGAAGGCGCGCTTTTCCTCTCGCTGTGAAATGGAAATTAAGAAATTGTATATACATATTTATTTATTACATTTACATATTTATTTATTTATATCTCTGAGACTCACCCTCGCAAAGTCAAAGTGCGGCTCGTAATGACCACCGATGCCATAGTTAACCACTTGCAACTCTTCCGCGGAGTCCATATCGAGACCCGTCATGTCGGCGGTGCGTTGCACAACTGTGGCTATAACTTGATGCTCAGCGGTCTTTAGCCAGGCTGACTTGCTGATGCGATAGTTGGCAGTTTCCAGAGCACCCGTAACAGAATTCTGAACTGTAGCACGACGAAAGCGAGGACGAGCCATGCGCTTGAGTATCTCAATCTCGCTATCGTACATGGCATCGTGATAGACCACAATATAGGGATCCATAAAGGCCTCCTCGAGCTTGAGCGGCGCCAGGCGCAAGAAAGGCACATTGTTGGTCACGTAACGACAGCGCAGCGGTCGCATTTCAGTTGGAGAGGGTTTCAGTTCACCTCGACAGAGCATTTCGTAGGCCTTGCGTTCGGTCATGTCGAAGACACCAGGATCGCTTTTAGCGACAGGCTAAACAGGCCAGATAGTTAATAGGAAATGAGAAATGCAGTCGGATGAAAGGTAAAACTCATTGACTTACCAGATCGGAAACGGGAATCTCGTCGGTGCCATCGTCGCCTTTCATTTTCCTCAGCTCCCGCAGGTGGGCAATTTCCTTTTCGTAAAACTTCTTGTTGCCATTGGCACGCTCGTGGTTGGGCAACAATTGCAGCAGCTCATTTGTCATGGTCAGTGCGCTCTCCACGTTCCCTGCCCATCGTAATATTCGGTGGAGGTGGAGGTGAAGGTGAAGATGGAGGTGAGAAAGAAGACGAAATTAATTGCTGCCTAAAAGCATGCTTCAGTTTATTTCTCCATTCTTCCATTTCAAATTGCCAGGCAGCCAGCACATTGAATTTTGGCCACTGCGAATACAGTAGACCCTCGCTAAAGCTGACTATTTAATTTCACCCAAACATTATAAATTCTCTCTCAACTTCTTTCACTTTCTCTCACTTCTTTAATGCGCTGCAATACTCTCAAGATTTCCATTTCCTTTGAATCGCTCCCAGTGAAATGATTAATACATTAAATGATAGCCCCTATGTTAAATGCATAATAAATTATTTATACGCTCCCAAGTGTCCTGCCACCCCTTTCTCCCCCTCGTTTTGGATGTTCACTTTTAATGCCAAGCAAAATCAACATTTGTTAAAACGGACAACGAAATAAAAACAAGTTTTATTTGCAGCCGCAAAGACAAACTTTTTACGCTCCTGCAACTTGTCCTTCTTTTTGTTTCTCTTGGCCAAAACTTTGTGAATAGACTTTGAAAATATGTATTCGCTTTTCTTTATGTCCTGACCGTATTTACAGTAGTTTCTCAATGTCCTTTCGGCTTTCGGCCTTAATTAGTTTGCCAGACACTTAAAGCGAACACTAAATTTCATTGAATTTTTAAAGGTACATACATATCTTCAACCTCAACCCTCTCAAATTGGTTGGATATTTAAATCTGCATTTTCCACGCCGTTGTCAGGAGTTCTGACATATGTGTACTATATACAAGGCAACACCACAAACTGTCTGCAAAGGAGGAGAAATGGAGACAGAGGATAGGCGTACATGTTTTTCCTACAATTTCCACAATATGACGGCAGGTTCTGTTTGCCAAGGACCGCCCATAAATTCTGTCGAGCCGCATTTTTTACGCCGCGCTAAAACAACAAAGGCAAAAAGCGTAGGCAGGTCACGCAAATACAGACACGGATACGGAAGGAGAAGCAGATACAAGATACACACAGATATACAACAAGAAAAAAAAGTTTCCTTAGAAACACGGCAGCTTTAATGCTCTTGTTAACTGATGTAAATTAAAATAAAAAAGGTTAAACTAAGTACCCTATTAATTTACATAAAATATCTTGAAAAACAAAACAATTTTCGCACAAAATTCCAATTTTTTAAGAATTATTCCTATGATATAGTAGTATAATTATAGACTAGTTGCCTGATTCTAACCAAATTGGGAAGAATTAGGAAAAAACAGCTTTTGTTGGGTTAAGTTTCTCAAGAATCTATATGTGTGACATAATGTGTGACAGAATAATAATACCCTGTGCAAGCTCATAAAAACAGATAAAGTTATGTGTGCAACTTTTAGAGTGAATTATCACAGTGAATAAAGACTCGAGGTTAGGGGTTAAGCAGCTTCCATATCCTTGGGCAACTATCAGGGTAATAAGGCATTAATAAACCGTACTTGGGATTCCACAAATACGTGTACGTGCACTTGCTGTCAGATGTAGTAGAAGTAGCTACGTGCTTCACAGAATACCCGGGGGCGACACTAAGCCAGTCACAATATTGTTCTTGCAACAATTTTACGCACTTAACGACCTAAGCTTAATCGCTGGAGAGCGAACCGAAGTGCAGCTCAATCTCACCTGGCAAAAAGGGGGCCAGGGAGCCAGAGTGCCAAAGTGCAATTTCCTGCAGCCAAATGGACAGTGACAACAAAAACGAGGCCCTCAAAATGTCATGCAAACTGGACGAGACGAGAGAAGAGAGAGGGAATGGCTAAGAGTGGGAATACCAGTAAACAGCCACAGGCAAATGGCAACAAATGGAGCGAGCGGGAGAAACGTAAAATGGCCACAAAAACAGCTGGTCACGTATTTTGTGTACTTACCCTGTTTGTAAGTGGAGAAGGCCAGGTATTCGAGTAAATCGGCACGCGTAAAGCTTTGTGTCTGATTGTGTGGTTCCTCCAGCATGCGGGACATGGCCTCATTCATCCAGAGCACCGTATGGTAGTAGTCCCGATTAACATAAGACTGTCGCCCCAGCTCGAAGCAATCGTCAGATGACATTGCAGTGCTGCATTCAAGTTCAAACTACAGTCGAAGGTTGAGTAACAATTTGCAAGCACTCACCTGTACTGAATGCCATTGAGCTTGCCTCGTGCCACACTGGATGTGTCCAGTTGATAGGTATCCTGCAGTCGTAGCAATGCCACCGCCGCCCCATTCAGATCCTCATCCGAGGGAAATTTCAACACGTTGCGATATTGCGTGAGATTTTGCACAAAATCTTTAGAGTGTGTAGGCAAACAGTTCAATTTGGGATTACCAAGTGTAAAGTATCTCAATCGTAGTCTTACCCGTGCCCACATCGTGCTCCATTAGGTTCTCCACTTGCCGCCAGTCGGTGGTGAGTCGCTTGGTCAACAGATATGCATTGATGGGATTCGAAACGTAGGCGGTAATATCACTGGATGCATCCGCATGTTCTCTTTGGTATTCATCCATTTTGCTGAAAGTTCAAAGTTGCTAAACAGTTTACTAACTAATTTTGTTAGATTTACAACGCAATTACAAACTAAATAAACTCGATTTCACGAACGTGAGTGGCTTAGTAGATACTTAAGTTATAGTTTTCATGGATAAAAGTTGCGCTCGACTCATTAAATAATTTATTTTGTTAAGGGTCATTTAATGTTGGTCACTCAAACTGAGCTGTATTTATCAGAGCATAAGAGTAATACTTTCGACCAAAATTAAATACAAAATATTCAAAAAAAAAATCAAATCCCCAGTGACCAGCATATTGTTTGAATCAAGGCAATGTTAAGGCTTGAATCTTGGTTCAATTTTATAGAAACAAATGATTTGATTTCTTATCTAGGAAACATTCTGAGAAAAATCAACGATGATTCTTAAATAAGATAATTTCAGTATAGAAATTAAACTCATCTAAACATCATTCAATACTGAAAATTCATAGATTCTACTTAAAAAATATAAAACAAAGAGAGATACAGTAAGAGAGAAGATATAAGATCGAATAAGATAAGCGCGAAAAAATTGTATAAATTTATTATGCTCCAAAATGTGTGCTTCTGCGATTTTAAGCAAGATGAATGTTCAAACATTTATCAAAATATTAAAAAAAAATACTTTGAAATTGTGTGTTATGTGATTTGTCGTAGCTGAAAATTCAATGGGCAAAACGAATAAAAATTAATCACAATTTATTGAGTTTCGTGCGCTTTTGTTGTATAATATTTATTTGTGTTTTCATGTTTTGGTGCAATATGTCTTAGCTTAAGTTGTGAACAATAATTTAAAATTGATTTAACAATAGATGCGTTTAGATTTAACGGAACCCAAATGAGATTCCTATTATCATAAGATATTTACAGTCTTTGAGAACAAAATTCGCTGAAAGGAATTTCGTGTCAATTGAATTATTAATACTTTTTTTGGTCTCTTAGCCGTTCCGGGTGTTGCTAGCTGGAAAAAAAACTAAATGCTAAAACTAATTAAGAACTAGGCTAAAAGGTAGAAAGTGGTGCTTAAGCCACATTGACGCGGTTATCCGGTGGAGGGCGATAGCACCACAAGCTGCCAATGACACCAAGGCCAATGAAGAACATGGTAAAGGTCGACAATCCAAGAATGACGCCAGTGGTGACATCGTGCAATGGCAGACCAGGAAATGGATCCAGGACGAGAATAAGCAACAGGCCACAACACTTGAAGAGGCAGAAGATGGTGACCAAGATGTAGCCCGAGGTGTAGCTCCGATTTGGCAACCACTCGCAATGCCGCGAGCGAAAGCCAAGAAAACCGAGTCCAATGCCACAAAATGAGGCAACCAGACCAAACTGCAGGTAGAAGGACTTGCCAAACTAAGGGATAGAAATAATATGGGATTAGTATGGGAGATAAAAAACACCAAAGCAGTCAAATTATTTTGTGTTGAATTTGAAAATTTAATTCAAGTTTTTAATTAATTGTATTTATAAAACTTGTAAGATTGCTTCAATTTAAAATTCTTTAAGTAAATGATGTATTAAAGTTGGAAAAATAGAAGATTCGATTCGGAAGGTATCTAAAAATAGACATCAACTTAATGCAAATATTTTATTCCTGCACAACATTTGTGTAAAACTTTTACGATCGTTCCAGTTTTGTATTCTTTAAGGAACTGATGTATGAAGGTTGAAGATTCAAATCGGCAGGTATTAAAAATTAGAAATAATGTGGTGTACAGGAACTGAAATGCTAAGATTGGTGCATCTAGCTCTTTCAAGTAGTGACTGAGTTCGATTCTTAGGACAGACAGACGAACAGACAAAGTTAACAAATACCTGATAACTGGATATAATTAGATGGAATTTACTTACGTGAGCTATCATATAGATAATGAGTCCGGCATTCATGGTGCTGCCCAGGACGAGCATCAGCGAGACAATGGCCAATGTGATGGTGGCATTTGCCACCTTCTGTGGATACGAGTTGTTCCCAATGCCGGACTTGCCGTGTAGACTACTCAGATCCTGTTCCTGTTCCTGCACCCGTGGACTAATCACAGCCATGGTGCGGTCACTTGCCACAATTTGTGGCGCTGCTGGCTTCACCGTCTCGTAGTGCAGCCGCTGCGGCGAGAGTCGCTGCTGACGCAGGGGCAGAGCGGGTGACGGAGCCACGGAGATGGTCGTCTGTCGGTTTAAGTTGATGTGCTGTTGACTCTGGAAGAGTTGTAATTGCCGCTCGCGTTGCAGCTGCTCGTAATGTGCCGCATTGCGGGGCGTGGAGTGTGCGAGACGCGGCGGTGGTTGCATTTTCCGTGGTGTCGACAACAGTTCGTGCAACGCTCGTGTGGCAGCTGCCGCATTTCGTTGCTGCGGCGTCGATGTGCGCATATTGAACTGTTGACTCAACTCCGTGTGGCTGAGGCAGGTTTCCTGTTGGATTTGGGAGGATTCCTCCACCAGATCCTCATCGTCCGCTTCAGTGGGAACCACCGCATATCGATGGGCACGTCCATTGTGCATCTGTATTATCTCCTGATTCTCATCCACCAGCTCCTCATCCTCCGCTGTGGGCACCATTTGATAACGCTGATTGCTGTTCTTATCCACAATGAGGAAAGTTTTGCTGCCAAAGTCACTGGAGAAAGCGTGTTTAATCTTTGCCGGCGGCTTAACTGGAAGCGAGTTTAAAGTGGGCGGCAAGCTGGCAAATTGCGTCTCCTGCTGCTGCTGCTGTGGCTCCTCATGGAAGGAATGTGGCTCCTCATCCGACTGGAGGCCTTGACGAGAGCCATAACGATCGAGATTATCCTGGGATCTGGCTAGACGTTGAGCTGCCTGGCCAGGCACAATGGCATAGCGACTTCCAACTGCACCCAGTTCCTCTAGAGGCACCAAGGCATAGCGTCCACTCTGCGACTGTAGTTGTTGTTGCAGTTGTTGTTGTTGTTGTTGTTGCGGGTGTTGCAGCTGCAACTTTTGTTGTTGCTGTTGTTGTTGCTGTTGTTGGTACTGTTTACGCGTCACCGAACGCGTCGACATGCTACGCTGCATGCGGAGCGGCCCCTCGCGTGGATCACGACATGGTGAGGGCACCACTTGACCCGCCTGAAAATTCAGCTGCAGGCTGCGATTGTAAATGGACTCGACGCGATTGCTCGAGGGAACCGGATAAAACTCGCTGTTCTGGCAAAAAGCCGGATTCGTATAATTGTGCATTGACATGGCCGCACTGTACTTGAACCTTTTCACTGTCACTGTCACTGTTCACGGTCACTGATCACAGTCACTTTTAATGTCACTGTGAGGGACACTTTAACGTAATGTTCTACAAACTGATCTGCTTGCCACGACAACTGCGTCTCGACTGAACTGCGATGTTGGCTGCGAGTCGCTTCTCGACTTCTTGGCAATTTCCTGCGCAGGCGCGCAGTCGTGTGGATCGACGCTGGCAGATACAGAGACAGCGACGCCAGCAGCGACGCAAGCAGCGAAAGCAGCGCGTGCGTTTTTCCCCCCTTAATAAATATAAGCATTTACTTGGCTATATGTATATGTACACATAATAATTGCGCTCAAGACACCCGTATAACAATAACATCAACAACAACGAGAGGCAACAACAGGCGACGTTTGGCGCGTTCCGTTCCGTTTTGTGCTGGAAACATCTGCTCCTGTTCCTGCTGCTCTTGTGGTTGTTGTTCTCGCTGTTGCTGTTGCTGCCGTTGTTGCCCCTTGTGGCATTGAGGGTTGAAACGTATGTAGTTTATTTCGGCCACAAAACGCAGACGCAGCCGGCGCTGCATTCATGTCTTTTTATCAGCATTTTTGAATTTATATGTATATTTATTTACTCAACTCATATCGTAATAGACGACGCCAATGCCCTCACACCCGGCAGTATATAAAAATGTATAGAGGGACTCTTATATATATGTATATGTATGTATATAGTATACACTTAGAGGGAAGTGTAGAAAACTCCCCTTGATAATGTGCTGCTCAAGCGACCGTTACATTTGAACTGTTTGTATGTTTGTGTGTGTGTGGTGTGTGTGAGGCTTATCGAGTGTCAATAGTAAGCGCCGAATCTAGGCACCGACTTACGACACCCTACACCTCCCTCTCTGCCTATTTCACCCTCATACTTCTCCTTATCTCTTTCCTGTTCTTTCACTCTATAACTCATTCTCGCTTACGTCAATTCTCTCTAATCCTTTTCCTATTTCTTTTTCTCCTCCCCAACTTTTTACAGCCTCCCCTTCTTCTCCTACTTCTTACGCTCCCTCTCTCTTCTCCTATATTTACATATCTATCCCACATTCTCCCACTTGCTCCTTCTCTAAATCACTTTCCCTCCCCACTCTCTCTCCCTTTCTGTCCAGTTTTGCATTTATGAGCCGTGTTTGGCCTTTGTCTGTGGCTTGTCTATATTGGCCAACTTAATTGGATTTTGGCCCCAACAAAGCCAAAGGCGAAAACATATCAATTCAATATTGAAACTGCTTAGAGTTGTCGCGGCTTTCCAATGTCCCTAAGCCCCTCCAAGGATCAAAAGTGCAAGAGGATTTCTAGCAAATGCAGCTGACAAATAGATGAAACATTGGCTGAACACATTTTGGAAATGGAAAATTAAAGTCAGCATTAAATTTTAATTTGAGACAGCAGCAGGCGGACAGCGGCACGCGCCAGGAAGATGGTGATGATGATGACTATAACGATGAAGCTGCTGATGATGATGATGCTGATGATGATGTCGACAAACTCTACGACAAGGACAAAACAGCTGACAGCTGTTGTGCGGCGAGGATCTCTCGACTCGTCCTTATATTGTGACAAAGCAGACGTCGAGAGGGAACAAATGAGATAGATCCAGAACAGGAACAGAAACAGGAACAGAAACAGACACAGAAACAGAACCAGGTTCCTGGCTTCACATTTGATTAGGGGAGTTACCTTACCGCATCCGCTGCGTCTTTTTATCCTGCATCTACACATCCTTCCGCTGCATGCAACTAAATAGGTATGTACTATATATATGTATATGTATATGTATATATGTATACACATAAATACTGTCAGTCTGCCAGGGGTAGCTTAAGATATGCTGGGTAAATAGTAAATAGGGCTCTTTGAGTTTGGCGCCACATAGATACAATGACAATGCATGTATCTACACATTTAGCAGCAGATGCAACAGCTGCCACACGCACGTGGCAAAACTGCTTGTGCCATGACAGTAAATGCACAATTCAGTGTCACCTGCCCTGTCCACAAGTAAGACTCACGGACTTATCTACTCTGTGCAGCAAAATGTATCTCAACCGTACGCAAATCAAACTTAAAGATATTCAAGGCTTTAACAGAGTTCAATTTAAAGGTTTCGCAACTAGAAAATACTTATAGATGGTATTAACTTCCTGAGATAGCAGATAATGTTCGCAGTTGTATTTAACTCTGTATCTCATATGTATGCAAATTAAACTCAAAGATACGCATCACCAGTTTCACATCTATAAGATATTGATTAGCCTGTCTGCAGTTGTATTTGCATCTTAAAGATAGTACTTGCAACTTAAAATAATTCAACCTAAAGATGTTTTCATATTCAGGGGAAATGTATCTAAAATGTATGCAAACTTAAAGATGTGCATCGCTAGTTTTGCATCTACAAGATACTAATATGTAAATAGTAGTAACTTCTTGAGATATCTTAGCCTAATAAGATTTCTAAAGGGTCTTTCCAGTACAATAATATAATATATGTGTTTACTTCATACAATATTAAGTATTTCAAACTTAAAGATACTTATAGAAGGTACTCACGTCTTGAGATAACTCAGCTTGTCCTCCTGCACGCGTATATAACCCTCTAAATTGCTTATTAATACGGATTCAGTCTCAAGTAGTTCCTCCATCTCTGCCAGTGCCGTGTAAACTTCACCGTGCACCGAAATCCCCAACATTCCCAGCACAAGGACGCCGAGCGTCAATTTCCAACGGAGACAAGACGTCATCGCGAAAACTGCAAGGACAGAAGTGAAGAGAAGAAAAAAAATGGTTAAAGCATTTGCAATTGCACTTAATGTGAGTAGCCCATCAAATTGTACGAGTATTAGCCTATTAATGACGACAATGTTGGCAGTTCAGTTAAAAGCCGGGCTAATTACTACCCCACAAGCTGGTCAGAACTGACTTTGCCATTGATTTTGCATTAAAACCATCTGTCATGTGTGAAGCTTAAAACTAATTAAAGTGGCTTTCAATTGAGACGTTCCTGTGTTATGTGAAATTCATTAAGCTCGAAAATGACTTTCATACTCGCATCGATTCACTTTCTGTTAGCCAAGTTCAAGTTGGCAACAGGCAGCAAGCAGGATATCTTCTTATGTACAAACTGGAAACACGACTCAGTGCAAATCTGGCCACAAAGCAACTTGACCTCGTAATTTATTTTAATGAGCTATTTTGATACCCTGTAGCCATAAATCAAATTGTCAAAATGGGTATGCTAATTTACGTAGTAGGCAGAAAATATTTTCTCTTCGCTTATTAGGTATATAAATATTTCTGATTAGCAGCAATAATCCAATAAATTAAATAATAATAAAAATTCATAAATTACTATATTATCTTCATGTTTAAAAATAGGATATCCTCCAAGTCAACCATTCTCTATAAGATCAATGTTCTTGTATTTAATTTGGCCTGACGTACAACGTATTTGTTTTATGACTTTTGGTTTACTCTTGCAGTCAAATCAGACAATAACAGTAAAAGATATACAGTAAGTTATTTGAGACTTGGAAATACCCTAGAAATATATACATTCAGGTGTGAAATGTATTTTTGACTAATTACATGAGTTTACCATTCCAGTTCTATGCGCCAATTAGTTGAGACTTCGTCAACACCTTGTAGTTTTTTCTGTTCAATGTGCAAATAAATGAATTATTATTGGCATTAATTAGTGATTCTTTGTTTATTCCCCTACTTAAGATAAATACGCTTTTAAACATGTTTTATGGTTTTCCAAATCAAATTTAATTTGCATTTAAAGCGCTCCATCAATTAATTGTTTTTTTATTGCGAGTTGAGTCGTGCCTCAACTGATGTTGCAGCTGCCTCAAGAGGACATGCTGCTTGTGGCACGCGCATTACAAATACTGTTTAATTAATCAGCATTAATTATTTTCCACCCACACACTGAATGGGAGAGAGCAGAGACCACAGTAAACAGACCACACACTACTCCACTTGCACTCCAACGATAATTGCACACATTAATCAAACGCTAAATGTTCCCCAAATTAAATTAAACGAAATATTAAAAGTCAAAGATGCGGCCAAAACCGGCTACTTGACAACATTCAATATGCGTTGATCGTTAACTGAAAACGGCAAAGCATTCACAGGGAACAATAACAACAATTTCTCTCTGTCTCTTGTCTCTGTCTCTGTCGCTTGTCGCTGCCCCACCCGATGTTCCTTTTTTTTCTTATGCAAATCAAATAAGCACAACATGCTGCAACATTCAATATTTATTGACTCATTGCAAACGCAGATACTCGTACAAGCAACAAGATGGAAGATTAACACAAAGTATTTAAATTCATAAGAAAATTTATAGTGAGATACTGAATTTAAAACAAAGTTCCATCAAAAAGAAATCCATGAAACCCACAATTTTGAAGGTAGAACTCTCTTCTTGGTGAATAACGTTTTGCGATATTGGTATCTTTTATTGTTCTTAATATCATCATAACCAAATAAATATAATGGTAATTAATGCAGTTTATATTTATTAAGACAATAATACGTCTAATAGGCTTTTTACACGACAGCACATTTGGCTCATTCGACGCCATTTTCATCATTCAGGCCGAATGTTCAGATCATTCCCATACAAAATCCGAATGATCATCCAAATCAAATGTTGTCATTCGTTGCCATTCGCCCTGGTGGATTTAAGTATTTTTTTTTTTTACGAAAACCCGTTGTTTATCGATGAGCTCGTGAAAAACTATGAAATCATTTCTAATATCAGCTGTTGTATCCGAGAAAAATTGAAGCGCCAAGTATATTTTTAAAACAAATTTTACAAAAATTTTATTTTCTGATGAACAAGCAAAGGAGAGCAGCCATTCAGTGGAGCATGACCATGAGACTATTCTTATGGAGCTAATTCGTTATTATTGTTCGATATTTTATATAGAATTAAGCTTTTATTTTGACTTTATTACTGTTGCACAGACACTGAAAAGCTGATTTATTTCGGGCGAATGGCAAATCTAGTTACCAATTTCACATTTGGTCGTGGAAAGTCAAAAATCACGCACATTCAAATGAAGGTGAATTCGACAAATGTTAGTGCTCGTGTAAAAAGCCTATAAAACTATAGTAATTTAAATTCCGTTCCGCGTTGCCATTAGCAACAATGAAATAATCTGAGTAGGCGAATGTTAAGTCCTTACAGGGTATATGATCAGCCCTGTAATTTGTCACCAGTCTCCAACTAAATTTTTGACAAGAAAATCAAATCTATTATCGGTTAGATTATCTAGATTGTAATGTTGTCGGCAAAATGAGAAAACGGCCCTTATTCTGTTATTATTTGTTCTTATACCTTAAGCCCACTAAAAATGGAAGACGTGGAAGTCCCCATTAAATATATATATTCTTGATCTGTATTAATAGCCGAGCTGATCTGTCTGCCAGTCCGTCTGTATCTCAGAGACAAGAAGGGCTAGAAATATCAAATTTGAAATGCAATGTATCTCATTCGAAATAACGAAATACAGGAGCAAGGCTATATATATTCTAAAGTTTAGGTGCAAGTGATGTTCTATTATTAAATCATGATCGGATAATAAACTCAGAAATTATATATACATATGTATGTACATATATACATATATGGCCGTACACATTGTAATTCAAGTATCCTCGACGATAGGAAATTTTTTCTACTTCACTAATGCCTTGGCTTTTCCAATAACTTAATATACGATAGTTGTCAATTAATTCGAATAAATAAAAAACCATCATAGTAATTATATTATAATTATTGACATAAACTTTTATATGTATCAATATCCAGATTAAAAGTAATTCCGAATTAAGTCAAATACTGGGAAAACACTGAAATTTTATAAAAGTTTTTGGGAAATTAATAAATTTGTGATTTGCCTAAATTGCGGGCAAAACCAATTTCAATTTGGAATTCAAGTTTCAGTGCTGCCTCTTTTTTTCTAATGAGAGCAAAGGTTATATAAGCAATTGAATTCTTTACAAAGTTATTCAGTTTAACGAAATATTTCAATCAAAATGAAGTTGATTTCATTATTTGTATTGTTAATCGCACTATTCAGTGTTGTCAAGACTCAAGAAATTTATGTGTCAGGCTGTAAGAATTTTTTAAAATATATTTTTTTTTATAAGACTATAACGTTAACAAATATTTCTGAATTTTTCAACATTTCGGTGTATAATTTTCACCATATGTTTTTATACGTATTGCAGGTTTTGAAGGACGTAGAACTATCACTGGACCCAAAAGCCTACAATTTTATTTGGTTGGTTGTGAAGACTGTTATCATGATACTTCAGGACCTTTACAAACAACAAATGTACCCTGCTAATGATTTATAAAATCAAACATAATTAATATTTATGTTTATGAACGCACATCAATAAAATTAAAATAAAACCATCGTCCGTATTTTCTGTTCCAAAACTTGAAAAAAAAAGTAAATGTAAGAAGAGTTGTCAAACGTACGGTAGAAAAATCAATAAGGTAGAGTATTCGGTTACAAGATACTCATATTCTACATACAAATCTTGAGAAATAAATTTCAGGTCCTTTTTTCGATTGATTTAATCTCATTACTAACGGAAAGTTTTATTTCCATGTTTTCAAGAATAACACACAATCTGTAATTTTCTTTAACGGAATTCAAAAACTTTTCTAGTTTATTACAAATAAGTTTGCTTGTGTGATTAATTTAAACATATCTGCTTTGTGCTATATTTAATTTAATTAATGGTCTAAATATTCTGAATTTATAGGAGTGAACATATAAAGATGTGCTAAAGAGCAGCGGGTTGTCAGTGGTTTTAAATTAGAATTCTCCCAAAAAAAAGTGGTCAGTTTTGATCGTCGAACCGGTTTTGCATAAAATTCCAGTTCTCAGCGTTGATCTCAACTGTTTGATTAGAAAGGGGCGCCAGAACTGACAGAATCAGGCAACAGAAAGTGGTAAGACTAATGGATGCAGTAACGGCTTATCTAGACAATGACAAAGTTTTGATGTGTTTCTTGTGTTTCATGTCGATTGCAACATTTTCGATGGTGACGATTAATTCGAGTTCAAAGAACTTTTCGGTTATGAGGAAATCAGTTTACGGCATAGTTATGCAAATGTATCTGACGGATACGCGTGGCTGATGCTGCAATGCCGCACCAGAAACAAAACTCCCATTGTAATGGCCAACAAACAAAAAGCATTTAAATCATTAACGGTGCTTACCAAGAGCCAAGAGAACTGTTACACAATCAAACTTATTGAAATGCAAATATTATTTTTTTTATGGGGGGTCCACTCGACAGCTGCTTCAGCTTCAGATTCTCCAATGTTTGCAGATACTGCGAAAATTCAATGCGATGCGTGAGGAATGTTTTCTTTTAACGAGTTCACTGAACTGCACCAGCTGATCATTCTGCTTTTCTCGTTATTTTCTTAAATATTCACAAGCATTTCTTTTGCTGCAACACAGCAAAAAGAAAAGCAACAACAAAGCCAACATTAATGAATTTTGACGAAAATACTTGTAAAAGCAAAATAAATGTGGGGCAAGGAGAATTTATGCTTGAGGCGGCAAGAATTTTTCAAAAGTTCCATATACACTTAACAATTACCTTTGTACCCAACATCGAAATGTGGCACAAATAAATTAAAGTTAAAGTATTTATGTTGAAATTCTCAAATTCAGCAAAAGTATCTTTGGTATATTTAAAAAACAAAACCACTTTCAATTTTTATAAATTCAAGTATATTACTCATATTTAATATTTCCAGATGAACAAAATGTCAATTTAGTATACAAAATTACCATAGATACTTGAAAGTTTGGTTTCAAATATAAAAAAACACAATTGAATTCACAATGTGCAAGCGATAAGAACTAAAATTATGTTAATTAAAAAACACTTTCATAAATAAGATATAAATACTCACATTTAGATTCGAGAATATTGTTCATTCATAACTATGTATAATTAAAACTTGATTTTAAAATCTCGATATTTATGTGCTATTTAACTATCTGCTTTGTCATTTACTTGATTATTTATTTTTTGGCAGCAATTAAATATTCTGTTTTGTTGATAATACTTAAACTATTTGAACGAATGTTTACATCTTGAATATTTGAAATCAACTGAATAATATTTATCATAAAAGAAATAATTTAACAGCTGCTTCTTTAACATTTTATTTATAATTTTAAATTTGTTAATTTCTTTTATAGGACTTCCATGTTAAATTAACAGCAGAAAAATCATGTTTAGTAATTTTAATCATTATAAATTTGTGTGTTATTCCACTATTAAGTTTATTTACAGCAGAAATATATTATTGCAAATAAAGTTTTAATTTAAATTAGATAAAATTTAATTGAATACCTACAATTTGATTAATTTTGCAGTAAAGTTTCGGCATTCGAAATCAATTATTAATTAGATGGTGTCTGATCAAATGGATAAATAATCGAATAGGACACGTTGGTCAACGTAAGCATAATTAAATTAGTATGCAACATCAAATTGCACTTTTGTGGCAGTTGCCACATTCGCATTCAATGCAAGTGTTGTTGCCACAGCAAAGTCGCTTGCGTGTTGCCCATCGATGTTGTTGTTGTTATTGTCTGCGTTGTTTTATGCAACAACCAAACTTGTTATTTTTTTTTGGATTTTTTTCTTCTGTTTGTTTCTTTGCGGAGGCTTCTTCCTTCTTTGCTTCAGCAATTTGCTGCAATTCTCCATAGCAACAAAATTTAATTGTTTTCCTCTTGTTTTTTCCTAGTTTTTTTTATATGTTTGCATTTTTTACTTGCACTTCGTTGCAATTAAGTTATGAAATATTTTGCACAAAGCGCTGACTAAGCTCATTAGCTAAATGAAGCGACTGGCACAATGACAAACTGACAGAATGACGGACTGTCAGATATATCACATACTCGTACATATTTATATTAAAGTCAGCTTAAATTTCCTTAACAACATAAAAGCGAGTGTAACCACAGCCCGTTACCTGGAGCTATTTATGTGGCACGTTGCAGTGTGTGGCACACAAGAACCGCAAGTGTACAAGCTACTGCCCACACACATAAATACACACACACACACACATGCTCAACTTGCCACATGCAACAGACAACACACAACACACTACACACAACACAGGCTATTTTCCAGCTTGTTTCCTGCCTCAGATGAGGCAACCAATTCAAATGAAACTGTCAACAGGCAGCAGCAAAATAGGAGACAATTTCGAAGCGAAGGGTGTGGCATCATCATTCAGGTGCAAATGTCATAGGACAAGTTGCCCCCTTCCTCACCCATTCCTCATGCTGCTGCCACCTGTTCATTAGTTTTATGTGCAGCTCGGGAACTGAGATTGCCACACTGAGGCATAGTCATAACTCCGCCAAACAGAAGCTCCACTGACATTTATGCGACGTTTAATTTGGGGCGCCACCAAACGCTCGTGTTGACATTTGCCACTACAGGCTGACAATGGTCTTTGTCTTGGCTATAATGCCGCACGGATTCGTTGTTTGGCTTTAAATGCCAGCCAAGACACTTGACGCTACGTGCTGACCTTCTGCCATTGCATTTGGCCAACTGGGAATCGCTTCTTTTTTTCTTTTTGGCCAAATCAAACTGACAGGGGTAATTTGCATGTGGAGTCTCTAAATTTGATTTAATTCGCCAATTAGATGCGCCTTGTTGTCGCTTTGTGTTGCCACTTTGCTTGTCAGCCAAAGTTTCTTTAACAATTTCACTTAATCTGCGAAAAATGCTGTAATACTTGCAGCAATACTTTGATTTGTCCCCATTCAGTTTCTTTTGGGCTTCTAACGAAACTTTTCAATTCCATTTGACGTTAATTTAATTGCCATAACTTTTATGATGATGATGCGACCCCGAAAAACTGTCATCAACTTTCGAGTTCAACTTGAACCCAACTCAATGCGGAAAAAAGGAGGAGGAGTATAGCATTAAATATTTACAAGGACGCAGATCCGGTGTTTAATGGCCAAATGATTCAAGTGCATCAAACAAGTTTCCTAATTATGAATGACAAATTACAATGTGCATAAATTTTACATAGCGATTCACCTTGAAAAGCTGAAGCGGGAAAAACATAAGCGTAGTTCAAACCGGTTGAAAATAGTTGAGATAAAAGCATAAAAAAAAGAGATGCGACTTTGGCTAATACTGCTGCCAATTATACAATAAACTGGCAGCTGCAACTGCAACTGCTTTTAAAATGGCAATTGAAAATGTAAGTGGAATTGGCAGTGGAATTGGAAGTGGAATTGGAAGTGGCAATGTCAGTTTCTGTTGAGATCTTCGCGACTTGTTAGGAAGTGTTTTCATTGGGGGCAGGCGGCAATTATAGCAACACTTTCATTTGGCCTTTTGAGATACTTTCCTTTTCCTTTCTATTAGACATGGCCAAGACTGAAGAGGCTCTTACTGTGGACTCTAGTTTAATTAAATAAACTTCAATTGAGTTAACAATATTACAATTGGATTTCAATTCAAAAAGCTGCTCACATTTTCTGACCGGTTTCAAATTGAAGTTGAACTTTTGTGAATTGAAAAAACAATCAAGAGAGTTTCCAAATACCATATGTCCATATATTACATGCAAATGTTAGCTAATTTGGCTTTTAGACGTCAATAACGTATTTTTTTGTTGTTGTCGTTGTCGTTGTCGAGTGCAACAAACGGGTAAGCCAATTATTAAAAATTAATAAATTTCAACAAATTGCCATTTAATTGTTGTCATTGATATTCGCAAAAACCAGGGTGTGTTTATTTTAAATATACAAAATTAAAAACGAGTAAATAATTAGCTAATTTCAATAACGTCTAATTAGAATCTTATTGGATGTTTCGTTACGCGCTCAATTTAATATTCCTATTTGAATTTTATGTAGTTGGCAATACTTGGTGGTAGTTCCAGTTCCAGCACTGGTTCTATTCCAGGCATACTCTCGTTTAGGGGTGCTTTCCAGTGAACTCGGAACATAAACACAACCGAATGACGGGTTAAAGGCGACGACAAGAAAAACGAACCAAAACAAACGCTAGCAAAATGTGTACGTGACTGCGGGAGACTGAATTCGATTCCCTTCCTATTCCCGTCCCGATGCAGCGACAGCATCCACACAGTGTTTGATTCGAGATACTTTACTTATCGCAATACTGGGAGCATTTGACGCGTGTGACGGTCAGCGGCATCAATTGAATCCACACATGTGTGGACAGTAATAGCAACGACAACAACAACGACGGCGACAGCGATAAAATTAACTGCACAAATACTTAGGAAAAACTGAAATAATTATGAGCATAAGGAAATCATACATATTTCTAAAATGACGTAGGCTCAATCTCTCTAGAAATTTCTTTCTAATCAATGTAGAATTCAATTTAGTTGACCCACATTTTATCAAGGCAGAGGAAGACGGACAGCAAGTGGGCGACAGAGACAAGACGCTTATCAGTGCAGGACGGAAGCTGCACACTAACATCTCGATCATATGGAGGAACACGTCAGCATCAGATTCTTCCCTCTTACTTCCACTTACACAGTCTATGATTTCCTGGGAACTTGTTGCCCCCTCTTCAATACGTCTTCTCTTGTTCTTTCCTTTGTTATTGTTACTGCTCGATTGTCGGTTCACCTTTTGTTTACAGTTTATCAGAGAGTTCTTTCACACACAGAAACCGCTGCTAAGTTGAATTCTTGCAGCTCTCACTGTTGCATGCACTGCACTTGCAACTTATGGTTTGCACTTATACTTATATATTTATATATATCTGTCACTAAGTTAAATTAATGTAAGCACACACACGTGCGTAATTTTTGTTCAATCCTGAATTTTATGCCTTTTGGCTTTGTTTTTGCATTCGCTATATGCGGCTGGTTGGAACTTATCCGCAGTGCGTCCGCGCGTTCAGCAGCACAAAATGGAACTGAAACTGATTTTGTGGCCGCCTTAACCGCACGTACCACAAGACAGTGCGGGAGAGAGAGAGAGAGAGAGAGTGACAACACTTTTTGTTTGATTTTGTTTTGAGTTTTGTTTCGTGAGAGCTGTAATCCACATGTAGTCCACACTAAGCCAAGACAAGAACCAACTAGTAGGGAACAGCTGATTGTGGAATCTGTTGCACTTGGCGGGCAATTCAAAATGGCATGTGTTTGATTTTCCAATAGTTTTTATTTAAGCTCTAACAAATTTGGCATTCATTTTACTGGTATTTTATAAATAAAGCTTTTCTCGATCATTTATAAATGGTAAATAAATACATGGATCAATTACGCCATACCATGGCCCGCACTCTAATCCTCCTTAACAATGAAGGAGTGCGTCAGACCCTCGTAGGGATACTTGCCACCAAGGATATACTTGTACTCGCCCGAGTGACGAATGCGATACTCGCCGGGCAGCGTCTGCGGACTGATATTCCAGTAGATATCCAGCTCGCTAAAGCCCAAGATTGTGTTAGTGCGATGCCAGACCATTCTAATAGAATAAATAAATAAATATAATTAATACAATTAAATATAATTATAATTGAACTTTGACTGCCTTACTTTGTCTCCCAGCTGGCATCAGTGTATGTGATCTTCCAGCGATCCTCGTTGATCTTTCGCTCGATGGTAAAGTATGTCTTCTCCGTGAATAGATTGTTGCGGGGATTACCCGATATATAGGTGGCCTTGACGGTGTCATTAATGCCGTATTCCTTATTTGGATGCGTCTTCACATAGCCAAAGTCCGTGCCAATGGGATGGCCATCAAAGAGCACACCTGTGTTCAGGGACAACATGACATCATTCATATAAGGAGGACTCGGTCCGGCGTCAACGGTTTCATTTTTCATCATTGCCTTGGTCAAATGCTCAAACACGTCCATGTAGATGGTGTGAGTGTGTGGTCCAAAGATGGTCGAGGCAGCCTCATAGCGCTGTGCCTGATACTCCTCCGGAGTGACAGTGTAGCTGGTGTAAATATTGGTCAATCCGGCTAAGATGACCTCCGTGTCGATGCCACCAGCAGCCTCGGCTGCGGCACGAATCTGATTCCTCAAGCGACGTCCTGCCATGGTGGTGAATTCACATGGCACTGCGGCAATGATGACATCGCCAATCTTCAGTAACTGATTGGAGACAATTTTCGGCTGCCACTCGTAGGGGAAACTTGCCTAGAAGAGGGAGGAGAGAGAGGAGATTAATATATTAAATAGATACACTTATGTCGAGGTTACTCACTCGTCCCGTGGCTAGAAGAATGGGCTTTGGCGCATGGCAACTGATGTCCTCCTGCGTGGGAGGCACTATGAAGTCGCGCACAAAGTTCCACATGGGATTGTCCGTGGTGGTGCCCTGCTCAAAGCTAAAGGCACCGGGACCATCGGTGGTGCCAGCTGCAAAACTGTAACCCATTGCCGGCTGGCAACCTCTAATACTGTCCAGCTTGCGGGTGAGGGGATTGTAGGTGCTGCCATTGTACTTGGGCATATCGACAAACTTATGGATGAAGCGCACATCTCCAGTCACCTCCCGTGCCGTCGATTCCTGGCTCTGTTCGTTCAACATACTCATTGCTCCGTCGGCCAAACGCTGTCCAATGATCTGGGTACTCTCGACCATGTCGCCATTTCGACCTGGTCCCATGGCAAAGCAGTCGCCCTCGCCGACGGGACAGTGGGAGGAGAGAAGGTCGCATTCCTTGCCCGAAATGGAACACTTGGGACCCATGATATTGGGTGAAACATCGCCTAAATTCGAGGAGCAAAAGGAGCCCACGAATTTTCCCTTGCCGGGCATCTTATTGGGATTGTACTCCTTCTCCAGCATCAAGGCAGCGTATCCCATATTGTCACTGCTCACCAGTTTGTTGGTGTTGTTCATGGAGGTGGCATGCACCGCATACCAGTTGAATGCCCCAAGCAGATTGTTCTCCTTGTCCACAAATCTCAGCTGCGCCAATGTCTTGTCCACATCGTGCTCATACTGGGCACGTTCCTCGGCGGGATTGCGCAGATATGAAGACGGCGAGCGATTGATGTTCGCATTCAGCACCGTAGTCTTGGAGAAATATATGCGTCCATCTACCATGTTATCCGTGGCACGTTTAATGCTCTGAAATGGCGGCATTAGATACATCTTACATCTGATAGATTGATAGATATTTATCACTCACCAAGTAGATACCTTGGGACATGACCTCAAAGGTTTGCCCCACAAAGCCCAGAATGGAGATATCGTAGAGCAAGTGCATCAGGAAGCCTCCAGGTGCACTATGCGTATGTGTCCCACTGATGGCCACGTTGTCGGCAGTGTAGATATTTCCATAACGCGCCTGAAGACGCTTCACCACCTCCCTCTTTACGCCATAGCCCATCATGCCACAGTCGGCACTGACGAATGCCACACGGTGTCCCTTCTCATCCTCCACAACAAAAGCCCGAGCAAAGGTGCGAGTGTGCAGTCCACGTCCAACCTGCTTGAGGTTCGCATAACCCATCTAAAATTATAGAAATTATACATTACATTTAACCTCTTAGAAAGTTAAGAAAAATAAGAGTTGTGTTTAAAAAATCAAAACCGAATTAAAATTTCTGCATGCGAGAGAAAATTCCAGATATATTCTTTTTGGTTCCGGTATCTATTATAAAATTTCATTTTGAATCTAATTCTTAATTCAAAATAAGAGTAGTTTTTCAGTTTTGTAATCAAAATTTAAATGCAATTATTATTTATAATTTTTATTAGAAATAGCAGAAATAAATAACATTTTGTAATGAAAATCGTACTTACAAAATTGATTTCCACTGGCGGTCCAGTTATGTCCGCCCTGCCCACGCCCACTTTGTAGCCACTGACCAGGCTGATCAGTCCACATAGCGCTAACAGCGCGTATAAGCCAAGCTTCCAATTAGCCATAGTTATAAAACGCGCAAATTAAAATTAAATTAGCTGCAATTAACGATTAAATAGATAGATATACTTATTTATGTTAAAAAGGCGTGAAAAATAATTTATTCAAAATAATGAACTAAAACTGTTAATTAGACCTTCGTAGGGTTTTTAAAGATAACAGCATTTTGTTAACGGTACTTTAACATACATATGTAAGTTATTAAAGTTAAGTCAACCATGTAAATTTTAGCGTCCATTTAAAATGAGTAAATTCAACCTTAAGCGATATTTTTATGATAATAATAATGTAGAGTTAAATAAATCTTTTTTATCAAATTAAATCATATTATCTATTGCATTAGAATTATAGACTTTGTCTACTCAACGCAAAACAACAGAAAACTTATCGCAGTGTTCAGAAATTAGGAAATATACTGTCAATCAATTAGTAGCGCTTAAGTATTTTGCAAACATTATCGATAGCCAATTATTGCGAATGGTTAAACAATAAAAACAAATGTCAACCACATCGAGCCAAAGAGCCCATCAATAATAGATACATATACACAATGAATATACATAGATACATTTTGTAAATGGTAAAAGCGATGTCGATGGCCAACAATAAATGCTAATTTATTGAGGTGTCTGTAATCGCTGTGACCTTGAAGTATTACATCAATGAATAATGTAAAAGAAAATCAACTAAAGACAACAACAAACTGGAGCTCTTATCAATTGAATGGGAACAAGTGAGACTTGTTACTGCAAAAACCGGTTATTATCAGATTGCGAAACAATTAGGCTCTGTTACTGCTACTGTAACTGATAATGTTAATGCCGATGTTACTGTTAATCTTACTGTTAATGTTACTTTTATCTCTGCTCTTTCCTCAGTTATTTGATATCAGTTAGAAAAAAAAAGAAAAATACAGTCTACAGATACAGATACAGATACAAAATATCCAATCAGACAATAGTTAAGATCTTTTCAATTTTTTATGCGGGCCACGTTCTTAACAAAAGAACTTTTATTTAAAAGGCGTTAAATAGGAAATCGGATGAATGTGAGTAATTGCTTTGTATGTTTGCCATGTAATGCAACAATCGCTCCGAGATTGTCGCGCGCTTTGCATAATTCAGTCAACATGCTGACATTGAAAACGAAAATTAAATAAATACATATTGTACAATCAGTGTTGTCAACTCTTGAGAAGCCGAAAATATCTATTTTTAACATAAAAATCGGGTGATTTTTTTTTTAACTACTTTGCTTTATTTATTGAATCTTCTCTGTATGGAGACTTACAATAAGTTAAATCGGGTGTAAATAAATAAATATGTATAAGTTATGGGTGTTTAAAGTTCGTAGAGAACTAATTTAATTTAAACAGTAATTTTTGTTTACTTTGGAGCTTAAAATTCAAAGATACAATTATTCAAGATAGTAAAGGGTATCTTACAGTCGGGGACTCGACTATAGTAATCTTAGTTGTTTTGCATCTAATCTTTTGCGATTGTACAAGCATATACATATTTACTTTTAATTAAACAAAAAGCAAATAGAGATGGCAATCGAACTTTATATTAAATTCTATAAATAATCTGTATAAATAATATGAAGAATTCAAATTTTTGTACTAAAACTCATTTGTCGGCTGTCAGATTTGACGGGAAAAGGTTGTTTCTATCAACACTGCCAGAAACAAAAATAATATATGTATGTACATATGTACATATATGCTCACATGCTGGTTTGGACAGGCTTTAACAAAAGCCGAACAAAGCAACAAAAACAAACTGCGAAGCCAACGATAACAGCTGCAGGGCCATCGCGCAGATACAAAGATACTCGTGCAAAGATACAAGTTCAAACTTGTAATTTACTGAACTTTACTGAAGTCCGTTTTAACATTCATACATAAATATGCGACATTTTGTATCTTTATAGTTTGTACTAGCAATTATTTGCATCTTTTTTTTATGTACTTATGTACCTACATATATTTCTATTTTTGTTTGGTTTTCAGTTTAACAATTTGCCATTCCGCCTTAATCCGAATTGTCATTGGGTTTTATCTGATTTTGATTCGTAGCCGCAATTTTAGCTTTGGCTTTTGTATTGTGTGTGCTTATCACTTGCCTCACATTGATTCACTTACAATAGATTCAAATGTATCTTTTGGATACACGCCGCGACGCTGAACAACGAACGCAATGCCGCCCTGGCATCCAATTGAGCAAATTACAGAAATTTTTTGGCTGATGAGCCTTTTCATACACTTTATTTTTTTCTCTCAAGTTAATGTTCGCCTTCGTTGGCGTTTTGAGTTTTTCGAGGTTAAACACAAGTATCTCTTATGCAATAAGTCTCCTTTTATTTTTGGTACCGATTACCGATAAGATTGCATAGCAAAGTTTTTTCGAATTATATTTAAATTATTTGTTGCGCATTTGGCCAAGTGAATTATGGCAATTGATTGTCGAGCAGGCACTAATTTCACTTGTCACTCGTATAATTAAATCCGAATGATCCAAATGATGTTAATTATAATTGTTATTGTTTTTATGGTTTTATCTCACGCAGTCCCACTAATTAAAGCCGTAATACTGTCAGAAAATAGTTGCGATTAGCAGGAAAAGCACGTAAAACACTTGTTGTTTTTAGTTGTTGGGTTTTTTTTTTGATTTTCAATCAGTTGCCAAAGGGCTTGCGTTTCAAATGCGAAACAGATTTCAAAACACGGCTCATCTTGTCATGGCAAAAAAAACAAGACTTTGCCCCCGCCTACCACCACAACAACAAATAATGTCAAAGAAAACCCCAAAAACACTCAAAAATAAATAAAACGAAACTGAAACCGAAACCGAAACCAAAACAGAAACCGAATCGACAATATTGGGTCGAAGTTGCGTGGTTTGTCGTCGCTCTGGAGATCTTTATTTTTTATTGAAATAACGCCCGCTTTGCGCCCAAGTTGGCACTCGACTGATCCACGACTGGGCCACTAACCGCTGACAACTGACAACTGACAACTGAAAACTGACCACTGACCAAGATGGAATTACGCTCTCAGTTTGCGCTCAACTCAACCCAACTCAGCTGAGCTCTGAACGCAGCTTGCTTTGTATTTACATATATTTTTGTTTGTTTTGAATGTATTATTTTTTCTCCTTTCTTTGCGATTGCCGTCCAGTGTTCACTTAGTCATTCGGCAACTTGTCATGCAGTCATTTGTTCAATTGCTGTGCATTATCGCAGCCAAAGTATCTACAGTCAGTGTCGTAGACACATACATAGATACAAATGTATCTGTATCTTTATTGCCAAAGCCTGAGTTGAGTCAGTCGTAGTTTGAGTCCATTATTAAGTCACAAATTCAGCAGCTCTCTCTCTTTCGCTCAGTCTCTTTCTCTTTAAATTGTGGACAAGTTTGACTTTGGCACTATTTTTATTGCTATATTAATTTCATGTTTTGAATAACCCATAGATAGCTTATCACACTGATAACTGTTACAGATCAAAAGTAGTAGATTATCCATAATTAGATTGCACTTTCTGCATACACCTCAGGTAATATTTCTTTTTAGCAACTGCAACTTAAATTAATTTCTTCTCAAACTTATTTAAACTTACTTTTGAATTAGCCAACTTCTTTAGTAACACTTCAGCTTGCTGGCAGATCCAAGAACTAAATGTGAATGCAAAGCTCAGCAGCAGTTTTGCTAAACTTTTGGTCAAGTGGGGGTCTTTAAAAATAGTACCTGATAACTGATATTACCTATAAGCGCTCATGTTTTGTGAAGATTAGCCAAGTTATAAGTATTTGCGCTGCGATAAGGATTAATGGTATTTGCGAAGGTCCAACTAAACGCACTTATCATTTGAAAACAAAAATAATTAATATATTTGTTGTTAACATTATGCTGCAGTTATTTGAAAATGTAAACAAAGCTTAATTTGAACAAGAATTTGAATTTGAATTAACCGCCATTTGCTGTTGCTGCGTTACTTATATGTTATCGATATATCGATATAAGTACAACACTGCTAGTTAACAGCTGTTAACGCAGCTGTTATACTCGTACATGTATTCAGTGCTGCCAACTTTTGTTTGAAAAAAAAAACTGTTTTTGACGGTTGGAACGATAAAAAAGCTGACAAATTAGAAGAAAAAAGCCATTAAAAAATCTAGTTATTCAATTCATTTAGTTTCTGTATTTTCCGTATTTTGACCGGCAAAGTTACAAAATCTATTTTGTTTGTTTGCATGAAGCCGCCCGTAGCACTTTTATGCTATTTAGTCAAAGCATGAGAGCGCACAAATCAGAATGTTTTGTGGTGATTGTGCATTTGCAGTAACTGCACATAGCTCTACTTTGTTTCGTGTCGTCCCTACGTACCAATGTCTTGAACTCATCGCTTTTCAGCCATGCGTTCCGACAATTTTATTTATAGTCTTTTGGCATTATAATTTAAAAAAAAAAGCCAGAATTCTCGCTATCCGCTGCTTGCATATTTTTCTAGAAAGTGATCATTGAAAAAAGCCAGATCTGACGAGAAAAAGCGAATCTGGCACCACTTCATGTATTATGTTTGGCTTACATAGGGGCACAGAGCATAATATTTGACAGCCACCACTGTGGCACGGAGCAATGTAAACACAAATGACATGAACAATTTTTGAACATTTTGATGCTGTGACGCTCTGTGAAAATGACAAGTATTGTTCACATTGAAGGCAGTCATTTTGGCTGTGAAGCACAATTTATGTGACGGCAATGTAAACACTTTGCCTGGTGTCCCAGGGTGACAAAAACTGGAACAGTGTGCCCCAATGTAAACCCACCATTATTTTCTTATAAGCAAACAGCTGTTCTCACAGTTTTCCAGCGACGCCAGCGCCACCACCTGCGTAATGAGTAATTGGTTTACAATTGTTACAAAATAACGAAAGCAACGGTAAACCAAAAAGTAGGCACAAAGCAAGGCTACAAATGAATAGTAAAGACCGGAGACAGTGAATTGCAAAAGCAAGAGGCAGCAAACATCAAGGAGGGACAAGGACAAACGGAACCACAGTTAAGAAAAAAATGTCGAAGGCCGTGAATAATATGAATATGGGCATTGTGGAGCCCCAGGAGCGCATGAAGAACTTGTCCCACTGTGGCACCGTCATCGAGGTGGACAAAAATATGGCTGTGTCGCGGTAAGTGCATCATGGAACCACATTGTGCATCCAATCCCAAGATGTGGCGGCAAGTGCAAGAAAGTTCTCGCCAATGTCAACTGACACTGTGCCAGAAAAGTCCTTGCACGCGTATTTGCCTTTGAAGGATATTCTCATTGGCATTCGCTGTATGTGTGCTTGTGCTTGTGTGTGTGTAAGTCTTTTGGCAGCTGCACATAAATAACAACAACTATTAGAAAGAAAGGTTGTTCTTTGGTACGCTGAATATTTGATACCCTTAAAGTGTCCTATATTTAATTTTCGATATCAAGGTTGTGTAAGACAATACTAACTACAGAGATTGATTGAGATATTTCGATATACAAAAAAAGTTAAATTATTTACTTACAAAATTAGATAAAATATATAATATAAAATACAATCTAAGAGATTAGAGGGGTGCTTATAGTACTAGCAACGGGACCTTCGACTCTTAACCAAGAATATGTTATAACGATCATTTCTATGGCAGATACAATTATGGCATGAGATATCGTAGACATCGTTACACATTCCATGCCATAATTATAATACCCTCTTCAAGGGTATAAGAACAACAACCAGTGCTTTGACTAGTCTAATTTATGGCAAATGAATAATATGTTCTTGCAGCTATTATCGCTCTGGCACGGAGATGCTGCGCATGGCGAATGTTTACCTGAACGAGGGCAACCACGAGAACGCATTTATACTCTATATGCGGTATATGACACTGTTCATTGAGAAGATACGCCAGCATCCCGACTATGGCAGCGTCAAGGCCCAAGTGAAGGCCATCAATAAGACCATCAAGGACGAGATCATGCCCACAACGGAAAAGCTACGCAACAAGCTGCTGCTGCAGTATAAAAGGGAATATGAACAGTTTCTTGCCAACAAGGAGGCGGAGCGTATGCGGGAACAACGGGAGCAGGCCAACAAAAGGGCAGCAGCAGCTGGTACTGTTCCGTCGCTGATTCCAGCCAATCTGCATGTGCAAATTGATGCAAACAACCAGCCATCGGCACCAGATCTGGGACTGCTTGATCAGGTTGTTTATCCAAATGATTTTCCCACTGGCACCAATCGCTCCAATCTGCCCAGCTCTGGTTTGTTGCTGCCCGGTGTGGATACTGGCGCTGACAGGACTTCCAAGTGAGTATAGACTGCAATCTTCAAGATTCCTTCCGATTATAATTTCTATGTTGCCTCTTTAGTGCGTCCTCGAAGCCCGCCTTTGATCGTAACCAGAAGCCGCAATATAATCGCACCGACTCTTTGCTGGCGGGCTCACTGCGCACCGTCAACGTACCTGCGGTGCAATTGATTGTCGAGCAGGCACTAATTTCACTTGTCACTCGTATAATTAAATCCGAATGATCCAAATGATGTTCATTATAATTGTTATTGTTTTTATGGTTTTATCTCACGCAGTCCCACTAATTAAAGCCGTAATACTGTCAGAAAATAGTTGCGATTAGCAGGAAAAGCACGTAAAACACTTGTTGTTTTTAGTTGTTGGGTTTTTTCTTGATTTTCAATCAGTTGCCAAAGGGCTTGCGTTTCAAATGCGAAACAGATTTCAAAACACGGCTCATCTTGTCATGGCAAAAAAAACAAGACTTTGCCCCCGCCTACCACCACAACAACAAATAATGTCAAAGAAAACCCCAAAAACACTCAAAAATAAATAAAACGAAACTGAAACCGAAACCAAAACAGAAACCGAATCGACAATATTGGGTCGAAGTTGCGTGGTTTGTCGTCGCTCTGGAGATCTTTATTTTTTATTGAAATAACGCCCGCTTTGCGCCCAAGTTGGCACTCGACTGATCCACGACTGGGCCACTAACCGCTGACAACTGACAACTGAAAACTGACCACTGACCGAGATGGAATTACGCTCTCAGTTTGCGCTCAACTCAACCCAACTCAGCTGAGCTCTGAACGCAGCTTGCTTTGTATTTACATATATTTTTGTTTGTTTTGAATGTATTATTTTTTCTCCTTTCTTTGCGATTGCCGTCCAGTGTTCACTTAGTCATTCGGCAACTTGTCATGCAGTCATTTGTTCAATTGCTGTGCATTATCGCAGCCAAAGTATCTACAGTCAGTGTCGTAGAGACATACATAGATACAAATGTATCTGTATCTGTATTGCCAAAGCCTGAGTTGAGTCAGCCGTAGTTTGAGTCCATTATTGAGTCACAAATTCAGCAGCTCTCTCTCTTTCGCTCAGTCTCTTTCTCTTTAAATTGTGGACAAGTTTGACTTTGGCACTATTTTTATTGCTATATTAATTTCATGTTTTGAATAACCCATAGATAGCTTATCACACTGATAACTGTTACAGATCAAAAGTAGTAGATTATCCATAATTAGATTGCACTTTCTGCATACACCTCAGGTAATATTTCTTTTTAGCAACTGCAACTTAAATTAATTTCTTCTCAAACTTATTTAAACTTACTTTTGAATTAGCCAACTTCTTTAGTAACACTTCAGCTTGCTGGCAGATCCAAGAACTAAATGTGAATGCAAAGCTCAGCAGCAGTTTTGCTAAACTTTTGGTCAAGTGGGGGTCTTTAAAAATAGTACCTGATAACTGATATTACCTATAAGCGCTCATGTTTTGTGAAGATTAGCCAAGTTATAAGTATTTGCGCTGCGATAAGGATTAATGGTATTTGCGAAGGTCCAACTAAACGCACTTATCATTTGAAAACAAAAATAATTAATATATTTGTTGTTAACATTATGCTGCAGTTATTTGAAAATGTAAACAAAGCTTAATTTGAACAAGAATTTGAATTTGAATTAACCGCCATTTGCTGTTGCTGCGTTACTTATATGTTATCGATATATCGATATAAGTACAACACTGCTAGTTAACAGCTGTTAACGCAGCTGTTATACTCGTACATGTATTCAGTGCTGCCAACTTTTGTTTGAAAAAAACTGTTTTTGACGGTTGGAACGATAAAAAAGCTGAAAAATTAGAAGAAAAAAGCCATTAAAAAATCTAGTTATTCAATTCATTTAGTTTCTGTATTTTCCGTATTTTGACCGGCAAAGTTACAAAATCTATTTTGTTTGTTTGCATGAAGCCGCCCGTAGCACTTTTATGCTATTTAGTCAAAGCATGAGAGCGCACAAATCAGAATGTTTTGTGGTGATTGTGCATTTGCAGTAACTGCACATAGCTCTACTTTGTTTCGTGTCGTCCCTACGTACCAATGTCTTGAACTCATCGCTTTTCAGCCATGCGTTCCGACAATTTTATTTATAGTCTTTTGGCATTATAATTTAAAAAAAAAAGCCAGAATTCCCGCTATCCGCTGCTTGCATATTTTTCTAGAAAGTGGCCATTGAAAAAAGCCAGATCTGACGAGAAAAAAGCGAATCTGGCACCACTTCATGTATTATGTTTGGCTTACATAGGGGCACAGAGCATAATATTTGACAGCCACCACTGTGGCACGGAGCAATGTAAACACAAATGACATGAACAATTTTTGAACATTTTGATGCTGTGACGCTCTGTGAAAATGACAAGTATTGTTCACATTGAAGGCAGTCATTTTGGCTGTGAAGCACAATTTATGTGACGGCAATGTAAACACTTTGACTGGTGTCCCAGGGTGACAAAAATTGGAACAGTGTGCCCCAATGTAAACCCAGCATTATTTTCTTATAAGCAAACAGCTGTTCTCACAGTTTTCCAGCGACGCCAGCGCCACCACCTGCGTAATGAGTAATTGGTTTACAATTGTTACAAAATAACGAAAGCAACGGTAAACCAAAAAGTAGGCACAAAGCAAGGCTACAAATGAATAGTAAAGACCGGAGACAGTGAATTGCAAAAGCAAGAGGCAGCAAACATCAAGGAGGGACAAGGACAAACGGAACAACAGTTAAGAAAAAAATGTCGAAGGCCGTGAATAATATGAATATGGGCATTGTGGAGCCCCAGGAGCGCATGAAGAACTTGTCCCACTGTGGCACCGTCATCGAGGTGGACAAAAATATGGCTGTGTCGCGGTAAGTGCATCATGGAACCACATTGTGCATCCAATCCAAAGATGTGGCGGCAAGTGCAAGAAAGTTCTCGCCAATGTCAACTGACACTGTGCCAGAAAAGTCCTTGCACGCGTATTTGCCTTTGAAGGATATTCTCATTGGCATTCGCTGTATGTGTGCTTGTGCTTGTGTGTGTGTAAGTCTTTTGGCAGCTGCACATAAATAACAACAACTATTAGAAAGAAAGGTTGTTCTTTGGTACGCTGAATATTTGATACCCTTAAAGTGTCCTATATTTAATCTTCGATAACAAGGTTGTGTAAGACAATACTAACTACAGAGATTGATTGAGATATTTCGATATACAAAAAAAGTTAAATTATGTATTTACTTACAAAATTAGATAAAATATATAATATAAAATACAATCTAAGAGATTAGAGGGGTGCTTATAGTACTAGCAACGGGACCTTCGACTCTTAACCAAGAATATGTTATAACGATCATTTCTATGGCAGATACAATTATGGCATGAGATATCGTAGACATCGTTACACATTCCATGCCATAATTATAATACCCTCTTCAAGGGTATAAGAACAACAACCAGTGCTTTGACTAGTCTAATTTACGGCAAATGAATAATATGTTCTTGCAGCTATTATCGCTCTGGCACGGAGATGCTGCGCATGGCGAATGTTTACCTGAACGAGGGCAACCACGAGAACGCATTTATACTCTATATGCGGTATATGACACTGTTCATTGAGAAGATACGCCAGCATCCCGACTATGGCAGCGTCAAGGCCCAAGTGAAGGCCATCAATAAGACCATCAAGGACGAGATCATGCCCACAACGGAAAAGCTACGCAACAAGCTGCTGCTGCAGTATAAAAGGGAATATGAACAGTTTCTTGCCAACAAGGAGGCGGAGCGTATGCGGGAACAACGGGAGCAGGCCAACAAAAGGGCAGTAGCAGCTGGTACTGTTCCGTCGCTGATTCCAGCCAATCTGCATGTGCAAATTGATGCAAACAACCAGCCATCGGCACCAGATCTGGGACTGCTTGATCAGGTTGTTTATCCAAATGATTTTCCCACTGGCACCAATCGCTCCAATCTGCCCAGCTCTGGTTTGTTGCTGCCCGGTGTGGATACTGGCGCTGACAGGACTTCCAAGTGAGTATAGACTGCAATCTTCAAGATTCCTTCCGATTATAGCTTCTATGTTGCCTCTTTAGTGCGTCCTCGAAGCCCGCCTTTGATCGTAACCAGAAGCCGCAATATAATCGCACCGACTCTTTGCTGGCGGGCTCACTGCGCACCGTCAACGTACCTGCGGACACCATGAATGTGTTCCTACAGCTTGCGCATGCCAACACCTCCAAGAACATTGAGACTTGCGGTGTCCTAGCTGGGCATCTGGCGCGGAATGAACTCTACATCACGCATATTATAACGCCGCAACAACATGGTACACCCGACAGTTGCAACACAATGCACGAAGAGCAAATCTTTGACGTTCAGGATCAGATGCAGCTCATTACACTCGGCTGGATCCATGTAGGTGTCATCTAAAGCATGTTTTGCATATCTTAATATTAATTGTGTCTCATTCTTTCTAGACACATCCCACTCAGACCGCTTTCCTGTCCTCCGTTGACTTGCACACGCACTGCTCCTATCAGATGATGATGCCCGAAGCTCTTGCTATCGTCTGTGCACCCAAATACAATACGTGAGTCATTCTTTGTTAACGCAAATGACTCAGAAATTGAGTAATCTTTACAATGTAAAATTTCAGAACTGGTTTCTTTATACTTACGCCACATTATGGCCTGGACTACATTGCACAGTGCCGGCAAACCGGGTTTCATCCGCATCCAAATGATCCGCCGCTGTTCATGGACGCACAGCACATCAAAATGGATTCGCAGGCCAAGATAAAGGTCATCGATTTGCGAAGATAGTATGCTGAAATCTTAGTCTGAAACCTTCAGCCAAAACTTACTTTGTAGCTAACTAACAGCAGCACCTTGATAGTGAACCACCCTCTGGATGCAAAAGCAGCGAATTTATCAAATGCTATAACAAAAGTCATTGAAACAACCTTAAAAAGCAATAGCTCAGTCGCTTTTAATTAACTGCATTTAAATTTAAGTTGTACTATGTACATTCATTGCTCGGAAATTAGTATCATTTCAAATTTACATAGTCTAAAATTCAAATTTCAAAATTAACTTGATTTCTCTTTAATGATTTATAAACCGATTAATATTAGCCTTAGTTTATTTAAAAATTGTATAATCATTCTTAAGAATCCCAGAATTTAAAATTGCGTAACTAAATATTCTAGTTTCCGAGCGTGCAATTTTCTGAGTTTTCTTTAATAGCACCAGCAATATAATGTTAAACGTTTTTAGAAATCCAAAAAAATAGTCGAGTGATTGGAAAAAAGCTATTGTATTGTTGCACTCAATATTATTAATAAGTTAGTAACAGTCAATAGACGCATTTTAGTCAGCTCTCTTAGTTTGTCTGTTAAGGTCGACTTTACGAAATTTTTTAATGTGATTTACAATTGTGGCTTAATCTTTTTGTTATAACTATTTTTACGTATGCATCTATTTTGTATTGTATCTGTCATGGAACTCAGCACACCGCTAATTACTCAGCTAAAGCAAATACCTTTGAATATTATTCATATACTATTGCTAAAAACTATGCGATAAAATGTTGTTTATTGAGAAAACAGAAAACGTGTTATGTATGCTTACTAAATTGCTAAATTTAATAAAAATGTAATTTATTTTAAAAAGAAAAAAGACTACGAATATTTATTTATTATCAACGTTTATCCGTTAATCTGCTGCGTATTGCGTCGCCTGGCCATCCTTATTGCCGCGAGTCTTGCCTGGTGTTCGTTCCTCATTTCCAGAACGGACGGACAATATACACATTCAACGGTAACAGCATTGCCAGCCCGCTTTTTGTTTTTAAAGATTTTACCATTAAAAATATATGGTATTCTTCTCGTATTATTTGTATCCGCCATGATTGATTATCAATTTGTCAGGACGAGGTGAAGCAACAGGTTTTTGTAGTCAACTAAAAAAGTAACGGCAAAATCCGACGCGGCGTATTTTAAACCGAGCTGCCACCCAGCAAAAAAAAACGGTTGGCAACGCTTGACCACGTTTACGAAATTCATAGTTAATGATTTTTCCAGAAATCTTTTTAAAAATTTTTCTTAATTTTGAAGCTAGAACTTTTTAAATTTTTGCATTTTTTTTTGGATTTTTCTTAATTTTATGATATTTTTTTAAATTAAATTTCTAACTTCTTCCCCCGAGGAGTAACGAGGTTGAAACCTTTATAAAATGATTCCCCTGATTTTCTCCAATTTCGAGTTAAAAATGTTCATCAAAAATTTCTTTTTTTTCAAAATTAGGGCTAACACTTGAATCCCGCGCTTTTCTATAACAGAAGACTAACAAGGAAATTGTGAGCCTATGTTAAAATGTTCCTCATTACAGTTCGGGCCAAGATTGCCACACTTGGCGTTTTTCCACCAAAACTGACTTTTTTATTGAAGTTGCCTCTTTATTTGTTTAAAATTGTTTTTTAAATTATTTAGAATGTATTCAGATCTAGATATTCTCGCTACCAATAATAAAAATAATCTAAGTCACAGCACCTAGTAAAAATTTTATTATTTTTTTTGTTTTAAACGTATTATTTCTTTACTAAAAAGGATTTTTGATGTACAATTGTACAAAATTTTTCTATAGATTTCAAAAAGAACGCTGAAAAGAATACGAAAAATTTGTAGCGGAAAGAAGATTTCATATTTTGTTGTTGCCTCTTTATTTGTTTAAAATTGTTTTTAAGTTTTTTAAATTATTTAGAATGTATTCAGATCTAGATATTCTCGCTACCAATAATAAAAATAATCTAAGTCACAGCACCTAGTAAAAATTTTATTATTTTTTTTGTTTTAAACGTATTATTTCTTTACTAAAAAGGATTTTTGATGTACAATTGTACAAAATTTTTCTATAGATTTCAAAAAGAACGCTGAAAAGAATACGAAAAATTTGTAGCGGAAAGAAGATTTCATATTTGTGAATACTGTAAGCCGCTTATTGAAAGTTCCTATATTATGAGTCAAAAATTTCAAAATTTGAATTTTTAATGAAAAATAATTGGGCCCTTTTATATGAAATTGGCTCTTTTTCTATGATTTGTTTTGGCGCATTTCTATTTTATCAAGTGGCAACCGTGGTTGTGCCCTTTGCGTTTACAATTCCCGCCCACAGTTTTGCGTGTTTTCTCGTCTCGTGCGGTACGCTCCAGAGTACGTATAAAAGAACACAATTCAACGACCGCAAAACACTGCACAAAGTTTAATTGCTAAGCAAGCTTACAGTTAAAATAAAAAATTACCCGTATTTGTGGTGTGATAAATAATCGATACAAAGAGTAAACGCATCAACCCAACGCTACTCAAGGGACGCCAGCAAGACGGGGGAAGGGGACGCTGCCGTGTGGTCTTTGCCCTTGATTAAAGTTTGTCACGGAAAACGGCAGCAAATTAAATAAATAAATATATAAAAATAAAAGAGATAAACGACGAGCTTAGCAAACAATCTAATATTAATTGCAATTATTTGTTGTTATTGAATTGTTGTTGCCGTGTTGTTGCCGTGCGCCGGAACAGCTGCTCGACCTCGCACCCCCTTCCCCTCAACGGAAACTACAACTCCAGTTGCTGATATAATGCCAATGCTTAATCCGAGTCCAATTAATTGGATACCAGCTATAAAAGTGGTTCAATGTCAAGAAGTAAGTGAAGAAGTCTTTTAGTGGATTATGAGCTTATTAAAAGAGGATTCATAGATAAAAGCTGATAAGAGATAACATTTAAAAGCAAATGCAAAGTTATCTTTCCCTTGCCAGTGTTACCACACTTATACATATTGCTTTAATTGGTTTTACGTGCTTGTGTTTATGATAATTCTAAGAAAGGAAATGCTCAAGCAGGAAAACGGAAATGTTCCGTTGAATGTTGCCAACGATTGTCCAACTGTCTGTCTGCCTGTCAGACTTCTTCGTGCCTGGCGCTCAAGGGACACGAGAGCTGACACAATCAGCTGCTGAGGGTTCCATGCAGTGACATTTTGCTAACCTTGATAACAATACCTGAATTCCCTTGAAAGCGGAGTTTTGTTTCTGTTTCTGTATCTGTGTTTGTAATTGATGAAGGTTTTGTTTAATGAATTGCATGCAGCGTTGTCCTCCCCCCTCATAACTCACAATTTACATCATTTTTAGTGCGTTCTAAATGCCCCCCATGCCCACCCACCTGTCTGCCCCTCCTGGTTATAAACATTTATATTCTTTGCTCGCACTGTTTTTTCTTTCATATTTATGTCTCTGTTCTATTTTTAAAACAACCATGCGCCATTCACGTGTGTGCGCCCGGCCGGTCAATGCGGCGTATACGCAATGTTTATATTAGAATGTTATTTGCGCCGAGTTACAACAAGTGCACGTGCTAAAAAAGCATGGTGTAAAACGTACAAGTTTATCTAATAAATGTTAATACATATATAATTATTTGACGTTAACAAAATCAATAAACATAAATTATTTAAACGATATTAATGAAGTATTTCAATCAGTAAACATACAAATTTATTAACACAAATCTATTTAAAAAAATAAAGTAAAGTAAAAGTAAAATTATTTAACAAAACATATAAAAACAGGAATATAAAAGTTATTAAAAATTATAAATATTGAAGTATATGCACAATATATTTTTGAAAAACTTCTTATTTGCTGAAGGCACAATAATACTACTAGCAGTTGTTTCTGTGATCAAATAACTTTGACTTGCAACTCGATGTCTTGCCTGTAGCGCAAAAAATAGAAGTATTCAAGTTTAGAATTTATTCAAGCAAACAAAGCTTTTTCTTCTGCTTGGAATTGTCGCATAAAAATGCACCCAGGAAAGCTTCTGCAGTTGGAGGCAATAATAAAACTGCAACGATTTCCTGTTTATATTCTGTGTGTGAGTTTGTGCTGCCACAGGTGGTTGTTGTTGCACACACACTTATAAGCACACATAATTTGTTTGTGTTAGAAATTTTGCACGCTTTAAGTAAATAAATGCAAAGCTCTCACCCACATGATAGCGCACAGTGGTTGTTGTTGTTGTTGCGGCTCGTGAAATGCATTTCTATACAAATACAAAATACAGAGACAAAAAACAGTTACAGATTACAACAGCAGTTGGCAAATGACGCACACAAGCAAAATAAAAAAGAATACAACTGCATACAAAAAAAAATAAAAATAAAATATGTAAGCCCAGTCGGGGACGTCTGTTGTCGGCGTCGCAATCGCAGTCGCTGCTTCAGTCAGCGCCAGCAGCGATATCATTATTACTGGGAAAAGCTTTTTTAGCCAGCGCCTCAGATTTTGATTCAGAACGGAAAAGTGACGCGTCGCAACCGCACGGATGAATCGCAAATCGCCGCGCGTTTCACTGAATTATTTCAAATAAATACCACTTGAAATACATAAAGAAAATAAATATATAAATACAACAAATAAATATACATTGAGAGCGAACGAAAGAGAGATTGAGATCAATTGGTCGTCGGGCGCTTTGTGAAGTCGGAAAATTCATAGCAATCATTGGGTCTGGAATCCCATTGGCAATACGAGTGTCTTCATTAGCCTTGCACTCGCGGCATTAGTTGGATAGTTCGTGTCAGTTCGCGACGTAAACAAAACAACTCGAATAATTAGCTAAACTACGAGATATTGGAAACAAATGTAACGATTACGATCGACAAATAGCAATAATACAAAAAATTTTCGATAAAAGTTTCAAGTGTTTTGCATTTTCTGAAGACTATTTTAACTGTGTTCATTATATTTTAAAATGGAAGAGGTAATATTATATCTCCATTTCTTATGAAAACTATTATATCAATTACAATGCGCTAACATCTGTAACTGGGAAGTCATCAAGTTCAGGCTTTTTCCGATATTAAATATTATTATTATATATTATTAACTTTATTAAATAACATATTATTCATATATTTGCTTCCTGTCTGTGCATAATCAGGCTAAACGTTTAATCATTTAATTGATAACCATCACACTTTAAATAAAGCAAACTAATACAATATTTCTAATCAATTCAATGAAATTAATTTGCATTTTTAGTGAGAATTTTAAACTAGAAATAAAATATCAGACGATTAGATAAATGACAAGCACATATTCAAAGCTGATGAAATCTGCAGTAATCAAAAATATTTCAATTATATCTTAAAGAGTTAAATACGTATTTAAAGCTTTAGCTAATAATTGTGGCTGGCTGTCAATGTTTCAATTCACATAAGCATTATAATTATATAAAAAAGACAACAGAATTGAAAATGACAATACACGCATATACTAAATATATGTATGAGTATATGATCTATAGAAAAAAAGCTCGACAACGCATCATATGTTTTTTGGCGGCCGTCCCTCAGTTTCCATTCTATAATGTCAAGCAACAACAATATCAACGGAATCACCTTCATTGAGAATCTAAATTATCTCAACGCTATCTCAGTTTTCACTAAAGTCTGTTGTTGTTTTTATGGTTTTCATTCATTTTGCACATTTAATGTCTCTCTGTCTGTCACAGTAAGCGACAATTTCATTTAGTTTATAGGAGGCTTGAAAATGTGTAAGCTAGATATACAGATACCCGGTACAGCTAAACTCTCACAACCTATGTATGTCTCTCCGTCTCTATCTCTCGTTCTTTTTTATCTCTCTTCCTCTCCTTTCCTGCCTCTATGTCTATTCTCACTGCTGTTTTCATTATAAACTTTGGCGATCGCCAATTAGCTGACTGACCGCCCCTGCGTATACGTAATCCGTCATATCTATAACGTTCAAGTTATGAGACTTTTTCAACTTGGCCTACTGAAATTGGCTTATTACCACACTAGTAATTGTAGCTATAGTCGTAAATAATAAAAATAACAGAGGGTAGCGAACAAGTTGTCAGAACTAACATTAGCTTTGACTTTAATGCGTCCTTAAGCTCAGTCATGATAATTTATTCGATTTGTTAAATACAGAAATATATTTGAGTTTCCTGCTTGCCACAAACTATTGTTGCTGGTGGTGGCATGAGCTTTCCCAGCTGTGGCAATGGCGATAATGAACAGCTGGAATGACCTTGACAAAAATTGCGAAACTTTGCAGTGTTGTTTAGCAAGTTGTCAGGTGCCCAAACTTTGCATAGTGATACGAATACGAAATGAAATATAAACGGAGACACGGAGAACGTGCCACTTGCTGCAAGAACAGGTGCCCCTTGCAGCCTCTGCGGCCTGTCTGACCTTTGACTGGGCGGTGCAACAGCCAGAAACTAGCAGACAAATGACCTCATTATAATTTTCAACAAAAAAAAGCAGACAAAAAACTTGCATCGTGCAAATAATATTACCTGCCGTCATACATGGCGTATGTGCAACATTATCCGCTATTTGACTCTGCATGCAAGCTCTATTCATGTGTGTGAGTGTGAATGTGAATATGTGAATGTTTTTCGGATTTCAAGTTCAACTTGCAGTTGTGGGGGATTTGACGCCTGGCAAAATAAATGAAAACTGTTTTTTTCTTTAGATTATTCAAGCGCTGAGCTCTTTGGCTTTTGATTATGCTTACGCCCTTATGGAATGGTTATTTCGCTGCTCTGTGATTTTACCCCTCATTGTGTGGCTTTAAATTAATGTAAAAAAATGATAAAACAAATGAATAAATATTTTATATAATATTTAAACTTTTACTTTAAAAAGAAGTTAAAGATATCTTCTCGGTGGATATACATTCTGTATATATTACCCATTATAAGAAAATTTAATCTAACTAAAAGCTGCTGCAAAATTGATTTTATGAAAGTAATTTGATTCGATATTCCATTAGTCTGTCACCACATTATTCCGATTTAATATTGCTTTAGTCTCTGCACAAACAAGCTGATAAGATTCAATTTTAGCGCAGGACTCAATTTAATGTTTTTCTGTTGATGTCAATGCAATAAACGTATTTGTTTATTTTAGTATAAAAGAAAAACATCATATACTCGTACACATACATATGTATGTACATACATATAAATACAATTGCATATGGGGCTGTATGTGGGGCGTGGTGCCCCCAGCAACTGAGAGAATGACGATTCCCATGCATGATAATCACATTACGTCAATGGATTAATTGATAAATGTGAGGAGAGACTTTAACGAAATCGAACTTGTTGACGGAATTACAGCAACGTTGTTGACCCCGTGGCCCTGAACAGTGTGTATATAGGAAATGCAGACAGAGAGTGAGAGAGATGTGCAGAGTTTATTATTAATAGTTAATTTTGGTTTCTCTCCTCTCTCCAACCACATTGAAAATTTGTTTGCAAACAAACCATAAATATTGCTCTATTTATGATGTCAACAACTGAGCGAATAATCGAAAAGAGAGCGAAATCACGCAAAGAGAGCAATAGTTTAAGAGAGTAAGCGATCGATTTTAACAGCAAGATAAAACGTGCCGTTCTCTCTTCTTCAGCTTGCATAAAATTTGCTCAATTTACTTGCTCTCTCTCCCTCATGCTGTCTCTCTCTTTAGCGAATGTAAGAACAGTAGAAGCAATTTGGGCAGTCAGTTGGTTTTGTGCGCTTCAGCTCAATTCATTCAGTTTCGTTTGTTTCATTTCAAGTAGATGAGCTAATTAATGCCAGGCATTTAACTTGGCTCGAAAGCAACAACAACACAAGTTGTACAAATTTTAATAACAACAAAATGCCAATTACCGCATCTGTGAGTTCTACAAAATTCGTTGGCTTTTCTAGAGAGCAAATGACGTTGATTTATGACACGTGTTGCTTTTGTTTGCCATGCGAAGAGTGATCGAAAAATTGAGAGAGCGTCTGTCATATGACGGCACGTGTGTGTGTGTGTGTGTGTCTGTGTGTTTATGTAAATAATTTGATTATAATCTCTTGATCTCTCTCTTCTGTTATTTTTTGCAGACTCCTTCACTATTGAAGCGCGCCGGAACCGAGAAACTGCGTGAAGTCTTCCAGAAGTATGCCTCATTGCAAAAGGATGGGGAGCATTATATGACGAGTGAGGATTTTGTGCGCAAGTTCCTTGGATTATTCACGGAGGCAGCTTTCAATGATGTAAGTAACATCATTGGGTCATTGCAAGGTTAAATTCAAACACAGTCGCTGCCAGTCGTGCTCTGATAAGCAATCGACAACAACAACAACAACAACAAGAGCAACCCTTGCTCTTATCAACAATAAACAGATAGCAATTACCTGTGTGAAAGTAACATAGAATCTGTTCAAACATCCAAACAACTACTCGTTCTACTCATCCATACTCATCATCAAATCTGAAACTGATTCACAATGAACTCGGCAAATCACTTGGCCGCCTCGTGCTAACGTCACAACATTTAAATTGCTTTCTTATCAATTGTTTGACTACTTAGTCGGGAATCGTAACTGATTTCCAGCTGCGACCAGGTCGAAGTCTGCAAATTGTACTTTATTTATTAATATTTGGGATTAGTGATAAAGTCTTTTTATAGCCAATAACAATTAGCAAATCGACTGTCCGGTTAAACATTGAACTCTTCTCTTTAATCAAGGAATCGGTGCGTTTATTGGCCGGCATTGCAGACACGAGCAAAGATGGCCTCATATCATTCTCGGAGTTCCAGGCATTCGAGGGTCTGCTCTGTGCCCCCGATGCTCTCTACAGAACTGCCTTTCAACTGTTCGATCGCCAAGGCAATGGCAATGTCTCATATGGTAAGCAGAAATATCACTCAACTATTATTTAAAATTCTAATTAAATTCAACTTTTAGCTGATTTCGCTGATGTGGTACAAAAAACTGAACTACACTCAAAGGTACCTTTTAGCCTAGATGGTACATTTATAAAACGATACTTTGGGGAGGTGAGTTCTGAATTATTTGACAATTATCTCAAATTCTTTTAATTCAATTTCTTTAATTTGCAGAAGAAGCAACGCCTTATCAACTATGCTGAATTTACGCAATTGCTGCATGATTTTCACGAGGAGCACGCAATGGAGGCATTTCGTAGCAAGGATCCAGCTGGCACTGGATTCATATCCCCCTTAGATTTTCAGGATATTATTGTTAAGGTTAAGCGGCATTTACTCACCCCCGATGTCAAGGATAACTTGGTGGCGGTAAGTATTCCTTATAATCTCATTTGAGAGTCACGTGTAATTCTCAACAATGTGATTACAACAGGTCACGGAGGGTCACAGAGTGAGCTTCCCGTATTTCATTGCATTTACCTCGCTGCTGAACAACATGGAGCTGATCAAGCAGGTCTATCTGCATGCCACCAAAGGCAGTCGCACCGAGATGGTAACCAAGAATGAGCTTCTCTATGCGGCACAAACAATGAGCCAGATCACGCCTCTAGAAATTGACATTCTATTTCAATTGACGGGCGCCGTTAATCAGCCAGGGTGAGTCCCCCTATCTCATAATCTGTCGTTAATCTCCGTGTGTTTTTCTACCACAAACCAACAACAACAAGAACATAAATGACGAGGCAGAAAGCTTAACTTCGGCTCGGCAAATAATTGATACCCTTGCAGAGCACTGTATCGTTCTTATGACAGATAAATGATATAATAGTTTGATTTTTATAAAATTAAGTCAGGATAATATGTATATAAAACAATTCCAAGTACACAAAGATAAGTTGAGAGTTTTTAAAAAACACAAGTTTGAAAATCAAACGAAATGAACTTAATTTGATCAGGATGTATGTGTAAAACAACACTAAATTCATAATCTATACGATTGTTTGAGGTATCTAAGAAAACAAAAAAGTTTTTCGTCCTAATGGTTTATTTTTTGAAAGATCATTCCTATGGCAACTATATGATATAGTAATCCTATAAGGTGAATTTCGACATTTGTTCTGTCTGTATCAAGTTTCATCAAGATATCTTCAAAAGTGAGAGACTAGTTTGCTTAGAATTAAACGAAAATGGCTAAAACGATTCAGATCATCACCCTGATCTTGAATGTATATACTTAATGGGATTTGCCAATTGGTCTTTATTACACATTTTTTGAGAACATTATTATGTAATAAGGGTAATGATCATAACACCAACCAAAACATGTAGAAGATTCGCCGATACTCAGTTTTAAAAAGATCCACTAATTGAGTATGTCTCTCCGTGTGTTATTAACTTTCTCTCTATCTTTCTTTACCTCTCTCCCCATCATTGTCACTCTCACACTAATTTTTTTTGCATTGCATTGCATACAAATTTGTTGAATCAATTGTAAATAACTGATAATTAGAAGCTGGTGGAAACGCAAAAAGATTTCTCCTAGGAGGCAAGTGTTGTTGTCCTTTAAAGAGACTTTATTTCGGCATGGTTTTCCTCTCTCTCTGTTCTTCCTCCAATATTCAGTTATTTACCCCCATTGCCATGCACAACCCCTTTGATGTATTTCTTTGGTTTTCTAGATTGTTATTGATTTGCAACTCCACTTGCTCGATTAATTATATTGATATTATTTTATCTGAACAGCCGCATCGACTACAGCGACCTGAGCAACATTGCACCCGAGCATTATACGAAACATATCACTCATCGACTCGCCGAGATCAAGGCTGTGGACAGTCCCAACGATCGATCAGCCTTAATTCAAGTGCTGGAGGCCACTTATCGCTTTACTCTCGCTTCCTTTGCGGGCGGTAAGCTTAACATGGAAAATAATCCCATCAATTGAGTTAATTTTTTTGTATCTTTCCTCAGCTACTGGCGCCACGGTGGTCTATCCCATTGATCTGGTCAAGACACGTATGCAGAATCAACGCACTGGCTCCATGATCGGTGAAGTCGCCTACAGAAACTCCTGGGATTGCTTCAAGAAGGTGCATTCAATTGAATCTTTCTCTTGTATTCTTATTAACAATTAACAATTCATTTTCTTTACCAGGTCATTCGCCATGAGGGTGTCCTGGGTCTATATCGAGGTCTTCTGCCTCAGCTGATGGGCGTGGCACCTGAGAAGGCCATCAAGCTGACGGTCAATGATTTTGTACGTGACAAATTCACCGACAAACGCAGTAACATTCCCGTCTGGGGTGAGATCCTTGCCGGTGGTTGTGGTGGTGCCGCCCAGGTTATCTTCACCAATCCCCTGGAAATTGTCAAGATTCGACTGCAAGTGGCTGGCGAAATCGCCGGTGGCTCCAAGATTAGTGCCTTATCCGTGGTCCGCGAGTTGGGCTTCTTTGGGTTGTACAAAGGCGCCAAGGCTTGTTTGCTACGCGATGTGAACTTCTCGGCCATTTACTTCCCAACCTATGCGCACACTAAAGCCGCCTTGGCCGATAAGGATGGCTATAATAGTCCAATATCTCTGCTGGCAGCTGGTGCCATTGCCGGCATTCCCGCTGCCTCGCTGGTGACGCCAGCTGATGTGATCAAGACACGTCTTCAGGTCGCCGCACGCAAAGGACAAACAACATACACGGGACTTTGGGATGCCACCAAGAAGATCATGGCTGAGGAGGGACCACGTGCATTCTGGAAGGGCACAGCTGGTGAGTACTCTAATGAATCCTTTCCTCTCACTGTCCTCATCTATTAATCTTCTTTCTCTGCAGCCCGCGTCTGTCGTTCGTCTCCACAGTTCGGTGTCACCTTGTTCACCTATGAGTTGCTGCAACGTATGTTCTACGTGGACTTTGGCGGCAATCAACCTAAGGGATCCCAGGGCGGCAAGTCTGCCATAGCAATGGACAGCACGCTGAGCACGGCGCAAGTTCGTCCCGATCACATCGGTGGCTACAACGCGGCTGTGCCTCTCCTCGCCGGCATTGAGTCAAAGTTTGGTCTGTATCTACCTCGATTTGGACGTGGAGGAGTCGCTGCTCCAACAACAGCTGGAGCGGGAACGAGTTCATGATTGTATTGGCGCCATCGTCTTCCCTGCGCCAGTTAGGTCTAAACTTGTACAGTTGTAGCCATAGAAACATCTAGATGAACTGTTCACATGTAAATATACTTATCTTTTGCTAGAACACATTTATACACAGGACAAACAGTAGAGGAAAATGGAGAGAGAAAGTGTGGAAACTAGTACAGTAATCGATCGATTCCTGATCCCCCAATATACATATATAAATATATATATAGTGTATAAATGTTTATAGCAGATATTTATGGCACACAATTGATGACAACTGTTTTTACCTACACTAGAGAATCGAGAATGTAGTTTGAGAAATGGAAATATTAAGCTGTTTTTTTGTAAACATTTTTTAACTAGATGCATAGTTTAAAGTTAAAACAAATCACTGAACGTCAACTTTTGCACTCAATGAACTATTTAAGCGTAAAACAAAAAACCTTTTAATATTAGTACGAATTTGTTCAAAAGTTATGAAAGGATAATGCAATGAATTACCTCTTAGCTAATAAATTTAAATAAATACAATTTAAATATGTACAAAATTGAAAATCAACATTTGGGTGTCTTATTTTTAATTGAACAAAATAAATAATAGATAACAGATAACAAATTATAATTATAATGATAATTAGATAAGGAGATGTGAATCTGAAAGTCTCTGGAAAGCTAGTTAGAGCTGAATGATCTTGAGACAGTTTAAATTATAACCGAATATCTTCATTTAAAATTCTTCTTCTTCTTTAATATATTCTCAAAGAGCTGGCAATGTTTATTCTTGCTTTAATTGATTTTTCAACCTAATCTCATTTGTTTAGCCAAATTATATGCCTACAAATCTAGAAAGCAAACGCCCAACAATTTTCACAACTTTTCTCATACTTATGTGCGTATTGGAAAGTTTCGCAAATTGGAGATTTATGTCCATTGTCAGGTCAATGGAGCGCTTTAGTCAAGTCCAAATGAAACAATTGGTACACAACATTAGAATACACTGGCGATGACAAGTTAATTCCATGTCTAGGCAGAAGGTTTCCAGGTCAGCCAAAGACTGACAATAAAATTCAGTTTCGAATTCAACAGTTTTGTCACATTGTGATTTACTGGGTCTTGAATACACCCCTTTGAAGTGGGAATCTGCTGACCATGACCGTCAGGGGCAAAGTGGAAACAATCGCTGACCGTTATGCATTTAATTCTGTACGCAATGCGTAGACACTGCGCTCTATCTAATCACAGGTTGCATGTTCCAAAGAGGTTTCCATTCCGGCGGCCATAAAAAGTCGAAATCGATCGCCGAAGCAGCCGCAGTTTCATTCCAAACCTTAACGCGATCGCAACGAAATGCAAGTGAAATTCAGTATGAATTTAATCGCAGTGTGCTTGCTGCTGCCACTTGTGGCATCTCAAACGGATACGCGTATCTCATGGATATCCCAGCTGAAGCAGCTGCGTCATCAGCTTCACGAGTGCCTCCAATCCGGAGTAGGAAAAGGTTTGTGGTCCTGTTTCCGCACGCGCAGCCTGCAAATCTTCGAGAATGTCATGACTTCAGATGAGATACCGCTCTTTGAGGGCGTGCGTCTAATGGCAGCTCCAAATGCCACAAGTAGCCAAGCGAGACAAGCTGCTGATGATCGTAAGGATCTCAAACATCTCACCTGGTTTGATCAATTGGCCGGCAGCTTAGCCAAGGGATTAACTACACACACTTTACAAATCAACTTGGTGAAGCTGACGAATCGATATCTAAGTAACGGTAGGTGGCACATACTTTAACTGTTCTTCTACATCTCTTGATATATCTGATACATCTGTAGATGCACCTGAAATTCAAAAGGACTCGGCAGGCAGTGCTCGACTTCGAAGACATCGATTCAACATGATTATCACAATGATGTTTGGCGTCACAGCTCTGGGCGCTGTTCTCGTTCCAATGGGTTTTCAAATGTTATCCATAGTCAGCGGCAAGGCTTTGCTGTTGGCTAAAATGGCCCTACTTTTGGCTTCCATTAATGGCCTAAAGCGGGTAAGTTATTGCTGGGGATTCCCTTTTAAAAAAGTGATTTTTCTCAACTCAAAGCTCTTTTTCTTTCATTAGGTGGCAAATTCAGGACTTCATTATGGTCTTTACCATATGCCTGGCGAGCATCTGGGTGGATATTACGATCGTGGCGACCTCAATCATCCACGCAATGTTCCCATTCCAGTAGCCGTAGCGCCTTCACTTGACATGAGCTTAAAATAGATTTAAGAACTAAAGTCAATAATTGTAGTTGGAATTAGTTCAATTAAAAGTTGTTTTCCTTTTAAGTTTTGCTTATTTATTGGTAGCTTATCAATTTTTAAAATAGCAAAGCCGGACAACAGAACTTCCAAAAGTAATAACACCAATTTCATGATTTTTTATATTCCGGCTTGAACTAAAGAATCATAAAATAATAAACATGATTAAATTAACGTTAAATTATTTAACTTGCAATTTAAGTAAGTAATAATTTTATCGGCTTAAAATCGAGGAATAATAAAAGTAATTACTAAAATACAATTATTTTTTTAACTTATTCTCGAGCCTTCTTTAAAATTTTGAATGTTAACAATCTGCTCGTTAAGTAATTGTTCAAAATTTATAACAAGTTGGCAGCGCTGTTGCAAGCTTAAAGCTTTCAATGTGGTGAATTAGTACAGAGCGGCAACTTTTAAAATGGCAGATTTATGGAAATTAATACTACTTAAAGTTATTGCTGAATACTTATAAAATCTATGGAAGACTTAAATTTTATTGTTAAATTAAAAAGTAGTAGAATATTTGTCAGATAATATGATATAATACAAGTTCAGTTTAATAAAGATAAAGGAAAACTCAAAGTATTTTGCGTACTGCAAATGTAACGAAGTCGTTAACGAACACGATGACGACAGAGAAGGACGAGATGAGTGAGGTGTGTGTGTGTATGAAATTGTCGTTGTGGGGGCTTAGATGCCATGCGAAGCAGGACTACGAGTATAAAAGGAAATGCGCCGCTGATAAGGACCAACATTCTGTCGTCGTGCGGCAGCGTTGACGTCTCGTTGGCCAACAAACGGAAATCGCGACTTACAATTCGCTTCGACTCGACTCGACTCGGCTCAGTTTAGTTTAGTTCGTATCCTGAATCCTTATCCTTATTGCGTGTAACGGTTTCTGTGCCAATTCAAAACGCGTTTAGTTCTCTAAGCCAAAGTGCGATTTACGTGCACGCTCCTCGTCAATTTTGTAATCAACTTCTTCGTTGCGTGATTCCTTCCGTCGCTAATCCCTGTAATCAGATTAGCACCTCGAAAATAAAACTGGACACAGAACGCTTTTGAAATTTGGCGCCCAGGCTCCCGAGAAATTGCTTTAGGCCGTCGGTTAATTGAAATCCAACGACTCCAACCGCAAATAACGGCAATTGGCTATTTAACGCTTCAATTTTGGACAGTGAGGGACCCAAAGGTTAACCGAAATGAAGCTCGTGGTTTATCTATACTTGTCCATGATTGTGCTGGGCGTACAGGTGAGTGAGAGGCGAATGGGAACAGGAACAGGAACAGGGCTAATTCAATTTCGATCAACAAGTTGTGTTAACTTTTGTTTCGACTTGTCGCTGTTCCTTCTGTTTCAATGGCTTAAATGAATTTGGCCACGTTGTGACTCTGTTAGGCATTCTATTTTTTTCTTTTTTTTCTTGGCCTTAAGACGATTGATGAGCCTAGGTCCTGCCGCATTTTATGAGCAAAGTTTTTGAAACCTTTGACTTTCACTTGGTTTTTGTTTTGGGGACAGATTGCTTTCATTAGTCTCAAATTATATGAATAAGTTGAAGCGTGTGCGAGATTAGAGGCCTCTGACTCAAATATCATCAGTATCATTTGTTTTCTAAATCAATTTTATGTTTTATTGCACAAGTGTTCTCTTCTTGCCTTGTCATCGTTACAATTTGCTATTTTTAGAATTGGCAGCAGCTGCGATGAAACGATTTTGCTCTCTTTTAATCTTTATCACATTACAAATTTTTCACATTAATTAAGATATTTCGGCATCAATAGATTTGTTTTAGCTAAAACTCAAAGCGCGACTTTCAAGTTCTGTACTGCTAAAATAATTGTAATTGATTTTTTAAAATCCCCGAATGAGTCGATTGTATTTTCAGCTTAAATGGAAACATAATTTCTTAATTGAAATCTGAAAAAATAAAATAGAAAAATTATATAAATGTTTTTTAGCTTATTTTTTTTAAGTTTTTTAATCAATATATTCAAAGTGAGATACTGTAATTATTGAGCTTACGATTGCTAAAAATCTATAGCATCAGGGACAAAAATATAAATATTATTCAAATTGAACTTTTTGGATGATTACAATATTTAAATGGTCATTATAAGTTATATTATTAAAATTACATAGTAATAATTATAAAGATTTATCAAGAGCAATGATAATATTTTTAATATGATTATAATGATTTATCTAGAGGAATGATAATGATTTATCTAGAGAAATTTTATAAAGTTCTGAGTATAATCACTACATTTGAGCAACAAACAGAAATTAAATCCAATTAATAATAGTTAATTTTATTATTTATTTTCTATTATTATTTATTTTTACTCAAAATAAAACTTAAATTTATGAGTAAAGAGTGTAAGAAATTGTCAAACAACAACTCAATTTGCGATTGTTCCTTCTTAGAATAGCTTTATTAAACCGGTTGGTTTCCCAATTCCAAAAAATCTCAGCTTTAAAACTTTCAAAGCGGATTGCATATAAGCCGACAGATGATAGACAGATGGACAGACAGAATAAGCTATATTATACATTTAAATATATATCGTCCAGATTAATGATATACAATTCTATGACAAAAAATAGCGAGTTTTCTAAATTTGTTCTCCTTTTTTGCTTATTTCATTAAATTCAAAAATATTTGATTGAATTTGTCAGTATCTTAGTTTTTAAGCTACAAGTTAAGCTCACTTCTCATTGGTAATTCATATTCACACAGATGTTACCCCAATAAAACTTAGCCTACGCATACGTATAGGCAATGAGTTTCACCTTTGACAATAATGCTATCAATAATGTCATCTATTCTATGATATGTTGACTTTGCTGCAAGTCGTCTTCCTTTTCGCAGTTGTCTCACCTGTTACTGAAATAACAATGTATTCATTGATAAGCTGCCGTCGCATTTGCAATCCCAATCCCAGTCCCAGTTGGTGTCAATGGAAGAGATGAAATGTAAATTTTTTTCAGCTGTGTTAAGGGGCATGTCAAACATGCGACGCGATGCCACTGAGGCTGTGTGAGAGAAATGTGTGAAAAATCAACAATCAGGATACAGGAAGGGGCTGCAAATGATGGACATTCATTGTGGCTGTGACCATGCTGGCCAATGCCAATGCAATCTACCTCATTCTGGCTATTGTATACTCGGACAGCCAGTCAGCTGGAATTTGTGGAACAGCAGTGCATCCTGCCCGTGGCACTTGATGTTCGCTTAATGCCTCATGTTAACAGCAGCAGCCACACTTTGGCATTTAAGAAACAAAATGGTATAGGAATTCCGACCACAGAACTCTGACTATGACATATGAGTGATGGCATTTAAAATAGAATGTTGCTAAATACGACTGCAACTCGAATCAACTTTACGTGCAGGCAAAGCTCTAATTGGTAAACACCAATTTGTAAAAAACACCTGAATATGCCCGCATTATAGAATCTAACTCATTGTCATTTGTTTTGGCCAAAAACTTTGTTAATTACCTCACATATATCAGGCTCTTCACTGCCAAAGTGTATTAAAGTATTTGCAGGGACAAAAACTTTTAATCAGCCCAAATTTGTCAGCTGCGCCAACGAGGACTCCATGGCAAATGGCAAGTAGCTGCCTTTCGACCCAATAAATTCAATATTAAAACATTCTCCGTGTTGAAGCAGCCGGTTACTGTCTTTTACCCTATGCAAATTTATGCCAAAAACTCGATCCCGCTCCGCCTTGCCCCACATGAAATATGATGCGTGTTGCGCACTTTGCATAAAACTCGCTGCAATATACGAGCATATTCAATAACGACAAAAAGAAGTTCATATGGTAGAGTATGCTATGCTTGTGCAACTAATTTCCGGCACTGTAATAGATTTCTTGGCTTATGCATACCGCACTAAGCACACTGTGGAAAAGGATTGTGGGGGAACCACACGACAAGTCATTTGACTTGTGTGTCATCGCAGTGACATGACATAAAGTTAATGAAGCTTTTTCAAAATGAAACTGGGCTGAGTAATTTCACAAGTGTCCTCTGCGGTAATTAGCCCCACTTTCAGGACTTTTGCACCACACAAGAAGGTGCCATTTTAACTGCAGTTGCAGTTGGCAGTTGAAACGGCAGTTACAGTTGTAGTTGCCTCTGTCTACTTTTGGGGAACTAAAGTTTGCAGTTGGCTTTGCTTTTAACGTAAATTAATTAATTACTTTATCTGCTCGTCAGCAGCAGCTCACTAAGCCAATAACACACATTTGGACAACGGGGCGTATGCGTTATTGAATTAACAATTCATCTGTTTTAAAATAAACTTTTTGTTATGTTTAAATTAAAGCTGACAATTCAAGAAGTTCGCTTGATAATTGGTTAATGAAAATGAATAATACAATTTATTTAATTTAATCGAATAAGGTAATTGACTTGGTCTATATTTTAAATACCATATTAAGTAGAAAGAAAAATGATTATATAAATAAAAGTTAAGTTAATTTGAATGACAATTGATTTTGGAATATTTTAAAATCAGCATTAACATTCATTAAATTATATCAGTGTCCTATTTGAGTACAAGCATATAAATGAAATTATTACAAATTAAAATTGGGTATAATAGTTATTTTACTATTTGTTTTTAACAGTGATTAAAACCTTAACCGAAACCGCAACCTTTAACCGGTAAAAACCGATTGAAATTTGTAACCATAACTGAAACCGTAACCGAAAAAAATGTTTTCCGCTGTACCGAAACCCACAGACCGAAAGTCTTTAGACCAAAATAACCGTTTAGTAACCGATTCATTTATAATGGTTAATTTCTGTACTGGCCGTCGCAGGTACTGAGCAACTTTGATGTGCCATAACTTTGTCAAAAGTCAATGTTTCATGCGCAATAATTTGAGCATGATTTTACCTATAAATTCGTTCTGCATTTAAATTTTGTTCATTTGAAAATTCGAATTTTTTTGAAAATCTCAAAAAAGATAAACTTTCCAAACTTTCAAAATGAAAAAAATTTAAGTGCAGATCGAATTACGAGGTAAAATCATGCTCAAATTTACATTGCGCATGAAAATTTATTGACTTTTGACGCATGAAAATGTATTGACTTTTGACAAAGTTATGGCAGTTCGAAGTTATTAAAAATCAAAATAATCGATATTTTTTCAAACCAAATGAACCAATTTTATATGAGGTCAAATTATAGTAAAATCGACATTGGGCTGGACCATTCCAGTAACCAGATAACATTATTTTCCAGCCTAATTAGAGCATTAAGTCTTTTTTCATGTAATGCAATGAATATCGTTACTTATTTTGGTCAACCGAAAACCTTATTTTTTTTTTTTTTGTGAACCGAAACTATTCCGGTATTTTTAAACCGAAACTTACAAAAGACCGATAACCGTTACGAAGCCGATACTCCAAGATTTTGCATTACCGATAACCGAAAACCGTAACTCGAGCAAAACCGAAACCGCAACTGAAACCGATATTTGTTTCGGTTTTAATCCCTGGTTTGGAACATTGTAATGAGAATCTAAAAAGTGTTTAAATTTATATTTAAAGTATTTAAAGAACCGTAAATTACTTTAATAATTCGTTATATTCCCAGCAAAATTATATTGCAACAGTTTTGCAAAGACATGCAAATTTCAGATCTTAAAAGCTAGTCTTATATAAGTATCCGGCATTATGCGCATATTTAAGCTAATCAATTTCCTTAAAGCATTAGCTACAATCCTTTACTGAAAGCCATTGCGAATTTGCAAAGCAGATCGTTTAAAAACACGCAGAAACATATTTCTCTTTAATATTTAATGTGCCTTAAAATGCCAAGGGAAAAAGAATTGGTTTATTGGCCGCCTGTTGACTGTTGACTGCTTTCCTGTCGAAGTGTCGGCCAGAAAACCTTTTTAAGCCAGTAGTGGGATATTATTGTAGCCCAAACAGCTGTCTCATGATAAAGTCATGATATGCTCCTAAACCTCCTTCGCAAGTAATGCTATTTATGGCTCCGAAAGTAAATATTTGTAAAAACTCACGGATTAACGCGAAAATCCTGTGCTGTACCGGTAAAAGGTAAATATTTGGAAAGGATGCCAAATACCTTTTAAAGGCATTTCCGTCTGTTAGTCAATTTCTGTAGGTGTGAAGTTGTTGTTGTTGTTGTTGTCATCATGGCATTTTAATTAAGTCATTAAATTGAAGGCATCCTGATGCGGATGCAGCCTTTCGAAGACCTGACACGCATATTCATATCTAATTAACGATTGCGAATTCAAATTCAACAACTTTCTCAGAGATTCCGTTTCGAAGCGTTCATTTTGCTTTTAAAGCTTACAATGAATTATTCTAAATGAATTTCAAAGTAATTAAAATATGCAAGTGATTTTCCATGCTCGACAAGTTCGGCGAATAAATCAAAAACAATACAGTGGAGACCTCGACTATAGGAATACCCATTCATACATTATGGAGCTTGTATGAAAACAGTCATTACAGCCGTTCTATTTAACCGATCTTGTTGTGATTAAGTAGGATGAGAGATAATAATAATAAATAACGTAAATACTCGGCCGTTAATGCTGATCCAGAATATCTACACTTTATAGGGTCTGAAATGCCTCGTTACATGCATTCCAACGAATACAATATACCCTTTAACTTATTTTTTTTAAGTAACGGCTATAAAAAGTTGTATTTTTAAAGCGTCAAAAAAATGGACATAACTTTTTTGTGCTTTCATCGAGTATGAGTATGAATATGTGGGCATAAGAATTGAAAGGCAATAATAAATAACATATCTGTTGAAGCAGCTGCTGAGACAGAGACAGGGACAGAGACTAACAAGTTGAACAAAGGCATCCTGATGGCGTTGCGCCATCCCGAATCCCGGCCAGGACAATGCCATTATGTAAATGAACTGTTGCCTCAAGTGTGTTCAAAGGGATCATGTTAATAATTTATTTACTGACTGTCATCAGCTTTTGAGGAATACTTTTGCGTATTGCCAAAAATTGCCTGACGATTGACTTTTCATTGCGTGGGTGTCGCGTCCTCAAAGATTGATGACGTCACTTGGGCATACAATTTGCATTAGTGTGTGTGTGTGTGTGAGTGTGAGTGTGTGTGTGGAGTGTTATTTTTCGCCCCTCTCTTTTGACCCCCCTCTGTCAAAGCTTAAAGTTGGTGCTGCAAAGCCGCCACTAATTGACAGTTTCATAAGCATAAGGCGATTTTGCCCAGCTCGTTATAGACCGTAATCGAGGTGGTTTTTTTTATATTCTTTTTTTTTTGGAGTGTTGCGCAAACATTTTGAGGCCAACTTAGACAACATTATTTGGCGGCCCAATTTATCAATACTAGAGACACGGTTTAATGCCTCTTGGCAGCTAACAACATTTCAATTAATGCTCAGAAATCGAACCTCCAATCAATCAAAATAAAATGAAGAATAAAAGAATTGAAAAGTTTGTAAAGAACACTTTGACCCAAAACTGAAACAAAACTGATTTCTGATTTAGGGTTATTGGCTATTTATAAAGTTTAGAGTCATGCTTTCGGATTCAGTTTTAGCTTTGGGGGTTGCTTAAAATTCAAGTGGCATAAGCACTCAAATGTTGCATGTTCAACAGCTGCAACATAGTGAGTGTGTCCTATGTCTTGTGGGGATATTGAGTTGTACCCTCTGAACTCTGCAGAGTTTAATTAAAATTGGCAATTGTCCGGCAGCTGCATTGGACTTAAAGTACGACATTAGACGATGGCCTAGACTATCCGACAGTTAGTTGCCCCCGCTGCACGTGTGGCCCATTTGAACTTACCACAATGAGTCAATAATAGCAAGCAGCCTGCTGTTACCATTTGTGGCAACTACAAAGCGCAACTTAGTTTTTTGTTGTCGCTTGTTGGCCAACAGAAAATGCTGTTATTTGCCTCGGCAACCCGCTGATTTTATCGCATTTGGCTTTCGCTTTTGTCAACAATATTTTGTGGTGCTTTTCAATGCAGATCTTTTGAATCGCCTGAATGACACAAGCCGTCAAAACGGCTATTCAAAATCTAAAAAAAAAATTAAAAATATTAATAAAAGCCCTCTCGCAATATTTGTTTTACACTTTTTATCTTTTTCTGCAGGCCTGGCCGACAGTCAAGCGTTCTTTTGAGTTGTATCCAGGCGCGGCAATGCCCTACAACGAGCACAGAATCTCAGGTAAGATTACGCCGGACAAACCTAAACACACACACACACACACACAGAGACAGAACATATTGTGCAGAAGGGGAAAATGCGCTAACAAATTGCTTGCTAAAAGTTTTAGCCAAGTGCCTTTGGCTGAGATGCACTTCGTCGGCCGTGACAAGTTTATGGCGTTTACAAAATGTTTCGAGTTCAGCTAAAATTGTACTTTAAATTGCTTTGCCTCGCAACTTGTCAAGTGTCTTGCCAACAACATACGCTTTTCCCATATATCTATGTACAATTGATTTTGCTATTATTATTTCATTCGAACATCTATTGACCATTCGCAGATTTAACCAGATTTAACCAAAAATTCATTGGAAAATTCACTTGAGTTGACATGCAAAAGTAAATTTCAAAGCAATTCGATTAGCATTAAATAGATATTGGTATTTATATTAAAATTCCAATGAAAACTCTTGTAACTGAAAGAAAATATGTAACTTATAGGGTACCTATAAATATGTGCAATCATAACAAAGTTGGCCAAAGGCCAGTTATTGGCAATGGCCAATTGGCAAGGCAACCGCAGACTCGTCCTCGTTGGGGATTTTCCTTACGTAATCAGCATCCCAATCTCACAATCTACTTTGTTGTAGTTGTATTTATTTATAATTGCTTTTATTCATAAGTGCTAGGCAACTGTCAACTATAAAATGAATGGCGTCAGAATTTATTTATGACTTCTGTGAGGTCAGCATCTTCTTCAAGATTTAAATTGTGTGCAGACTTTGCGTGAAATTGTAATTGAAAATAATATAAACATAATTTATAATGCCAATTATATTTATTGACATCATGATGATGGCTTCACATATTAATTATTAATTATTCATAATGCTAATTTAATTGTTAAGCGCTTTTAATTGAAATATTAAAAGGCCCAAAACTGTGACCGTCTACTGCAATTAGGCCACATCATAAACAATTAGACGCCAAGTCTAACAAAATCCTACTCACACAGATACGCACACTCATTTACACACACTCACATAACCATACACATATTAAAATACACACAAACACAAGAGAAGCACTTCGACATGATGAATACTCTTCCGACTCTAAGATTAGACAAAGTCTAAATATCCTTTAGATCTGTTACATAAATTAATGCAAACATATTCTAAAAATTGAATAATGGAATTTATTTTCCATCGTTTTTGAAAAAACATTTTTTTATTATAATGTTTCACTTCCATTTCTTGGCTACTTTTTGAATAGAATTTGAGCACCTAATGTCAAATAATTATAAAACTTTAATTTCAAATTTATAAAATTTTAATTTAAAATTATTTAGGCCGAGAAATGAAACATGAACTCATAAAATGTGGGAGCTTATCACAATACTCTAGTTATAATATGGTATATTCCTTGCCAGAAGTTAATATCATTAATATAAAATTAATAAAAGAAGTCTCGAAAATTAAATTAGGACAGTAATACTTCAGATCAAGAACATATTGAAAAATAAAGTCGCACTTTATACTATTGAAATGCTTCTAGCAAGAGTATAAAAATCGAGAGTGCTGTGTGCACAGTTAGCGGGTTTATGGTCATTTTGTTAGATGACTGACAAACACACACACACACACAGTCACATAGAGTCATGTCCTCACACACACACATCAAAAGTTGCGTGTGTGACGAGCATGTGAAATAGTCAAAGTCAGACGGTGGTTTAATTGTTTTTTGGTCATGGACAAAATGGTCATAAAATGCCAAAGCTAACTGAATATGCGATTGTTTTTAGTCAAGTGTGTGAGTGTGTGGGTGGGTGTATGTTTGTGTGGGTTAACTAATAATGTGAGCCATAAATCAGGCAACAGTAGCCAAAGCCAGGCAATAAGTGGACAGCCTACAGGACTTTCTGTGATAAATTAATTGTTACGTTCAGAGGTCAAAACGTGGTTACAATTTGCATGTGCTCTTTGTTGGCCAAGTGATTTTCAATTATTACACACACACCCACACACACACAATAAGAACAACTGGCATGGCAATCATCTGGAGATGTTGCTGCAAGAGTTGTGGCAATTTGCTTAGTCGGCCAAATTGGTTTCATATGGCCAGCAGGCATTTCAGTTAGTTGCATTTAAGAGCGAATTTTGATCTAAAATCCTGTTATGCCTTCACAGATTGCATGCATGTGGCCTCTGAGCCAGGTGATTACATTTTCAAGAAGTCAGCGCCATCGCCAGCAGTGCCACCTTTGGCTGCTCTCAATTTCAATAGAAATGCGGAGCTCATCGATCTGGAGGCAGTTGGCGGGGATGAGTTGGAGGCAGCTGCTATCGCTGAGGCCGCCGCAGCTGCTGCTGCTTCGGCTATTACCGCCGACACCGTCTGCGGTCTCTATGTGATTGGTGAACCCGACACGATTGTAGAAATCACCATGAAGCATTATGATGTGAACTGTGAGTCCGGTGGTCTAATGGCGGTAAGTGATCCCTCTTCCAATCTCTTCTTTTTCTCACTACTCGCCCGTCTCTTTAGTTTGTCGATGGCTGGGAGCTGAATGGTGAATACTTTCCGGCTGTCAAGGATCATCATCGTGTGCTGGAAGAACGTGTTTACGAGTTCTGCAACAACAACAAGCAATGGTAGGTATTATTTCCCATTCGGAGCAACTGCATCACAATTCAACAATTCCTTGCAGGCCTCGGTTCAGCAATAAGAAATTCTTCCGCTCGAGCCAGAATGCCGCCTTGTTGCAGTATCGCATACCAGGACGTGGCTCCTTTATGGCCAATGTGCGTTTCCATAAGATTACCCAACGTAAGTGGCATCCCTAAATCTTCTAATGATTTGAAATCCCAACTGATTGAGTTTTTTTTGTCGTATTTCCGTAATTCTTTCAACATATGTTTGAACAATTTCAATATTTTAAATAACATTTATTTAAAGAATGTACAAAATATTAATTTAAATTATATCGTTTAAGAATTAGTTTTTGTTAAATAAATAGAAATAAATATTAACTAAATGTATCCCTTTAACTGCAGCTTGCAATGTACTCGTCCAAGACACCGCCGCCGTTTATAAGATATCTAACTTCGGACATCCTCGCAACTGTACGCTATCTGCACTGTTTCCGGCCGCCGTTTCCTTGGGAAATCTCCGCATTGGCAGCAAGAGTGTGCGGGCTCAGGAGAAGGTAAACTATGATGTGAGTATTAAATTTCATTGAGATTTTTTAATTAAATTGAAATTTAATTATTTTTTTATATTTGATTTGATTTTTTATATTTTGCATTATTATTATTTATCTTATACATATTTAACGTCAACTAAATTCAAGTGCAAAAATAATAATTTTATAATAATAAAATAAGAAGTGGTAAGTTGAAAAGTTAAAGCTTAAAAAGTTCTAAGTTAAAACATCAATTATTTACTGTTAATTGTAATTAAAACATATTAAATTTTAATTGTATTGTTAAAATACATAGTTGCATTAGTTAAATATAAATATATTAAATCTTTTAAATCTATATTGTTGTAGCCTTACATTATAATTATTTAATATACTTTTGGACAACAAAATTATTTAAAATTTAAAAATAAAATTACGATAAAATTATTTATATATAATTTCAAACTTAAATTTAAAGGTAAGAAACTCTAATTTCAAGATATAAATTATTGATTGTGAATTTAAAGTTGAATTTTAAACATACTATTTTAATTGATAAAATATTTGCGTTAGATAAATTTAAATAATTTAAATATACTTATAATTTAAAATAAATATATCACTTTTAGTGCCATCTGCTTGAGGATCGCTTGGAGATTGGAGGCTCCGCCGGACTGGACACCACAAGCATGGAGGAGGCCAGCGCTGTCTGCGGTGCCACCGCCGAGTTGGGACCCGAGCAGGCAATCTTCTGTGGCGTGACCAGTGTGCGATTAGTGTCCACGGGACGCTATCAGAACCAGGCAGCTGTCATTATACGAAAGGCCGATGAACATGATCTGGACATTGCCACGCTCATGTGTGCGCTCTAAGGCAGTTGACCATGATTATGAAGATGTTGATGATGATGATGATGATGATAACAGGGACGAGGCCGGCACAATGATTACAATTTCACGTTTGTAAATATGTATGTGGTTGGATATGTATGTACAGAAGAGAGCGAGTAGGAGCGATGGAAAGCAAACGAGAGGGGAGAAGAAGCAGCGAGATAAATGAAGAAAAAACCCAATCGCAATACCCATTCAACTTGGATTCTATTGTAGCGCTTATTCCTTAAACAATCCAAGTAACAAGTATTCACCATAGCAAAAAAACAAAACACAAAAAAAAACAAACAAAAATTCAATGAAATTTGATGTAATTATATGTGTATATCAAAAATTCTCAATGTTAAAACTATAAACTGTTTTCCTAGAGGGGGGAGAGAGTTGGGTAAACCGCTTATTGCCATTTTATGACACAAACACATATGCATTATCAATGCGCTGGAAGCTAATCGAACTAATTAATAACGATAAGCTATAAATAATCGCAACAATAGCGACAAAGATAAGAGCTGGATTAGCAGCCGTCTCTATTGCCACTTCAATTAAAACAAATAGCGCAGAGCACAAAACAGAGCCAACAACGAGGTGAAGCTGTAGGCGACCAAGGCGGAGGCACCATCATCACCATCATCATCAGGCTTCTCCTTGTCCAGCTGAACGAGGGAAGAGATAAGAGATAAGTTACGTTAACGAGTTATATCCTGCAGGATTATCAAGTCAGACTCTACTTACACTCTCTCGGAGAATGGCCTGCAGTTCGCGACATCGCTTCCTGTCCTTAAAGTTGCTGGTGGCAATGCGACAGATTGTGCTGCTCAAGCAATCGTCATCGCAGCCAGCATTCAGTTTGGGATCTGCATGGGTTACTTTAAAGCGCCAAAACTTGCGCAATACGTTCGGCTTCTCGGCCATCTCCAGAAGTAGTTTGTCAATGCCAGCAGGACTTGTATTGCTGGTGAAATCCTTTGTGAACTCGTATTCCTTATACCAAATGGGCGACACTTCCGGTTTCAGATTCGCCTCGGTTAGATTGAAAATCCAGGTCTGATGGTCAAGTACCTGCCATGTTTGTGGATGGAGTTCGTACAACCGATAGTTGGGATTCTTGTCGGAGTAGGTGGTCAGACTGCCGCCGTTCCAGGACACGGCCACAGCAGCTCCAGTTTCCGTATAGTGCAGATTCATCTCATCCTTGTGTGTATGTCCGTTAAAGATGCCCGTGATGGTTTTACTAAAACGAGCCAACAGCCGATTGTATTCCCTAGCCCAATCCGACCAACAGTCGCCATCGCCGGAGGGAATGTGAGACAGGACATGCACATGTTCTCCCGCCTTCTCAGCTGCCAAGAGCGTGTCGTGGAACCATTGCAGCTGGTCGAGAACAATGGAACCATTGTGGAATAGCCACCAATTGAAGAGATAGCAATCCATGCTGTTTAATGCAATGATACGATTACCAGAACTGGGAGAGTGCGTGTAATAGCCACCACGACGAACGGTGACCTCAGCCTCCTTTGGCAGAAACTTCTTCCACAAACTCCAGACGTGGTCGTAAAGCCAATCAATGCTCAGCTCAGCGGGTATCTCATTGTTGCCAAAGCTGAAACGAAACAAAGGAAAGTGAGAGGGGAGGAGAGTGAAATTTTGTGGATGATAGACATACACATTTGTGGGATGAGGCTCGTGGTTGCCCAGACAGGAATAGACGGGAACATTAGGGAAATACTCGGTGAGTAATCCATCGATTTCAGTTAGCATAGCCATGTTGCCCTTCTTCGTGGTGGACCAGATATTGTGAGGTGGAACATCGCCCGTGTGATAGATCCAATCCAGCTTGTGTGTCTTTTTAATGTGCTCAAAGGCGTTCAGGATCAAATGCTTGGGTGTGTCACAGTTACGGTAATCACTCCAGTAGCCAGCTCCCGATGAAGAGGCACCTCCGGGCAAATCATCCCGACAACAAATGGGTTCATTGCAGTCCGCCAAGCTGCCGGCCTTGTAGTCAGGATCGTAGTGAATGTCGGTCAGGTGAAGAACCTGCAAATCTTTGTCACTCTTCTCAGCCAAATCCGAGTTGGACTCCAGGGGAATATCACCAACGATGGTCAAGTTGAGATTGTATTCCTCCTGCTCCAACTGGCAAATGGTTATGGGCAACATGCCACAAATGGAGCTCGGTTCAGCGATGGTTTCATTGAAGATGTAGTCGAGAATTGGCCAATTGAGATCGAAGAGACCACTGCAAACATTCTGCGTTTGAATGTTGAAGTAGTCACAAAGACTGAGCATCGTCTTCTTGGCATTCGCATCCCGATTGGGTCCCGTCAACTCCCCATCGGGACCTGTAAAGGTGCGAGCGATCACCTTGACTGTGGCTCGACAGAGTGTGCAGGTGAAATACTGATCGGCTGAGCTCAGTTCCGTCATGGACTGGGTAAAGATGTCCTTCTGGCTGTGACTCCAACGCAACTCAGCGCCCAGTTCCTTCAGTCTACGTGATTCCACTCCCGTCTCCATGTACTTTGCAAACTCTTGGCTAATCTCTTCCGCCACGCTGGCTGAGAGGACAAAATAAATTGGGTACTCTCGTAAGTATCTTGATTTCTGATTGAAGCTATCAATGATAACACACCTGAAATGGCAGCGGTGAGACGCTCCTCGGTGGTGAAACTGCTCGGCACTCCGGCTAAATGATGTGCCCAGGTAAAGGCCATTGAGGCAGCCACGCCCAGGAGCACAATACTCCACTGGAACCTCATCGCACTACGCTTATCCCAATGCAACTAACGGTTCCCAGAGCAAACAAGTCGCATTTATAGCATATCGGTAGTTAAAACTCTTATCAAGCGCCTAGCTACCAATAGCTTTAAATAACTTAACAACATAATTGATACAATCTAAAACTAGATTTTTATGGTCAGAGTTGGGTTCGTTTACACTCGTAACAAGGGGAATAACTGATTCAAAATTGAAACGGTGAATTCGGTTCAATTTAAGATTTTAGGCTCCTCTGAAATGCTGAAAACCCGAATTTTTAAATTTTTTTTGTAAACTCCAAGTTTACAATCTTCACCCAACTTCTAAACTTTACGTATAAAGAAAAACCATTCAAATATTGATCTGACAACAGGAAAATGGATTAGAAATACAAAAATACCCATTGAAGATAAGCCAATAAACACCTGAAAGCTCTATAGATTATCGAGTTATTATTCACGTGCCAAATTCTAACGATATGATCAAAAGTCAAACAGTAAAACTGAATGAACTATAAGCTATATACATTTTCATAATACCATCCATCCATATGAGCAGGAATTCATAGAAATGTTATTATATAACATTAGCTGCATTTTATGGTTTTATTGGCTAATTTGGGCTAATATGATGTTTTTGGCTTAATCTTACCTTGAGCACTAAACAGGCCCCACATGTAGACCTGTCAAAGTCTATTCCGGCCGATAAGTTGTCAAAAAATAACACAAGATTAATCAAATCGATTGTATGTACTTACAGATAAATGTATTTTGGTTGTTGAAAATGAAATGGAATTTGCGATTATATAACTTATAATTAGTATATACAGATTAAAAGTCTCTAGAAACTAGCTCTCACGGAGAGGACGAGAGCAAGGAGCGACGTTAAACTCAGGACACTAAGAGCAGCAGCTCCATCGTCATCATCTTCAGGTTTTTCTTCGTCCAGCTGTGGAGGTCAGAAGATTAATTACCTCGTTACGGAAAAATAATATTTGTTTTCACTTACGGCCTTAAAAAGACGCTCCCGGAGCTCATCGCAACGTGCTGTCTGGTCGTTCACCGTGACAGCGGCACGGCAGAGGGAACCTGCCAGACAATTACGATCACATCCTCCCGACACTTGTGGCTCCGCCGAGGTTACCCTGAATCTCCAGTACTATGAAATATAAATAGTTAATAGCATAATTATTAGATAGGTCTTACATTTCTGATCAGTCAAACAGTTTTCTTTATATAGATAAACTTCATCTTCCCTCGAAATCTCCCACTTACCTTGCGCATCAGAGCTGGTTTGTCTGCAAACTCATCTAGCAATTTGTCAATTCCCGCAGGACTAGTGTCTTCGGTGAATTCCTTGATGAATTCATACTCCAAAAACCAGTTGGGCTGCTGTTCCGGATGCTTGTTAGCCTCATTCAAATCATAGATATAGGTACGATGATTGGTCACATGTAATGTTTTAGGATCCACATCGTATACCCTGTAGTTGGGGTTCTTGTAGCTGTAGGTAGTCAGAGCACCACCGTTCCAGGCAACCGCCGTGGCATGACCCTCATCCGAATAGTGCACCGCCAGCTCATCCTTGTGGGAATGGCCATTGAATATACCAGTAATAGTTTTATGGAAGCGGGTGATGCAGCGATTATATTCCCTAGCCCAGACAACCCAGCAGGTGCCATCTCCCGATGGAATGTGGGTCAGAACATGGACCTTTTCACCAGCGGCCTCGGCGGCCAGCAAAGTGTCGTGGAACCACTGCAACTGAGGGATCTTATCCGTGCCACTATGATACAACCAAAAGTTATCCGTATAGCATCCATTGCTATTCAAAGCAATGATGCGGAAACCTTTTCTTGGCGAAACCGTGTAGTAGCCACCCTTGAGAATGGTCTCCTTAGTGTCTTCGGGCAGCCAGTTCTTCCAGTCGTTGTACAAGTGCTCGTAAAGCCACTTGGTATTTACCTCATTCGGCACATCTTCAGGACTGAAACTATAGAAAACCATTAGGATTATCACTGGAAAGAAGGGTGATTTAATTAGAATTACTTGTTGAGCGGATGTGGTTCATGGTTGCCAATGCAGGGATAGACATTCACTTTGGGGAATGTCTTGGTAAACTGACTGCTAATCTTGGACAGCACATCAGTGTTCTTTTTCACAGAAGTTGCCCAAACCATGTGATCAACTACATCGCCGGTTTGATAGATATACGTGCATTCTTCCGTTTTAGCGGCATGATCCAGAGCGGATTCAAAGGATCTCCAGGGTAAATCGCAGTCACGGTAATCTCCCCAGAATCCAGCGGCATCACTTGTGCCCTCCACTTCGTTCTTTTTACGCTGGCAACACATTGGCTCATCGCAGGCAGCGAGACTTCCGGGTTCATAGAGAGGATCGTGATGAATGTCCGTGAACTGGCAGATCTTGAAATCGTCGTCACTGTGACGTGGTGTATCCGACTTGGAGCCGGTCATGGCTTCAGTTTTGTTGTCAACAGTCAAGGTCCAGTTGTAGGCTGGACTCTTGCCCTTGTCGCAGAAAGTGAAGCCCATAAAAAGGGAGCAGAAGCTGTCGGAATCCATTTCCGAATTGCGCATGATGTACTCCACTGTGGGCTGCTCGGAGTCAATCAGACCCTGACACACCTCCTCTGTCTGCAGGTTTAGACGACGGCACACATCCATTGCAATTGCCTTCATGATGTCGGAACTGCTTTCGCCACTCAATTCACCATCGCGAACAGTGCGCATCATAATGTTTATGACGGATCTGCATAGTGTGCATACCACAAACGAATCACGCGGTTCCAGATCAGGCAGATTTTTGGTAAATATATCCTTTTTGGTGTGAGCCTTGGCCAGCTGTGTGGTCAGTTTCTTAAAGGCCGGTGTTTCGACTCCTGTCTTCAGGAATGTCATGTACTCCTCCTCTAGGCGTCCAGCCACATCGTCGGCAATCGCTGACAGCACTTTGTCATCCAAGTCAAAGTCAACTGGCACTCCTGGCAGATTCACTGCGGACACGACCAAAAAGCCGCAGCACAGTATAAGCAAACACCTCATTGCAATTAATAAACTACTGAAACAGTTACCCCACCTGGATTCCATTTTATAGGTTTCTCACGACACCGTAAACGGCAGCTTATCAGCGACTATCACATTCATACCAATGATCGTCGTGTCAAGTGGTCGATAAGGATAAACCAACTGATAATCATAATGCAAGCAATGATTAGGATTAGTCTAAGGTGAATTTGGTATCTAAAAGAACTTTCGTTGAAGCTAAGAAATTTACTTTTAGCCTTTGAATATAAAACATTTGTTATCGGCTCTTAGTTTATATTGAAGTTCATTATAATCATTAATAATTCTGTGTTTAGTTTGAATTTGAAACTTTGGCGGTCATTTTGAACTTTATCAATTTCAGTTCATCTCGTAGTGAATGTCAAAGAATCGATTACTTATTAAAAAGTACTAGTAATCGATACTAAGCAAATTCATTAACAACGCCATTTAATTAATGATTCGGCAAACAACACAAATAAAATACTTGAAAGTCATAATATTATTTGCATAATTAACATTAATGAAGTCAATCATGTATTCCTGCATGCATTCAATAATTATTTTGCCAATGACATCGTCATGAACAAATCACCGCTTTGGTCTTAAAAATTACCAAATGGCTTCTGCGAGTCTATATGGCAACTCTAGTTTAGGCCAGTGTTGGCAACTAATCAACGCCAAAACAGGCTATATCAATATTTAAAAAAAGCTAGAAAAATCTGGGAAATCTAGAGGAAAGCCGGATAACAAGTTTTTATACTTCATAGGTTGACTTTATATTATATACATTATTTTAAATTTATATACAACAGTAATCTAGTAGTAATAATTTGAAATATTTCCGGTAATTCATTTAACTTAAAAAAAGCTAGAACGCGATTGGCATTCGAAAAACGCCAGATCTGACGGTAAAAAAGCTGACTTGGCAACACTGGTTTAGGCAGCTGGCTTCATAATTCTAAACAGCTGAGTTATTACCCAGAAAAACACGAGAAAAAGCGAGTGATATATCTGAAAAGGCCAAGGATCATTGAAAAATAACTAGAAATTCAAAGAAACTGATAAAAGTGCGATAAAACTGAAGAAATTTGTGGGCGCATTGTTGCGTGTGTGTTTGTAACTGTGCGCGTGCAGGTGGGGCGTGAGTAATCGTCAGCGAAGATAGAAAACACAGGAGCCAGTGACGCCATTTTCTGTGCGAATTAGCAGAAAAAAAATCAGAGCAGGTGGGGCAAAAACAGACGCAACGGCAACGCCGCGTGACCAGAAGTGACAGAGCAGTACTAAGAAGTGGGAGAGAGAGAAGAGAAAGAGGAGTAGACGACACACGCATTCAATGAGCAGCCTAATCAACTTTCTAAATCCAAAACTAAAGCCCTCTGTGGAATGCGACGCCGTCTGCGAGGATGGCTACACAGCTGCGAACCTCATAGCAGATGATGCGGAGCAGCTGGAGCGAGGTTTCTTGTGCTTTGCGGTTTGCAAGCCGCCCGTCGAAATCGTCTTTGACTTTCCCAAAGCCATCGATATGAAGGTCATCAAGCTCTGGCCCAGCTCTGGTGCTCTACGCTCTACTGGGTTCGAAGTGCACGGCAAGCATGATGGCATTTGGGAGCGCGTGGCCTATGTACGTGACCTTCCTAAGGGTATGGACTCGGTAACCTTTTGCTATCAGAGCGATTATAATTCACGCAGCAGCGCAGCAGCCGCACAGCAACAGAGCGAGAAGGTGTTCTTCTTTAAAACGGCCCACAAGATACTTGCTACCACAAACAGCGTGAAGATTGTTATCCGTGCTACGGAACGCTGTCCGCCTGTGCTTCGCAAGATACAAATGTGGGGATTGCCCGCCCGCTGCCTCGACAAGGCGGATCGTGAGCTTATGAAAACCATATGGAGCGAGATAAGCGACCCCTATGGCCTTAGGGATCAAGCCCAACAGCAGCAGGCGGGTCAACGATCGCCCTCGCGTCACATTCCCGAGCTGCGTGAGCAGTCAACGCTGGAAATTCCAGAGGATTTTCTTGACTCCATCACTTGGGACTTAATGGTGGGTAGTTGAACTCTTTATAAATATCTTGATTTCTATAGACCCGTCTATTTGCCTCGTAGATATTTCCTACGGTGCTGCCATCCGGCAAGGTGGTCGACCAATCTACTATAGATAAACACTCGGAGGAGGAGGCCAAGTGGGGTCGCTCGCCATCCGATCCGTTCACGGGACTTGAATATACCTCACAACGCAAAGCAATATTGAACCTGCCGCTCAAGGCGCGCATCGAAAAGTTTCTAATGGAGCACTCTGAGCACTTTAAGTCTGTGCCGCGTTCACTGGGCAGCTCCCGAATGCGTCGCCGTCACGCCTCTCAATTCGCCAGTCACATGTGTCAGCCAGGACAGGGCAGCATGGCCGCAGGCACCTATTCCTCATTGAGCAGCGTTTACAAGCAGCATCAGCAGCAACAACGCAAGACCAAGTCAACAGTCACTGCCACGGCCACATCGGCATTCTCAGGTTCTCTATCGCCGACCTCGCCGCCCGCAGCGAAGCGTGCTCGTCACAGTCACTCTGTGTATGCGGCTAGTGCTACTGTCACAGCCAGCAGCGTTGACCAGACGCCTACCTCATCATCATCAGCATCTGTAGCAGCGGGCACAACGTCGTCTTCCATTGACCAGGCCATACAACAGGCTCTGCAGAAAATTACCCGCTTCACCCAAGTGAGCACGCCTCTACAGTCGCCTCCCAGCTGCATCAACTGTCGCAGCGGTCAGTTTGCCTATGAAATTCGGACATGTCGGCATCTGGTCTGTCGGGAATGCCTGGTCATGCTCTCAACTACCCAGCAGTGCGTCTGCAAGGTGTCCTTCCGTGGTGGCGACGTGGAACGCTATCACAAGCTGCCGTAGTCGTGCCTGACTATAACATTTAGTCTCGTATTCTAGTGCTTCAATATACAGATACATACATACTTAGGTTCGATTCTAAGAAGTTTTGTTGCCAATCTTCAGACATCATCCCCGAGCGTCGTCACTTGGCGTCGCCCTTTTTGTATTTTAATTTGTCTTATATATTTGATTATTCAGTTCGTAAGCTCCTCGTACACATAAATATTTAGAATAATTTCTAATCATATCAGCGTCGATTTTAGAAAGTGCTGAGAGTTTTATTCAAAGCCAAAATACACTTGGAAATGGTGGATGGATTCTCATTCGCCAATTATCAGTATCAGGTCACACTTAGTCGGCATTGCGATTAAATTTAATATACATATATACTACATATACATATATGGAACGTACATATGGATACATATGTATGCAATTATGATCATAGAGCAGAAATAGAGCGCGCATAATTTTTGTAGACTTTATACAACCCCCCATTGAAAGGATGAGAGCATAAAGCGCGAAGTTTATATATTCATAACTGAAATAAAGTTAAAACATAAAAAATTTCTTACTGTGCATCTTTTTTTAAGGGATAATATAAATTCTCAATGAACAGGTTTACAAGTCAAAAATGTGGTCATATTATGACCTCAGTCAGCCATTATTTGGCATTGAAATCTGAGAGCATTGTGTGGAACGCGATCTGAAACAGCTGTTATAAAAAACATAAACAGAGACATTTAAATCTCATATCACATAAACATACACAAACAAACATGCTTGTATGTCTGTTTTTACATAGTCATGTACAGTTAATCAAGAAAGTGTTTTGACAAAATAAAATTTCACATTTATTTTTTTGATTTTGAAAATAGTTAAGCTCATTGAAAATTATTTTTCTTTTTTTAACTTGTTCTAAGACTTAAAATAAATATATGTACATTGAATATACATAAATGTTCTAAATATAATGTATATTTTTGCTTTTGTCAAACGACTTTCTTCACTAGCTGTATGTGTCTTAAAATATCAATTATTTATTCGTCTGGCAACGCCCAACTTAAAAGCAGATTAGCAACGCTGTGTCAAAAACTAAAGTTAAAAACAGATTTGCGCCTGAATGTGTGAAAGGGCGGATGTAACGCCCCAACCAAGGCGTCGCTTGGGGTTGCGGCTGCCCAAAGGAGCTACTACACCTGGCCTGCGTCGCCAGGGACTCCAGTCGACGCCAACACCACTCGCCGAGGAAAATAATGTGAAAAGGGAAACTGAGGCTGTCGAAACTCCGCGCGCATGTCCCTTAAAACCAAGAGCAAACTCAACAAATTGCCGGCGTCTCGGCTTATCCCGCCGCCGTACGGATCTGAGTAAGAAGAGACTCGAATTTGTCACATCTAGAGATAAAATCGAGGACGCAGCGGCATCTGAGGACACATCGAACGCACAAAAATTCGAATGGAGACAGCGAAAGATACTTGAACTGGAAGCAGATATAGAAACCTGGAAAAATGGCTTTATTGCAGCTATGAGCGATTTGCAGGCATTGGCACCATCAGTTACTAAAGAAACGCTGCTAACCCAACTGAAAATACCTCTGGAAATGTTACAGTACTTGGAGGAAGACTGATGTACACAACACAAATTTAGATGTAACTAGCAGTAAAATGTATTTCACTACATTCAAAACAAATGGCGAATAAAACAAGATTTCTAATATTTATGTGGTCGCACTGGCTTCTCGGGGTCGAAGAGCTTGGGATCGTGCAGGAATTCCACATCCTTATGGTATCCCGGCATTAGCAGACAATGCTGGGCACGATGAATTGCCTGCTCAACATCCTCCTGCTTCTGCTTGCATAACCCGGTTATGTGGCGGCCGTAAATGCGACCCGTATACGGGGATTGAAACTGCGACAGCAGCTTTACATTCTTGTAGTTTGGAGTAATGTCGTGCTTGCACAATATACACTGATGGGGATCCTTTTCGAACGGATTCGCTATGTCAATTGGTTCATCGGCATTATCTGCTGTCGCTGCTGTTGTTGTTGTTGAGATTGCCTCCTCATTTACGGCAGCGGCATTTGCAAACAAACGTGGGCGCATGTAACGACTACCCGTTAAATTGGCGACGTTTGCTGTTGACATAAACGTTTATTTAGTCTATATTCTCATTATTCATGTATCACTCACCATTCCGCGCAATCAGCATTGTTATTTTCAACATTTCCTTAATTTTTTAATTCAACTTTTTATGTTGTTATGCGTTGGGGCAGCTTCTTCCACAACCACTGTTGCCAACTTAGCTATTTTATAGCTAATTTCAAAGTCTGATTGCAAAAAATTTTAAGAAAAAATGTATTAAAAATTGGTAAAACACGGCTATCAATGACAATTATACAAAATAATGCAAATTTTATACTTCAAAAATATTGGCTATTTTTTACGAATAAATTTTATTTTTTTAGAATTTCATCTATTTGTTTTTTGCATTACCACCAGAAACAGCGGTTTTTTCCTCAAAAAAGTTGGCAGCACTGACTCTGTCGTTGCGATTTTTCGTTCAATTTGCTGAATAAATTCAAGCGTTCTATCACTGAGTTCAATAATTCAACGGAACGACTTGATCAACGCCGGTTCCGGTATTAAAAATTAACTGCGCATAATTTAAATGTGAACTTGTTTTTAGTTCATTTAGCAATAAATTATTAAATTTGATGAACGTTTTTATGAATGTTGGAAGATCGTCACTCGTCGGGGGTAGTCGAAGTGAAAAAAAAATATATATCAAAAAATGTACAAAACTCTAACAAAAATTCTGCAACAATTCTTAAAACTCTATCTTAAATATTAGAGAATTTATAAAAAAAAATATAAGTCCTATAATAACCTCATGAAGCGTTTCCTTTGTGAAGATTATTTCTGAGATGAAATTATTGTCTCCTAAAAATTACAATTATCTTCAGGACGTATGAGGAAAAAGGACTTTATCTGCAATGTAATTATCTTCGTTAACACCCAACCCCAGATGGCATTAACCCTCATTAAAACAGGTAAAAATTGTTCAGGCAGGTCAGGTAAACCTCTAATGGTTTAAATTGCACGATTCCTTTCAAAAATAATGAGTCAACTGTGTCATTTGAACGCAAACGCATCGAGATGAAACTGTGGCTACTTTTTTTGCTCTATGCAAAGACAATTTACAGTAAAGTGATAATTACCGAGAATCCAATATCATTACCAAACGACATTGTCAGTCGCGAAGATTGGATTAACTTGGCCAAATACTACGTGAGTAATCACAAACCGTATAATGTGAAGAAGTATGTGCCATATAGGCCATCAAACCAGACTATCATTGGGACAATTCCGATACTACCTGGATTATCGAGCACCACAGCAATTCCTGACGTTTCAACTAATCTTTTTGAGACTTCAACCTCAGTCATCGATTTGGATTTTGAAAGTACTACAAGGTTAGATCGAATAACCGAGACCACTAGCGAGTTTGCGATCGATTCAACGACAGAAACATTTTCGAGCACTACAGAGTTACCAGAAACATCCACAATGTTGCTATCAATTATTGGAAATTTTCCTGGTATCGAAACTACCACTAGTATACCAACTAACGACGCTACCGAGGAAACTACCAGACAAGACAATTTTAGCTATACTACCAGCGAGATCCCATTTATGGATGTATCAACCGAAACTGGAATTTCAACAACAACATTATTGCCTGAGCTAGATACTACATCCGAAACAAGATTCCCAGTAATATCAACAACAACACCTGGATCTTCTGAATATACAACGGAGAGAATAGACTCGACTACCCAGTTATTTGAAAATTCTAGTGTAGATGAGTTTGTAATTTCGACGACAACACCCGGGCTGGAAACCACAACTGATGAAAATGATTCGACAACTATACTTTCTATATCTACAACAGAAGTACCGTTAGGAACGGAAAAAGTAGACTCGACTACCCAACAAATTTTTAATTTATTCGAACACTTTAGCATGGACAAGTTTTTAATATCAACGACAACTCCCGGCCTAGACACTATAACTGAAGAAGGAGATTCGACAACTGAATTCCCCATATCTACCACAGAAGAACCAGCATCAACAACACAAATAGCGCCCTCAGAAAATAATACTACAACAATGAAACCTGTAACTTCTGAAAGTACAACGGAAAGAATAGACTCGTCCACCCAACAAAATTTTAATTTGTTAGAAAACTCTGGATTTGATGAGTTCGTAATATCAACGACATCCCCCGCGTTGGAAACTACAACTGAAGAGAGAGAATCGACAACAGAACTTACTATATCTACAACAGAATCGACGTCTGGAAATGATACTACAACTGAAATTGGCTTTAATGGCTTCGAAAATACTACAGAAGCTAATGCAGATGCAGAGCCGACAACAACTGAGAAGATTATCACAAGTGCCGGAGGAAATGCTAATTTTAATGGTGATATAATACAACCGAAGCCCAGAAAGTTCACCTATTCTTCAGATGTAATGCCAGAACCATATTGGTAATCATGTTAATAAGTTGTGAATAAAATTTTATAAACAAAAGTCTTTGAAGCTATTATTCTTCATATAAAAATGTAAATCTCAAATTACAATGTCAAATCTAAAAATAGTCAAGTTTTTTAAACCGAGCTGTCACCCAGAAAAAATATTATCATCTGGCAACCTTACAATAAAAGTCCTATATTAAAAATTGTGCATTTTTCTTAATTTTGTAGCTGGAGCTTTTAACATTTTTGCAGAATATTTGTTAGAATTTTGTAAATTTTATGATATTTTTTGAAGAATGAAATTATACAACCTTTATTGAACTGATCACCTTTATTTAAACTAATTTCGAGCTAAAAAATTTAATTAATTTTAAAATTTATTGCCATAAAACTACACAAAATTAAATTGCGCGCCGAACCAATTTTTTGATATACAGAATTCGATAAATATGTTTTTGGACAGGGCTACATTGCAGCACTAAGCAAATAACCTATAGAGAACCCATCCCATACAACTGAAATGTACCTCTCAAAGTTGCTGCGAAGCGTCCACTGGGAAATTTTACCCGTGGACCTGAAGTCCGAGGGAAATTTTTTCTGCTGTCGATTCAGTCGGTTAAGTTATATATTTTGGGTATTATTATTCATATTAGTTAGTTTTAATTTAGAAAATATAATTTAGTCTTTTATACAATTAACACAATGTTATTATTATTTTCAATATTAAACCTAATAACAGTTTATATACATAGTTGTGTTAGGTATGTTCTTTACAAACACTAAGTGTATAATTTTATTTAGTTAATGTTATATTTATGTATGTACATTTATATTTTTCTAATTTATTTTATATTTTTATGTATACATATACTACATTATATCGATATATTATGTCTATGTTATATATGTACATTTATTATAACAAACATATGTATATAATATAAAACTAACTAATATGAATAATAATACCCAAAATATATAAGTTAATTAAAGAAGGCAGATTAGTTGATATTTGCATCAAAAAGTATATTACCCGGTTGTGAAAGGGTAAACAAACACATCTTGTAGCAACACTGCCGAATTAGCACGGCTGATGAGAATATTCATCTCTCGTCTCCCTTGCACTACATATCTTGATGTAGCCAGACAGAGACAGATACAGTCGAGCGCAGAGAGCGATCTGCATGTATGGGATATCAAGTAATAAGTGTGTGCATATGTATGGGTTGCAGAAAAAATGGGCAACAGTGCTTTGGTTTTTCGGTGATGCTTTTACGATTTTGTATGTAAGCTCTTATACCCTGTACAGATTATTTTTTTAATAACAAATTTTCAACATTAATTAAATATTTATAATTAATAAAACGTGTAATAGCATTTGTGTGATCATCTATCTATGAGATTTTATTAAGTTTACGTTGTTTTTCTATATAAAATATTACAAGTAATAAAATTTCATTGGTAAAGGGTATTTCATAGCATGCATGTTTTATGATTCGCTAGCTGTGCGAGCTACGAGCTCTGCCAGCCGACTGAATCGACAGCAGAAAAAATTTCCCTCGGACTTCAGGTCCACGGGTAAAATTTCCCAGTGGACGCTTCGCAGCAACTTTGAGAGGTACATTTCAGTTGTATGGGATGAGTTCTCTATAGGTTATTTGCTTAGTGATTGCAGGCACTTTGAAATTGCTGGCAAAACTTTTAGCGCAGATATGGTCACACTTTTGCCGGCCAGCTGAGTGCTTCATGTGAAGAAGAAGAAGAGAGTGGCGTGCTTCGTATTCCGCGTTTTCTCTCAGAAAATATTAAATAAATTGTATTTATTCACTCACAACTGCTTAAACATAATTATTAATTGATATATAAACGAGGTAAATTGATTGTGATAAAGTTGATTATATATAGAGCTGCTTAAGCTGTGCCGGCACAAGCTTGTAAACGTTTACAAATGTGCTGCAAATGTTTGTGTGCATGTGTGCGTGTACGAGTATCTGTGTACATTAGAGTGGACCTATTTTTGAAGGATAATATCATTATAATTGAATTGTTAATGTTATTTATGTGATAAACTACTTTCAGTGACGCTGCAAAATGGATTCTGATTTGTATGATGAGTTTGGAAACTATATAGGCCCCGACTTAGACAGCGATGAGGATGACGACCAGAGCATTTATGGTCAACCTGATGTGCCGGATGATCAAGATGTAAGTCAGTAAATAAATAGATTATTGACATTATAGTAATACTTCTCTTAGGAGGATGCCATGGATGAAGATGAAGCAGAGCCCCAAGACGATGAGGACAAGGAGGTGACGGCCGTAGTGCTACATGAGGATAAACGATACTATCCATCGGCCGTTGAAGTGTATGGGCCAGATGTGGAGACGATTGTGCAGGAAGAGGATGCACAGCCGTTGGATAAACCTCTCATTGAGCCCGTAAAGAAGCTCAAGTTCCAAATCAAGGAGCAGGATCTTCCTGAAACTACTTACGATATGGAATTCATGGCTGATCTTATGGACACTCCACCATTGATTCGAAATGTAGCGCTCGTTGGCCACTTGCATCACGGCAAGACCACCTTTGTGGATTGCTTAATACGCCAAACGCATCCGCAGTTTGAGAATATGGAAGAGCGTTCCCTGCGCTACACGGACACACTCTTCACGGAACAAGAGCGCGGTTGCAGCATCAAGGCCACTCCAGTTACACTCGTGCTGCAGGATGTCAAGCAGAAGAGTTATTTGCTGAATATTTTTGATACGCCCGGCCATGTTAACTTCTCCGATGAGGCAACGGCTGCGATGCGCATGAGTGACGGCGTTGTGCTCTTCATTGATGCCTCCGAGGGCGTGATGTTAAATACGGAACGCCTGCTAAAGCACGCCGTGCAGGAGCGACTGGCCATTACAGTGTGCATAAATAAGGTGTGATCCTGATGGTGAATACTTAAAGGTTTCTTTTAACAGTTTGGTTTCCTTGCAGATTGATCGTCTCATCCTGGAGCTGAAATTGCCACCACAGGATGCATACTTTAAGCTGAAGCACATAGTGGAGGAAGTCAATGGCCTGTTGAGGTAAGAGTGCATTATCCTATTAAATCCTTTTCATAACTAATTATACTCCATTATTGCAGCACTTATGGCAGCGCCGAGGACAATTTGATGGTGTCGCCAGTTCTTGGTAATGTCTGCTTTGCCAGTTCGCTTTATGGCTTCTGCTTCACGCTCAAATCCTTTGCCAAACTCTATGCGGATACCTACGAGGGCGTCAACTACATTGAGTTTGCCAAGCGTCTCTGGGGCGACATGTACTTCCACAGCAAATCGTAAGAAATGATTGCAAAGCTGCTGAAAATCTTCTTATTAATTATGGTCTTTATTCAGGCGTAAGTTCACCAAGAAGCCGCCACATAGCTCAGCGCAGCGCAGCTTTGTGGAGTTCATATTGGAGCCCATGTACAAGCTGATTGCTCAGGTAGTGGGTGACGTGGACACCACGTTGTCAGACACTTTATCAGAGCTGCAAGTGCGCGTATCCAAGGATGAGATGAAGTCCAACATACGTCCATTGCTGCGCGTAGTCTGCAATCGATTTATGGGCGACTGCAGCGGCTTCGTGGACATGTGCGTGGAGCACATCAAATCCCCGCTGGAGAATGCCAAGCGCAAAGTGGATCACATTTATACTGGACCCAAGGAGGGCGACATTTACCGGGACATGATCACCTGTAACCAATACGGCACGCTGATGGTGCACAGTTCCAAGATGTATCCCAACGACGACTGCACCTTCTTTCAGGTCCTGGCTCGCATTGTCTCCGGTACATTGCATGCCGGACAGGAAATCCGTGTGTTGGGAGAGAATTATACACTGCAGGATGAGGAAGATTCACGCATACTCCAAGTGGGAAGACTTTGGGTGTACGAGGCACGTTACAAAGTTGAATTGAATCGTGTTCCATCTGGCAATTGGGTGCTCATCGAGGGCATTGATCAATGCATTGTGAAAACATCCAGCATTGTGGATATTAATGTACCCGAGGATCTCTATATATTCCGACCCCTGAAGTTTAACACCCAAAGCATTATCAAGATTGCCGTGGAGCCTGTAAATCCCTCAGAGTTGCCCAAAATGTTGGATGGCTTGCGCAAGGTCAACAAATCGTACCCCTTACTCTCCACACGTGTCGAGGAGTCGGGTGAACACGTTATACTTGGAACTGGCGAACTCTACCTAGACTGTGTCATGCATGATCTGCGAAAGATGTACTCAGAGATTGATATCAAGGTTGCCGATCCCGTGGTCGCATTCTGTGAGACTGTTGTGGAGACAAGCTCATTGAAGTGTTTCGCCGAGACGCCAAACAAGAAGAACAAGATTACAATGATATCCGAGCCGCTGGAGAAGGGATTGGCCGAGGACATTGAGAATGAGACGGTCTGCATCAATTGGAATAAGAAGCGCATTGGTGAATTCTTTCAAGTTAACTATGATTGGGATTTGCTGGCAGCACGTTCCATTTGGGCCTTTGGTCCGGACACAACGGGCCCCAATATTCTCGTGGATGACACGCTGCCCTCGGAGGTGGATAAGAATCTGCTGACCGCCGTCAAGGACTCCATTGTGCAAGGTTTCCAGTGGGGAACGCGAGAGGGTCCACTTTGTGAGGAGCCCATACGCAATGTGAAGTTCAAAATTCTAGATGCTGTCATTGCCAACGAGGCACTGCATCGTGGTGGCGGCCAAATTATTCCCACGGCTCGTCGTGTGGCCTACTCGGCATTCCTAATGGCCACGCCACGTCTAATGGAACCTTATCTATTTGTGGAGGTCCAGGCACCTGCCGATTGTGTATCCGCTGTCTACACGGTGCTGGCGCGACGCAGGTGAGTGAATTTTTAATTATAACTGAAGTAACATGAACTCATATCCTTTATCTTTGCAGAGGTCACGTCACACAGGACGCGCCCGTTTCAGGCTCGCCGATTTACACAATCAAAGCCTTTATACCCGCCATTGATTCGTTTGGTTTCGAGACAGATCTGCGCACACACACCCAGGGACAGGCATTCTGTTTGTCCGTGTTCCATCATTGGCAAATCGTTCCTGGCGATCCCTTGGATAAGAGCATTATCATAAGGCCGCTGGAGCCACAACAGGCCTCCCACTTGGCGCGTGAGTTCATGATCAAGACACGTCGGCGCAAAGGTCTCTCGGAGGATGTTTCCATCAACAAGTTCTTCGACGATCCCATGTTGTTGGAGCTGGCGCGACAGGATGTGCTGCTCAACTATCCACTATAGATTTAGACCTGTAAAACGAACCAATAAACCAAAAGTTCCCATGGGAATGAGATTGGCAATTGCAATCCTAAGGATCCCAACCCAAAAAAGAAAGCGAGGCAATGAAATACTAGGTTTACCATTTATTAGCTGCCTCATCTTGTATCCACATGTTTTAATAGCTTATTTTAAAAGTTAGTCATGCGGCATTTAACAAGCACGAGGCCTTAATTTCGAGTGCTGGACTAGGCGTTACCATTCTGGAGCGGCTCCGACTCGTAAGTCTCGTGCTCAACCTGCTCATCATCGAACTCGACATCGTCGTCGGCGGTGGCTTCCTGCAAAAGGGGAAAATGGACATTAGTAAAGCACCAAAAAGTAAATGGATATTCGGCAAGCAGACGCACCTGATACTGTTGATATTCGGATATCAGATCGTTCATGTTGCTTTCAGCCTCAGTGAACTCCATCTCGTCCATGCCCTCGCCTGTGTACCAATGCAGGAAGGCCTTGCGACGGAACATGGCCGTAAACTGTTCGGAGATGCGCTTGAAAATCTCCTGTATGGCCGTCGAGTTGCCAATGAACGTGGCGGACATCTTAAGGCCGCGTGGCGGAATGTCACAGACGGCAACCTTTACATTGTTTGGTATCCATTCGACAAAGTAGCTGCTGTTCTTGCTCTGCACGTTGAGCATTTGTGTGTCCACTTCCTTCATGGACATGGGTCCTGTTAATTATTAAATAAGCAAAAGATAAAAATACTTCAAGTCAACGAATGTATCCAAAGCAAAAAAAAAGGGCAGTTCTGCCGCCTTGACGCATTTACATCAAAAGCCAACGTTGACTTTGATGCGTCAAGTAAATCCCCAAATCCCTGAATATGAAATACTAAACGGCTTTCTAAAGCTTCCTGGCAGCACACTTGGCCACCTGGGCTGCTCGGCTCGGCTCAGCCAATGTCTGTCCTGAGCGGAGTGGAGAGGAGAGGAGAGGAACAGGAGGACACTAACAGAAACACTCCCAGGAGGCAACTAAAAAAGCTGTTTAAATTCTTGTCGGTTGTTTTTTTTTGTTTCCATTTTACTTATTTTGTTTCCTTACGCTCATTTTTGTGATTAATTATTTTGCAAGAGTGAAGAAGGGGGAGGAGCAGGTAGGTGGAAGGAGGGAGGGAGACACTGCAGCCTTAAGTCACGTTCAGCATGATTAGTTAAGGCCCAAAAGCCGTGTCAGGCAGCGGTCGCGGGATTGGGACCGGGACTTGGACTGGCAATGGGAACTTGCAATTCCCCAATGGATCTTGAAAGTAAATTTCTAATTACGCGCGTTTTGCGAGTCATCAGTCAAAGGCAATGGTATTGGTAGGGGGAGTGGGAGTGCGAAGTGAGGGGCAAGGGAAAGTCTCGGCGGTTGGGCACAGAAGGAATAACAAATGAAATATTATGCGGCATTCTTTTGGGCGCCGCAGCGCAGCAGTTTATTAATTTAAAAATTAGCGCGAAAAAATGCGACCTCTTTCACCCTCCCCCATTTCCACCACCTAAGCCGCATGGCGAGAGGATGACAAAGGAAGAGGGAGTGCCCGGAAGGGGAAGGGGGGTCACAAACAAATTTGCGCTACGTGCGCGCTGACGGATTGCAGCCTTTTTAGCCGCCAGTAGACATGCATTAATCATTTTTAGTGGCGCCCATAAGTAGGCTTTGAGTTTGCTAATAAAATTGTCGCTGTCGAGCTACGTGAGCTGCGGCCAAAGCCAGCCTATGGACGGCACACCTGCCAGCCATGACAAAGCGTCTATGTTTGTCCGTCTAAGCCAAGTTAGCTGCGGTTGCCGGTTGTCGAGCTGTTTAGCTGCTTCGACTGAACTCTAAGCCAACACTGACGAATGGCAACATGGAAGCTCTTTAGGGTTTATTGCTAAAAAAAAACTATTTTTCTTTTAATACCCATTAACAATGGATGAATTAAGGTTTATAGCTTTGTGCAAATGTTTGCAACATACAGGACAAGGTATCTTCAAATCGATTAATTGATTGATCAGTATTAATTACATTTCCAGATTATTTTGTAGTCTTTAATTTTTAAAATAACGTATGCTTTAAATTTTTAAAAATAGTTGAACCCAAGGGATATGTTTTTTATTGGTATAAGTATATCAAAATAAGGAAAAAATATAAAACCAAAAAAGGGTTTTTTTCAAATTAAATAATTTTTAAATTTGTTCAATCAGTTACTTGATTAACTGTTTATTAATTTGCAGGAAATAACCTTCCTTTTTTTTGTCATTCAATTAGTCGTATATTATTTTTAGCTGCTAATGGTTCATAGGACAAATTAAAAATAATATAAATAATTGGATCCATTGGGCTTAACCATAGAAAAATATTTCCCAATGAACAAAATATACCAGTTATAATTTAAGAAAATGTAGCGTTTGTATTTTTTTTTTGTCAATTTCTTGACAATCTGTGTATATAGTCCATCATTATTTAATACAACCCCGAAATTATCAAGACTATCCTGACATTATAATAATAAACTTCTAAGTTATTCAGTACAAATTTGAGTCAGAGAAAGAAGAAGCAGCACAGAGACTACAACGTACAATGTACGTCGTACATAGCATAGGCACAGGGTATCTCACAATCGAGCACACTTGTTTTTGACTCGCTAAAATGTGGGCGCGGCTGCTTTTTACGTGTGTGTGAAAGTCAAAGAGCACGTGGCGTCATGTCAACACCACTTAAAGGTTCAACTCACCACAATGGGCGGTCATTCATCAGACAGAGTGGGAAGAAGAAAAGGAAACAGAGAGGGAGAGAAAGAGAGAGAGAGGGGGAAGGGAGTTGCTTACCTCGGAAGATGCAGGCCACTGTCAGGTAACGTCCATGCCTAGGATCACAAGCTGTCATCATGTTCTTCGCATCAAACATCTGTTGGGTCAATTCGGCGACGGTCAGAGCGCGATATTGTTGCGATCCCTTCGCGGTGAGTGGGGCAAATCCGGGCATGAAGAAGTGGAGGCGCGGGAAGGGCACCATGTTGACGGCCAACTTGCGAAGATCAGCATTGAGCTGACCCGGGAACCGCAGACAGGTGGTCACTCCAGACATTGTGACCTAAATGACAAAGATAATATGTTAGTATATACATTAAATACAAGACAGCAAACCTCCAGAATTTTGGTGAAGGTTCAGCCATAGAGCAAAATATCGGTTCAATTTGTACGGATTTTACGAATGGCTGAACCCAGGATTTGGTTCGAGCCTTGGATCAATTATTTTACTTTTTTTTCTATATTTTCCTGATTTTCGAAGCCTTTAAAAGAATTTTATTGTGAGATTCCTAACATTTTAAAAATAATTCTAAATGACTTATTTTATTTACATTTTAACTTAATAAAAAAGGTAAGATAATGTAGCCCTGAGGTTAAATTACAGACAGTTGAGTATGTAGAAGTATGAAATTTTTGTAATTATTATATTTTTATCCTTGATTGAATATATTGATTTGTTCATGGCTTTCATCTTTAATGGTGCTTCCATTGGCTAATTTACTTACGGACACTAAATGATTGAGATCCTCATAGGTGGGGGAACCGAGGCGCAGACGTTGATAGCATATGTCATACAAGGCCTCATTGTCAATGCAGAAAGTCTCATCTGTGCAGACGCACAGTTGATGCACCGACAATGTCGCATTGTATGGCTCAACGACAACCTCCGACACCTGGACAACAGCACGAACACGATGTGGATGTTGATGTTGATGGGGAGGGATGTGTAGGTTGGGGATTTGGAGGAGGTGCACACAAAAACCGAAACACAAATTAGTTGAATATTAATTAAGATTCACTTACGGAAACCAGATGATTCAGATCACCATAGGTGGGCGACGATAACTTCAGCGTGCGGAAGCAAATGTCATAAAGCGCCTCATTGTCAATGCAGAAGGTCTCATCGGTGTTCTCCACCAGCTGATGGATGGAGAGCGTTGCATTGTACGGCTCCACAACGGTATCGGATACCTATTGATGCAACAGCAGCGATGACGATGATAACGTAGGCGGCATGCGAGAAAAGAAGCAGATACATTTTGTTAATTGCCAAACTTGAAGACTTTATAAAGATACAATAATTATTAATTAATAATGTTGTCAATGATTAAAATTATGTAATAAAATCGAGCTCATATGATGCTTAATGTTACCATGTAGATGAGAAAAATAAAACTATATATACTGGTTTTTTCACACTCTATCTATCGTATTGTTTTTTCAATTAAATATGGGGTTTACTTTTACCATGTAGATAAGAAAACAAAAAACAGCATAAAATATTTTGAATGATTTATAGATAGATAGATATACGTAACAGAATTAACATTCTAGAAACATATTTTTAGTATCCTTAAATTTCAATATTTTCTCAAAAGTAGGCAATTTTTTTTTGATTTTCTGGCTGTAGTACACAAGTAAATATTACTTTTAATTGAGATCATTGCTAATGTGAAGATTAATCTTATCATGTGGATTAATTCTTAAGTGAGTTCGTTTAATTTGTTTGGCTTTCCGACTAGTTTATTGGAATTTTCATGTGTAAATCGTATTTAATTGCATTACTATTGTAATATTCTGTTGCATATACCTTAGTTTTTCCCCCTTGAATTTATTGGAGCTTCCATCAGTACATCATGGACAATTCATCTTAATGAATGAGTTGTCAGATGGAAACATTGCAATTTCTACCAAATTATAATGATTTCTACTGTAGATGAACTGTCTTGCAATTATTTCAAGCCAAAAGCAAAATACAACTTGGAAAACTGAACAAAACTGTTTTAATAAAGATGAGAATAGACTAGTTAAATTCGAATAAAAAAGAAAACTAGAAGCTATTTTTGATTGCTAAAATGAGTTTCTGTATACGATTGCATTGCTTCGAAGTACATGGAAATTGCATTTCCACAACAGATGCATAAACAAATGTTTTGAGTGGGGTGAGAGGGAATTTCCCCCCTCTGAGAGAAACCCCCATTGTAGGCACACCTGGATTGTTGCAGTGCCTCTAGCTGCATTTAGAGCAACATTTGTTGTACTATAAATGCACTTGCATGTTGCATAAAACACATATCGTATGTGTGTTTATTTGTTTGTTTGTGTGCGGCAACTGAAAATTATGTGTAATACTTTGGTTAGCCCTCTATTTGCACAGGCAAGATGCATTGTCTGGCCAAAATAAGCAACAACAACAAGAGCAACAACAAGTGCAAAATGCAGTTTTCAGTTAACCGAAATATCCAAAATGTTTGCACATAAATCCTTGCAATTATTTAATGGCGCAGGACCAAAGCGATAACGAACGGCACAGAGTTACCTGAATCTAATTATAATGAGTTATGCCTGGACATGATTTGCCTTAGTATGGGTGTGTTTATGTGTGTGTGTGTGTGTGTGTGTGTGGGTATTTGCGAGGAACTTAAACAAAATATTCGGTATGCAGTTGTGAAAGCAAATCAAAAGGATTTCTAAGAGTATCTGGTTGCAGCAATTATGCCAACTTTACATTATTCACTTTGCTGCCAATTAAATGGTAAAATAATAAGCTAAAATGACGCCTATAATTTATAATGCTTCAATTACAATCAAATACAGCAAAAAATGAAAGCCTATTCAAATGAAGCGCATAAATTTGAAAATCGTTGTTAAATGACAGGCGCGTGTCAGTTTCTGGCCACAACAAAATGGCCAAAACATTGCGGTAAATCTACACAAAGGTGGTGAGGTTGGGGGAGAAGGGATGGGGGGAAAGGGTTTTTCCAAGAAGTACGCATGTTTGGGCATTGTTGCTGAAGCGTAACTGTAATAAATTTAACACAGCAAAACATAAGTTTTAGTCTATCTGCATATGTTGTAAGAGTGTGTGTTAAACTAAAAATCTCTCTTACACACACACACACACACACACACTCAAGTGAAAGGAGAAAGAGAAGTATTTTGTATTGGCATAAGCAGTTTGTCAAATGCTAATTTCACGCCTCAATAAACTTTTTGTAGCACTTGTGTTTCGCCTTTTAAATTGAGTGCCAAGTGAACCCTTTGGGGCAGCATATTTACAGTGTGTAGTATAGTGTAATTGTATTATGCACTTCTAGATATCCATCCAATTACACAAATATGCAGACAGTTCCGTAGCTCCATTGATGTCATCCCAGCGATTGCCGTTGCGGTTAACCCCGAAACTTGCTCAAATTGTCGGTCCCTTTTGCACTCTGACCCCGTTGAGAGTACAAATTTGGTCATATTAAACTTAAATTAAAGCTGAACACCATTTGTCGAAGGTGCTTTCGAATTAAGTTATATTTTACCAGCAATTTAATATAAACTGAACTCTTCCATTATCCATTTTAATTGCAATTTCACATTTGATACTTTCAAAAAGTATGCTATAAATTTCTTGGTGCACTCATTGCGTATACGTAACATGGAACAACTTGGATAATATGCTTAAAATGCAAATGCAGAATATTCTATCTATATGCGCATTATGCGCAGCTTTTGTAAATTTCCATTTATTTAAATTATTTTAAATAGCCATTAAATTATCTTTTTTATGAAAATAAAAATATAAAAAAAAAGGTTGAATAAATATTCAATTCCTTTGTGGCACCTGGTTGATGGACATTGGGCACCGCCTGTTATTGACAATCAATTTGGCACTAAATTAATTTAATTAAATGGCGAAATGTAATTAAATGCTCATGCTTATAATGCAAATGAAGGCGTCTCACGTGCCTCCAGGGCCGGACAGTACAGTAAAGGGCTGGGCGTGCGTGTAAAATATGCAACTAGGTTAATTAAGCTATAATTGAGGCGTGGCGTCAGACTGCGAGCTATTTGCCAACTAACCGCCAGCTACAGAATTCAATTCTTATATGCACATAAACTACATATAAACTATCCACGTAAATGCATTTAAACTATTGCACTGTCAATTATCCGCAGGTCGTTTTGGCGGCTCTAAATTCGCTACGTAAATTAATTTAAATTATTTGGCAGATCTGCGTAACACCGTCAATTAAAATTGGCATACAAATATAAAAACAAAAAATGTTCAATTCAGCAAGAGAAAAGCGAAATCTGTTTGCCCTAAAAATGTTTAAAATAATTCGATGGAACTCCAGATAATCAAACCATAGTTCTTGGAACTTAGTTTTACTTTAATTTAAATCCAATTCCTAATCAATTGATAACTAGTTTAATTTATTATTCAAAATTATAAAATAAATAAATTAGCTTGCAGAATAATTAAATACAATTATTCATTATAATATAAATGATGTCCAATGTGTTATGACATTGTAATTGGACGCATTGGAAAGTGTATGTCAACAAATAGCACGCACATGGTTGGGCTTTTGATTTTAGCCACATTTGTTGCCATGGTGCGGTTCATGCTGCTAATTTGGCTAAAACGCGTGCAGGTGTAAAGCGCATTGGGGTTACCTGGTCGGCTTACAGCCGCCGGTGTCGAATGTGTGAGCTAAGCTGATTTGGTTAAGCGGATTGTCCTGGCCAGGATCATGAGACGCAGCCTGTTGTTGCCATTGATATGATCTATGCAATTGTAGTGTGTTTGTTTGTTTGTGCTTACCTTGGGTGAGGGCACCACTGAGAAGGTATTCATGATGCGATCCGGATACTCCTCGCGTATCTTGGATATCAAGAGTGTGCCCAAACCAGAACCGGTGCCGCCGCCCAGCGAGTGAGCTAATTGGAAGCCCTGGAGACAATCACATCCCTCGGATTCTCGGCGTATCACTTCCAATACGGAATCAATCAGTTCAGCGCCCTCTGTGTAGTGACCCTTGGCCCAGTTGTTGCCTGTGAAAATAGAGTTGAAATGCAAGCATGTAATACAATATTGAATAACATATTTATCTAATCAACACACGCAGAGACAGAGACAGAGACAGCGACAACAAAAACAACCTGACGTGATTACTGACATGTACAAAATTAATTTTCATCGTCAGCCGCAGGCTATTTTATAATTGCAATTAACATCAACAATCCGGACAGTCGTGTCTATAGCAGCAGCAGCAGCAGCAACAGCGGAAATTTGCGTCACAACAACAACAAGGACAGCGAAATGCACTGTGTATATTAAACAGTTGAACAGAGCACCACCCACTGCACCACCCATGTATATGTGCTATAACCATAGTCGCAACTCTGAACTAGCCGCAATTTCATCAACGTCATCTTGTTTGTACTTATCAAAGCAATGACAACAGCCCATGATGTACTTGCAGCTGCAACAACTGTGGCAAAGTTCAGTGTCTATGATGACAACCAGGAACCCAATGTCGATCAGCTGCCGGGCGCATTCTGGCTAAGATAAACAAAAGCACAAAAAGATGAACGCATAGATTGTGGCACATGTACCATGGAGTAATTTGACAATTTTTCTAAAAAATCCTTTTTTTTTACAAGTAAGCAAATTAATTGCTTAAGTTGATATTGTTACATATCAGAAATGTTATGGATTAAAATAGTTGGATGTTAGTATAGAATGTGTAGTTTTTTCTATGTCAACTATGTGCTAAAGTACTTCGAACTTGATAATATTTTAACAATATTTTGGAGCATAATACCATCCTAAATTCAAATTAATTGATATTTAAATTTTGGTGTTTTGCTATATATTGTTAAACAATAATTGTAAAATTGTTAATAGTTGTTAAAGTTCGAATACTTTGAACAACTAACAAATTTTGTCGCACTCCAAATTGATTTCATAAAATCAATGCGAAAAACTTCAATTACATAGTTCTTGAGTAGTTAATGAGTATTAATGTGAAAAAGGGCAAAGTTCCCACAGTAACATGGTTGAATAAGACCATCAGATGATAGCATTGAAACATTGGCAATAAGTACAGCATATGATTAGCTGCATAACTGTGCAACGTGTGGTAAATTCAACAAACAGCTTTCAGACTTTCAACCACAATTACTTACCAGCTCCCGATTGTCCAAAGACAAAGTTGTCCGGCCTGAAGAGTTGACCCATCGGTGATTGACGCACCGAGTCCATGGTTCCTGGCTCCAGGTCGATGAGCACAGCACGGGGCACATACCTTCCGCTGCTTGCCTCATTATAGTAGACATCGATGCGTTCACGCTGCAAGTTCGATTCGCCGTGATAATAACCATTGGGATCGATGCCATGCTCATCCGAGATGATTTCCCAGAACTGTTTAAAAAAATGAACGAAAATAAAATTGGTTAAATGTTAGGTTGTTTCAATCATTAAAGATAAATATCATTTGGGGTATGCATGTCGTATACGTGATATTTTATGACAACCTCGTCCCCCTCCCACCATCTCTGCCGTTTGTATGCAATGAAATTTGAGAAACCTCGACGACATTCGCAGCGTGTTTTTTTGTTGTTGTCCGTAGTTTACCACGCGGCGCTAAAATATTATTTTTCAATCAATATTTGTATCGGTTACTCTCTCTCTGTGTGTGTGTGTGTGTGTTGCACTGCTTTGGCAATCAGTGCATATAAATATGAGTGTCCTTTTTACATGCCGCTTGCTTTTATGGCCAATGCCAACGACAACGCTGCCATCGTCGTCATCGTTCTTGTTCCTATCTGGTTGCGATTTATGCGCGTGCATATGCTATTACTCCCCCTCTCCCTCACTCCCCCCTCTTCCCTCCACTCACCCACACACTAGTCTTCCCCTTCTGGAGCACTTTACATGCCGTGAGCAATTTCTGTTGCATACTTTTATGGGCGCGCACTTTTTGCTGCCAGAGTGAGCTTCGTTTTGTTGTTGTTCTTGTTCCTGTTGTTGCTATTCTTTTCCTTTATTTTCATATATATATATATATTTTTTTTTCTTGTGTAACGAGGGGGAATAATTGAATCCTTTTAGGTGTTTTCATATATTTATTTATTTTTGCCGCTTTCTATGGGTCGAGCGTTTCAGCGATTTCGTTGCGCTCTTCCTCACTCTCTCTCCCCTCTTTTCTCCTTTCTCCTCACACACACACACACACACACACACACACACACACACACAAAACCCGCTCTTGTATTTATTTTCACGAATATTTTTCTTGCGTGTGGTTCGCTTTTATTTATATATTTTTTCGTTGTTGTTGTTTCTTTTGCTTTGGTTTTGTTCCGAGTTCGGTTCAGTTTCTTTTTTTTGGTTTGGTTTTATTGCCCAATACGCTTCGTAAAACATTTCACGTTTGTTGCGCATATGAATTTCAAATTTTTAAAAATGTTTCAATCGTTTCGTTCCATTTTGTTCTGCAGGTGTGTACTGTGTGTGTGTGTGTGTGTGCGGGTGTGTGTGTGTATGGGCCGGAGGCTGGCATGGAGAGTATGGAGAGTAGAGAAGAGCGCTGGGATGCCAAAATGCTAATTGTGAGAAAAACGCAATGTGCTACGCTGCCCGTCTGCCACTCACGTTGATCGAAATGATTTTTAATGGACTTAAGCGCCAACGGACATGAATTAATTTATTTTCCTTCGCATTTTATACATAAGAACGAGTATTGTATTATTATTGGTATTTTGGCATCGGTCCGAGATTGGCTTCGTGCAGCATACGTTTTTTTTATTTATGCCTTCAATAATGAAAAGTTAATTCAGCCTCTACTTAGAAGCAATATTCATTATGATTTCTGGTATAAGTGAAAGTTTTAAGCATCCTCAACTCTTCCATATTCCTGACAGATTACATTGTCAACACTTCTGGCTGTCATTACTTGATTGTCCTGTCACCCTTATGCTGAGTATGTCAGCAAAAGGATCTCTTTTAAGTGCCAATCGAGTGCATAAATATTCTTAAAATTATTCATGAGCCTCAAGCTAAGATGTATTACTTTATAACGACTGATTTGATGTGCCCATATCATAAATACTCAGAATACTCAATTGTTAATGGCTGTGAATTATCAATACGAAATGAAAAGGTCGATAAGTCGATTGCTTTGAGTAACACCCATTGCACAAAAGTAGCTTGGTAAAAATAGGAACATTTCTAAAAATCTAATTCTCAATCAGTTTGTTCATATATCTTTGTATATTTATATATTCTTGAATTTGGTTATTAAAAACCTCATGAAAATGGCTTATTTTAAGCGATTGGTTTTATTGAACCTTAAATGAATATTTACATAATTTTACTTTTGACAAGTGTTAAAGTGTGCAAAAAACTAAAATTTCTTTTAATAAAATTGCTACATTATAAAATTGATATTCCTTAGTGCATATTCTTTATATCAAGGCTGTAAGCCACCAAAATGTTGGTAATAGTTCAGTTTGGTGGTTCGAGCCATAAACCCAAGGTATGTGCTCGAACCTTGATTCAATATAATGTATAAATTTCTTTTAAATATAATGTTTCTTCCTTCTTTTTTCTAAACAAATAAAAGTTGTTATTAAAAAAAAATTCGAAGTTTATAAATAAGCTAAATTAATTAAGATTAAAATATGATCTATTATTTTATAATTTTTAGTCAAAGTCTCAATTTCAGAAAAGCATAAAGCTTGTGTAATTTTTTTTCCAAACCAAGCCTTTTGTTTAAGAAAGTAGTTCGGTTCGGGCTCGCGGTGTTAACAATTTCAAAGGATAAAAATTTATTGCGAATTATAGTCTCGCTTGTAGCTAATGTCATTAGGACACAATCGCTTAGCATTAAAGATATGCGAGCACATAAATAAAATGCTGTATAACATTAAGATAAATGTCAAAGGTAAAAGTTGGAACGCTCTTCACATGGCACTTAAATTGGATAATCATTGATTGCACACACACACACACATACTCACACACACACATGCAATATCATATGCATGCAATGTTGAACGCGTATGTTACAGTTTTCTGCTGTTGTTGTTGTTGTTGTTATGTTAATCGTGGCACAGCATAAACGTTGTCATTGTTGTTGCTATTGCTATTGTTGTTGTTGCTGCTGCTGCTGCCGATTGGCGAAAAGTTTTATTTCTCCATTGGCTTTTAGACACGCAACAATGATAACAAGTTGCACACGGACAGTAAAGTGGAGGATGAAACAGAATCAAGCAAAATACTAGGAAGCTGGCCCAAAAGTTTTGACTTGAGTTTGGCCTGGCTAAAAGTTTGCCCTCGCATGTGAGCGTGCTCTCTCTCTCTCTCACTCCCCCTCTCTGTCTCTCTGTTTAGTTTAGCCTTTTGTCGAGTATGCTGTTCCCTTTTGCATACATAACAAACTGGAAATATGACACTCAATTGTACGCATCGGTAGACACTTTTGGCCTGACAATAACTTTGATTTGCATACGCTTCAACTTCTATTTGTTTGTTTGGTTTGTTACTCTTTACATGAGTGTGTGTGTGTGTGTGAGTTGTTAGACACCCGCATATGAGAGACAACAAGTTGACTGACTTTCGTCCTGGCCCTGTTTGTTGTCCTGGCACTTGTTGCCTTTGGGGAAATTTAAATATGTTTCGTATATTTTAGTCAAGCCAATTGCAGATAAGCGTTTTTCTTTTGACTGTTTTTGGGTTGTTTGCTTGCTCTTGGCATTGAGTGCCAGCTCAGCTTTCCAACGGAATCTACACTTCTTCTATTCTCTACACTCTTAAGAAACGAAATCCCAATTTATTTGAAAATATATAACTTAAGGCACTGGGAATTACATCTATATCATTTGTTTCAACACTTTTTAAGGAGTTCTGTTTTTTTTTTGATATTATACGTCTATTAAAAAAATGTGCCTAATTTAGTTTATTTTTATCAACGTTCCTTAACACACTCTTTTAATTTTTATTATAACAACCTATCCAAGAGAGTTCTATTGGGAGTATTGCTATTTAATCAAAGCATATTTATTTATTCACACTAAATAAATAAATGCCTTATTTCATATTTTTTATCGGTGACTACCGAGTCGACTTAAAGAATGTGGGTCATTACAATAATCACTTAATACCAGGGAATAAAATCGAATATCGGTTATTGGTAATGCAAAGTCTTGGAGTATAGGTTTCGTAACGGTTAACGGTTTTTTGTAAGTTTCGGTTTAAAAATACTGGTACGGTTTACGTTCACAAAAAAAAAAAAATTAACGTTTTCGGTGACCAAAATAAGAAGCGTTATTCAATGTTTTGCATGAAAAAAACTTAAGCTCTTTTTAGCCTGGAAAATAATTTTATCTGGTTACTCGAATGGTTCGGTTCAACGTAATGTCGATTTTATTATAATTTGATGTCATATAAATTTGGTTAATTTGGTTTGAAAATTTAAATATTTTGATTTTACAGATTTTTAATAACTTTGGACTGCCATAACTTTGTCAAAAGTCAATCAATTTGCATGGGCAATGTAAATTTGATCATAATTTTTTCTCTAAATTCGTTCTGCATTTAAATTTTGTTCATTTTAAAAATTCGAAATTTTTCTGTAAATTTTCGAAAAAATTCGATTTTTAAAATTTAAATGCAGAACGAATTTAGAGGTAAAATCATGCGCAAATTTACATTGCGCATGGAAATTGATTGAGTTTTGACAAAGTTATGGCAATTCAAAGTTATCAAAGTTGCTCAGTAGCTGCGACGGCCAGAACCGAAATTAACCTTTATAAATGAATCGGTTACTAAACGTATATTTCGGTTCAAAGAGTTTCGGCTTATGGGTTTCGGTACAGCGGAAACAAATATTTTCGGTTACGGTTTCAGTTACGGTTACAAATTTCAATCGGTTTTCATCGGTTAAAGGTTACGGTTTCGGTTAAGGTTTTAATCCCTGCTTAATATTATTTTAAATTACACATACCCTTAGATCAATGAATAATATATTATATAATATATCTAAATGTATCTTAATGTACAGAGTATTTAAAACGTGGATAACTTTGTATTGATATTTTTTTTTGCTCCTGTTATAAACATAGAGAGCATATTATATTTGTATATTATAGGAAACTTTTAACGTTTCGTTGTTGTTGTAGCTGATGGGCAGGGGAAAAACTGACGGGAAAACTTGGCTGTCGAGATGTTCGACTGTCCGTTTAACGTTTTGGGGATATCAGCTCATGCTTTTGACACGGCAGTGTCAGCAGTTTGAGGTGGGTATGATAAAGTGGCCTCAACAACGCACCTTCTTTTCCTTGACTCGTTTCCATCAAAAACAATAACATAAAAAAGGGGAGCAGGAAAAAAAAAATAATTATGCTGCCTTCATTTGCGTGAAACTTTTGCTGCGGTCAAATTGCTTAATTACAAAATTGCGCACAAGTTGAAAACTAGAGAAGTTTCACAAAAAAAAAAATAGGAGTGAAGAGAAGAAAATGATCAAATTAAAAGTAAACAAAAGGCAACGTGCGTTGACCAAAGCGGCGCCATTTTACCAGCCATTGCCATTTTGTGGCGCCGTCTTTTTTATGCGAAGAGTTGAGCGGCACATTGGCTCGCACTTAAAAGAAATTCAAAATTAAAATTCTCAAAGCGTTCAAACAAAAACCGAAATACGATGGCGAAAAGCAGCCAAGCAAAAGTCAAGTGGCAAAGTCGCCAAAGTCGGGGCTACACCAAGAAAAAAAACGAGCATAAATTAATTGCGGCCAGAAAAGAAGAAATGAATGTGCGCTCTGTGTAGTTTCAGCTTTGTTCCTCTAAGACAAAAGGACATTTTAGTTTGTGTTAGCTGAGGATGCAAAGGATGCGAGCTACGCAAAGCAACGGAAGTGCATGTCGCACCGGATGTGACTGAGAGAGCGCCATGGGAATAAAACTGGGAGGGGTCACCATCGACTGCGAATATACGAATGTACATATATACAGCAAATTTGCCAGCCAACTGAGTTGGAATATTGAATTTGACGTTTTAGAGCTCACGGCGTGCGCAATGCATAAATGAACAATTGCAACAATAATAAATCATAGCAAAAGATTGTTAAAGATACATAGATGCAAGTTACATATAAGGACTATTAGTCGGAAAAGCTGAAAAGTTTGCTACAATATTGCTGCGTAGATTGAAAAGCATCTATTGATTAAAGTAACATTATTTTTCAATTAAATGTGCCCATGGAATGCTGCGCAAAATTAAATATAAAACAAAAAACTCAATTAAAATAAATAATTACATAAATAAGTGCCATTTATCCAAGTGCAATGTAAAAATAAAGTCGATAGTAAAATCCACTTTTGCTTGAATAAATTACAAATTTAAAAATACATTTCTAATTAACATTCCACATCCAACATATCATGAATGGACTTGCCATTGGTAGCTCCTCAAAAGCCTTGGGCATTTCACAAATGTTTCACAAGTCAGGAATGAATTTATGAAAATATATCAAATATTTTTATTTAGATGTCTCTGCGTTATTTCGAACAGAATTCTAATTGAATTTTTGTGGAACTGTCGCCAGTTATTCAACTAATTTGAAATTAATAAACAGGATTGAAACGCTTTGCCAATTTACAAATGTGCACAAAAGCCGTGCGATTTACGTGTGTTTAAAATGCAAAGCGCGCGATGTGAACTAAGTCAATTTATTTTAATTTCAGCGTATAGTGCACGAACAAATACATATGTATGTGTATATATGTACATATATACTTATGTGAGTATCCATTAGCGTAATGAGCTTTGCTCTTGGACAGAGAAAAGCAGCCATAAAATAAAAATGGCAAAACACACTCAAAGCTTAACGGCCGCCCATCGATAGATGACATTTCACAGCCGGCGGCAATAAACCATTTTGATGCGACGAAAAAATAAAAGTCAAGTGAGGATGAAGAATTTCAAAACCCTTTATAAACCTGACCATCTGCAGTCGAGGCCGAGCTGCTCAAAAATGCAATTTATATGCGAGAGTCGCAAATAACGAATTGTACCCCAAACTACACTAACTGCCAGATGAGCGCGTGTCACGCCCCCTCCGCCCATATATACATAAGTATATTTTGTAATAACACTAAAAGGATCTGGCCCCAAATACTTTCAACGTATGTCGGCCAGGCTTTTGTGCTTTATGTTGAAATCGTCGTCGTCATCGGGCAGTTTAGTGCAATCAAATTTCAGAGCATACTTTTAGGGACAGGTATAATTATGAATCGCTATGAATCAATTGCTGTTGCTGTTGTGTTATGGCAATTTATGTGAATTATGTGAGTGTGTGTGTGTGTTTGTGTGTGTGTGTGTGCAACTCTCACATACACATTGAAATGCGCTCAATTTGACAGAACGTGTGAATTTCGAGGCAACATCGGTTGACCAGAAAAAAAATGTAATTTGTGTGTGTGTTTGGTCGTGTGTGGCAGCTGCATTCGCAATTGCATTTCTCATCAAGTGCATCAATTTAAATGTGGCCACTAATTGTCATTATCAGCGCATTGCCGGCACATTTGTTCTTGTTTTCATTATTATTATTATTGTTGTTGTTATTGCTACTGCTGTTGTTGAATTGCTTTTTTTATTAAACATAAATGCGCATTGGTTTCTCGTGCAGCTGACATTCGGCATTCCAAAATGCATTTCACCGGCCCGAATAATTGAAAAAAGATTTGTTTCAATTCATTATTCAACTCCAATATCGACTAATTGTAATCGTAAAGATCAACTACGCAATGCAAAACTGCAATATTCGACAATTATTTGCAAATCATTTATAATTAATATTTTTTTTTAAAAACCAATTGCCAATATATTTTTAATTTTAATTCTATGAAAAGCTCTCTTAGTTCATAATAATATTAGTTCAATATTCATTTCGAATTGATTGCAATTTCCTTACTTATTTATTATTAGTATTTACTTCACATGAAAAAAGTAAAGAATTTTTTTGCAATTACTTAAATAATTTATATGTATTAAGTTTACATAAATTGCCAAAATACCATTTGTTTCATTGTAATCGTAAAGATTAACTACTTTTTCATAATAATCTCAGCTCAATATTTATTTTAGATTTCTTAATAAATTGACGGTCAATATATAAATTATTTATAACTTTTTCTCTCAAATCAACTGCCAACATGCTTTCAAGGTTTTAAATATTAAAGCAATTTGCTTTTTGGCTTTAACAAAATAATAAACAACCAAAAATTTGCTTTTGTGGATTTGGTTTTTGTAACAATCCACACACACACACACACAAGCTCACACACACAGATAAGCACATATATATGCGCGACTGACAACAATTTCAATTGAGATTTCAATAATTGTCGATTTAGATATGTAAATATTTATAGTATACTTATTTGGTTGGTCGGCCTGTTGTTGATTTAACTAATGTGCAGCGTGTGTTGTGGCAGTCACATTTTCCATTGCTATTGTTGTTGTTGTTGTGCCATTGCCTGGCCATATTGAGGTAAATATTAATTTTACGGGTAGCCTACACATTGCCATACTCATTTCCCCCATTACCAATTACTCCAAGCTATTGCCACCAATTGATTGCTTGGCTCAGATGGCCTGATCAAAAGTCGCATTTGCATAGATTTGTTGACTTTACATTTTTGTGGCAACCTGCAGAGTTTGTGGCAGATCTCGTGAAAGTGCTCGAGCGACAACAATAATATTTGCTAATGGCCAAAGACTTTGAGCAGTTGCTGCTATCATTTTGAATGTCTCAAAACATGTTTCAAGGGTTTTTGTATGCATAGAAATGACTCGACTTGCACTTTATCATTTACCATATACCAAAGGTGTACTTGTTTATATGGTCTATCTGTAGGAGAGAGTAATAATAATAATATTTATGTGGCAAGCGATATGAACTTCATACTTTGGAGTACATTTCGGCAATAGCTAAATAAATAAACAGCGTCAGGACAGGAAGTGTACACACACACACACACACACACACACACACATACTCTGTGTATACATCGAGTGTTAGTCTGATGTGTGTTGCCTCATGTGGCGTTAAACATCAAGTGCTGGCCCCAACTGCTATGAATGGAGATGCCGCATGTGTGGCATCAACCCAACTCAGAAACAAGTTGGAGTTGGAAGATGTTTTGGCATCATTTGAACTTTATTGACAAATGGTGAATAACTAAATAAATTGTAAAGTAAATATCTAAATAGTTTGATGATTATTTGTGTATTTAAATTGACCTCTATAATTCGATGTTATTAAATGAAATTTCACATTAAGAAGTTACAACTTCTCTTACTTCAATTTCAAGATTGAATTCGAAATTTATCAGTTGCTCTTACAACTACTTATTTTTACTGTTTAAATATGTTAAAAATATGAATTAACAGTTCTAAAATTGTTTAAAAAAAAAAACATGGGCTTACATACTTTGTTTTTTTTTTGTATTTTTTTCTGCCTAATTCCATTGTCTGAATATCAGCGCGGTTTTGTAAATTTCATGTAAATAAGTAGGTTTTTGTGGTTCATGTAAAAAGTTTTTCTCCATACGGTTGACATTTCAGGCAGCTTTCCCTCTGTCTCTCTTTTTGTGTGAAATAAATGACTGCAGGCTATTAACGCAAATATGTTGGTATTTATATTTTTTTAAATATATATTTCCACAGTTTAATGACTGAAAATGTCATTAAATCAACGGCAAGTGCATCAGATAAGGAAATGAATATCAAATATAAGCCACATAATTTAAGGTCAATTTCTCAGTTACTTTCAGTCTGCAATTTTACTGATAACATTGTTAAATTGTTGTTTGCAATATATTTTATAACCACTTTCATCATATAAGAAGGAAAAATATATTCTCTGATATTGATTAAAAGAGAAAATCTATTTATTAGTTCTAAAAGTATTCTCTGTATCTTTCTAATTTTATCATTAGCATAAAAAAAATGTATATGCAACTATTTTCAAGATTAAAAATTTCAACTTGTTTTGCGTTTATTAACGTTTTTGAATTATAGTTTTTTCAACATATTTCTGGACAAGCTGCTAGGTTATAAATATGAATAAATGTCAGTGTGGTTAGTGTTTGAAATTCAATAGAAATGCAAATAGATTTGCTGTTCTAAATAACTGTTAATATTATGGCTGATCAATTATTTCGCCTGGCCATTTGCTTATTTGCGGTTTAGTTGGTGGTTGAATATATCTTTGGGCCAAATGCGCGCCGCTCACCTGCTATAAATTAGAAAACCGATGCCAATTTTTCAAGGATACACAACCAAACAGTCGCATATGGCATGTGTGTGTGTGTGTGTGTGTGTGTGATTATATATAAATGATAAATATTTTGACCACATTTGGTTTTTAATGAGGTTTCTCTCACTTTTAATGCTTTACGCTCACACATTGTTTGTTGTGGAATTCCATTTGGATTGTTTGGTTGCACAATTTGTCAACGCATTTACGCAAATAAAACAAAACAAAACCGAAAGCCAAAAATTAAAAACGGAAAACGGAATACCGAAAACAAATCTTGATTATTATTCTTTTGCTATTTTTTTATGGATGTGTTTTTGTTTTGCATTTGCAATTACCATGATTTGTTTTTGTTAATTATGTTTCGCTATGCAATAAATTTACCATACTATCGCAGCATGTGGTTAATATCTGTCAGCATTATCTCGCCTCTGCGACCCGGCTCAAAGTTATTTTCTGTTGCCTGCTTATCGCCGCTCCAACCGGCAAGACTAAAATGTAAATGTGTAATTGCCAATACAATTGCATGCATAATTTACACTTGCACAGCTCCAGGCTACACACACACTCACGTACTCGTATATGTACATTGTCTGTATGTGTATGTGCAATTACGAGTATCCAGACCGAATTAAACCTGAAAGCTTTAAATGCATTTTGAGCTTTATTCTTTTTTGCTGCTCTTTTTTTGTATTTTTTTTACCACCCGCGTTTGTATACTCTGGATTTATCGAATTAACAATAGGGCTAGCATAACGACAGAGTCAATTGTAGAATATGTATTATAAATAAATAAATACTCCTTTTAATTTAAGCAGTAGAGTCAACTCAAAGAGACACAAAAGTTAGTCTAACAAATTTGAAATATTTAAAAAAAAATATATCAATACATTTTTATTCAAACCCAGAATTTTAGAGCGAACTTTAAGGTATTTTCATGTCGAGCACACTTTATCAAAGCATTCCAACATATTATTGCTTTATTTATTTCGTAAATACCAGATTACAAAAGCGCAACATATTTCAGGTGGATCTCTCCAGCTGCCAGGGTCTCTGTTGCAGATTGCAGGTGGCAAGTGGAAGGGCAACGCATAATTACAATTTGTGGCGTGCAATTTCAATAATATGAAATTACCAAAGTAATTGAAAATTCACAAAAAAAAAAACAATGCAGTAAAAACAACAAAAATGACAATGATACTGATAATGAAACATATGCCAGGGCTTGGCACGAATGTCAAGAGGTGGCGTTGCCGTTGCATTAAGAGGCAACATGAGAAATTAATGAGCAAAAGAGTGGAATGCTTTTTAAAACTGTTAAATAAATAAGTAACAGCAAGCCTCCCAGCCATTTGTCGACGTCTGGCAGCTGCATCTGGCCAACGAAATGGTCAACGGGTCTGCGGCACAGTGGTGTTGCAAGCGGCTTATCTATGGCCACAATTGCTGCACTTATGGGTTGTGGTTGTTTGTTTGTTAGTTTGATTCTTCAACAAGACAGCTGTGTCCTCACACTATGTTCACGTTCTTTCCTAATGTATTTCCCAGTTCTTTTACACCTTATTTTGTGCAATAATTTGCATGGAAAATTTTCGGGTGTATCGAAGCTAAAAGAGTTGCATGAATATATAATTTTTGTAATATGCGATGTTCAAAATGTTAAAAAATAAAAACCAAATAGATACGCGTTTGTTTATTCATAATCAGATTGTGCAACGATGCGGTGTTGCCTCCTCCACAGGGTGCCCCAGGTTATGCGTCCTCCCTTTTTTTGAGCTTTGCTGCATTGTGTTAGAAGCGTGGCTTTTGTGTAAACTTCATTTTGTATGCATAAACGCAGTTTTATGTAAATTGAAAAATATTTTCAAAATATTGTATATTTTATCTTTTAATTTCTTGTTGCTTTATTTTCTTACAACGAGTATATTTATTTATCTGCTGTTGTAATAGAAAACATATTCACATATAGATGCGCTACTGCGATACTAAGGTTAAGCTTATTAGCTACTTCAATTTGGACCAAGGCTGCAAACCGGTTCGGCTCGGATTTTTGTGTTACTCGAAAAGGATCTTGAAGTGAATCTTTGAAATTACTTACTTCGCGAATCTAAAATCATAGGTTCGGTTCAAAAGATAAATAATAACAAGGAGCTTATTGTATTTTTAATATCGCACAACTGTTTCAGACTTTGAATAAAAATCATGAAATTATAATTCGTATAGAAATCAAAAAATATTGTTAAATTGTTTACAAAACTGGCATTTTTTTAGTAAGAAATTAATTTAATAAAAAATCCAGGAAAATTAAAGCAATTAGATTTTTTTTATTACATTAAACCAAGGTTCGAATCAAAACCTTATTCTCGAGGGATATTTAAACCGGCTTGCGACCCGATCCTGAATGACGCTCTGTGCTTTACACCATCGAACTGAACCTGTACCAAAATTCTGAAGGTTTGCAGCCATGATTTTAAACTGACTGAGCTTTAAGCCAACAAAGTTAACAAATGCTTTTCGTTATTTTCATCGTTCCCATTAAAGATACAACGACAAGTCCTGCCAAGGAGCATATCAGTATTGCATTTGCATTTGCAATAAGGACAACGACAACGTTGCGCTAACCTGTCAGACCAATAAGAAGGTTAGAAACATGAACCACATAAACCACATGAACACCTCCCTTCCGTTATGACCTCCTTTGGATGCGCAACGTGTAACCATAAAGAAATTATAGCTGCGATAGTTGCCAACGTTATCGATAATTCAATTTTTGTGCATTATTTTGGCGCTACAATGATGCCCCGCCATTATAGCTTACTAAAGCTAAATAAATGTATCTTAAGGCGTTGCACATCACATACTCACATACTCACACATACACTCTCGGCACATTTGCATTCAGTATACGCCACGTTGTATCCTTTGCTTTCGTTGGCTTTGCAAACTCTTTAATTTTATTGTCCGTTGCTTGCGTTTTGGCATTTTTATACCCTGTACATATTGATAATGGGTGTACAAATTAAACACATTTTAATATTTTTGATCAGCATCAAAAACCGAGTTGATTAGATCAAGTCTTGATGATCGCTTTATGTACATAACGTTATTTGGGAAACTCTTTCAACTCTTTGGTGCAAAGCTGGTGTTGACTACAGAGTATCGCTCGGTCTATCAGTCTCAGCTGTAACTTTCTATTCTTGTTGTTCTTGTTTAAAGCACGACATCGTTGCACTCGTCTATAAATTTTCCCCACACTTTTTTCATACACTTTTCTCATATCCATTTCTTTGGTTTTTTGCTTGCACGCTGTCATCGTTTGTATTTGGTGGAGAGGGAGAGACGGAGGAGAGAAGAGCTTGAATTAAGGGCGAAGACGGCAAGCCGTAAATAGATTTTCCCTGTTATTGTTCACAAAATGATTTAGGGAAAATTAGGTTTATGTAAATAATGAAAAAAGCGTTTGCTGCAGGCCATGGCAAATATCCAGGCATGGGTTATGCATGCCTAAATGGCATATGTACAAACGTATGTGTGATCAATTTTGGGATGGAAGACTTACGGCTATATTGTAAAATTAAAGCACAAAATGTGCAGAAAATATACGACTTATACCGTTTTAATATATGGGATTAAATATGTAAGAGCGATTCTTGCTTAAAGCGAGAAATGTCTGAAGCACAAAGATCGGATTAAAATTACTTAAAGCTTATGCTTAAGTATCTAGTGAAATCTTCTTAATAAGCTTAAACAGTAAAAGATTTAATTGAATAGGGGATTCAAAACGAAAGCTCGTGCGAATATCCACAATCCCACACTATTTTACTTATTTAAATATTCCAATAAAAAAACTCGGGCTCGGATCATAAATTTGCTGACCATATTTGCTCAACAATCTATTCTATTAATTTATGATTTAAAAACTTTTGACAAATTTTTGAAAAAACTGCATTCAAAGTTGATGTTTATTTTTTTTGTTTGTTAATTTTACTCTTGTTTTCTTTATCGCGAAAGCAATTGATTTAAAATTTGTATATATATGTATATAAAAAATAAAAGGACATTTTTTATGAGCAAAAAATGCGCTTTTGCTGCTGTGCATAAATTTGACTATTTAGTGAGCTTATTTTTCGCCACGCATGCACTTTTGCATATTTATTATTTATTTATTTTAGCGTACAAACAATAATTCACCCTGACAGCCAATTAATCAGAAATGGACATTCAATTAAATTACAAAATAATATCGAGTGAAAATGAACAAATTTATATGTAAATAAATAAATAATGCCGCTAGCGAAATATGCTCAATATTATAGTAAAATTAAATGCAACAACAAATCGCGCTTGTTTTTATCAAAAGTGTTGTATCTGGAGCTCAGCGCGGTACTCATCTATATAGGCCCTATTGTCAGACTCTATAAATAATATATTTATTTAAATAAACTTGAACTGGTGGGGAAAAGGGGGCCCCCTTTAAACAATGGGGGCAACAAACATTAATGAAATGTAAGTAAAATGGGAACATAAAACCTGATGGGATAGGCCATGGCTTTGTCATTGTAAAGTGCGGCCTAATTAACTTGGTAACACGCAAAAAAAAGAGCTTTAAAATATGTTTACATAAAATTGAAGTGGAAAAGCGTGTAAAGAGTCGACTCAGGAAAAAACAACAAAACGAAACCAAATATGCTGATGGGGTAATGTGTGGAGAAAACGCCGCTGGGAAACGAAGAAACAGAAAGAAAAAATATGTATAAATAAAAAAAAAGTGTGTCAAACGTCAACGACTGCGTTGATGTTGTTGCTGCTTTTCTCTGGATTTTTCATGGCGGGGTAAATTGTGCGAGTTAACATTAATGCGCTAAATTAGCTTAGAATGGGGCACCAAGTTGGGGGTTTTTTTTTAGGCTGGGCCTACAGTAATGATTTTATTTCGTATGCCTTTAATTGGCTGCAAGCATGCGTCGTTTGAGTGCAAAAGTAACCAGCTTTTGTCAGTCAAAGTGGGTCGACAACAATCATATGTAATGCCTATTTTTGTCTATGCTCATTTAGCGATACGAATACTAAAATATTTATGACTTCATCTTATACTATGTATGTTTAAAACATTGTAAACGTGTTGATTACAGTCAGCTATGTATATGTATGTACGTGTGTGAGAGAGAGGGAATCAAACAGTTGGCCAACTACAAGTAGAGGCTGATAAGAGAACCTGTAGCCAAGTCGAGAATGCGTCATAGGCTGTGAAGGCATGCGGAACAATCAAAGCTACAGATACAAAAGCTACAATGGATACAAACAGTTCATGCTGCTTTAATTATGCATGTATGTATGTGCATGCATGTATGTGTGTGTGTGTACACAGAAAAAAATATTATGATTTTCGGTGTTCTGTTATTTTTTTTTATAGTTAGAATTAAATTTGTTAATCTTCTTTGACATTTTAATGTTGAGTCGTTTCCATTTTATCAGAATATTATTTAAAATCAAGAATTTTTAGCTTGAATTTTAGAATGGTTTTTTTTTTCTGTGCATGTGCCACATTTCTTAACTATGCTCAATTATCTGACTTTTTCTTTTGCTTTCAATTTATGTATCGGTTTTAGAATGGACATAAAACAACGGGTATGATGTACTTGTACTCGTAAATTTAGTCAAGTGTAGAGGGCCAATGGAATTAGATGGTAAGAGATCTTAACTGTGCACAGTAAAAAATTAACAGTTGGCAATAAAACCTTCATAAAAGTTTTGAAATACCAAAAGAGCCTTGTGGAGAGTATCTATTACAATTGTAAATCAGCTAGCTAGGCAAGTTCAAGATCATTAACCAGCCTTGAGCTTAACTGATTCACATACGAGTTCCTCAACTTGAAATTACCGAAATTTATATACTTATATTTTCTTTATTTTTTTATTATTAAATTAGATATAATATGGAATACAAAATACACAGATTTTAGGGAGTACTTGCAACTAATTAGGCCTTCAACTCAATTCCTGAAATTTATATTTAAGCTTTAGAAGTGGACATTGAGATTACTTTCCTATTTCCCCTGACAGGTTAATGCTTCAAAATGTATTAAGTTCGGGCAGCTGATATCATAAGCAAGATAAGATACGACTGAAGCAGTGAAATTAGTTTAAAATTTCAACTTTCAGTTCGTTTAGTTGCGTCAGTTTGTGTTGTTGCAGTTTTATAGTTTTCCCCTTTTTCCCCCTTTCTAGAAACGATGACAGAGCGCCACCTTTTTAATATTCAAGCCTCCACCCCACCCCTTGGCAACAAGCTGCAGTTTGACAACAACACAATTGCGAGAGAGCATTGTAAAGAGAGAGGCTCTCTCAGAGAGCGCGCGAGAGAGGGAGATGGTCAGATAGTGGCAAGCAGAGAGGGAGAGAGAGAGTGCGCGTTTATTTCGTTCTGTTTTATAATTAAACATGTGAGGTTAGGAATATAGTGAAAAAATAAAAGCAAAAATATGTATGTGTGTATGTAAGTATGTGGAGGGGCGTCAAATGTGTCACACTAATTGAATGTTCATTATACGCACCTTTGAACCAATTTGATTGCCGCATTGGCCAACCTGTAGATGTACAATTTCCCTCATATCGATTTGGCGCTCACAGACACTTGGCAAAGGTCAGGAAAATTGTATGTTTGTATGTATGTGAACTGTGTCGTTGGTCAACTGACTCGAGAATATTCACGACAAATCAGAGAGAGAGAGAGAGATATGCACACTCACAGACGAACACGAACACGGATTAAGAGCAGGGGAAACGCGGGTAATTGAAATGCTCAAATAATCAGCTTTCAGGTACGGGTTATACTTATGTATGTATATGTATGTATGTATATAATATATATGTATGCTTTGAGCGATCGGCGCGTTCGCGTCGAGAATCCAACGTGCACTGAAATCGGCCAGAGCTACAAATAGTGAGCGACCCACTGCCGATGGGATTTGTTGGGAATCAGAGAGGGGGTAAGACGGCGGGCCTCGTCAGCATTCGGTCGTATGGCAATGCCAGAGAAATGTAGACTAAGAGAGAGAGAGTGGGGTGGGATGAGAGGATGGGAGAGCGAAGAATAGTTTAAAATGCTGTGGCAAACTGATAAACACGCTCGGGCAGACGACACCAAATGTGTCACAAGCTGCAAAAGGCAATGACAAGAACAACAACAGCAACAACAACTACTACTAGATTCTAGAACGTGATATGGAAACCCGCCTAGAATAGTTGAAAGTACTCATAATAGCTGCGACCGGCAGGTTTCAGATATTTTCATTGCTTTTGCGGTTTTGTTGTTACTTGTTTTCCCCGTTCTCTTTCATTCATTCTTTATTCGGTCGCCGCAGTTGCCGCTCTCATATTCTTCATGCTTCGCGGCGCAATAAAAGAAGCAACACATAGAGCGAACGCAAACGAGAGCGCGAAAGAGAGGTAGAGCGAGAGCGAAAGAGAGCGAGCTGATGCCGAGAAAGAGAGTATCTTGTTTGGCATGTATTTGATTTAAGTGTAGAGATTTGTGCGCTCAATTCTACACGTCATGTGAAACGTGACAAAATGGAAAAATTAAGTCTACAAGAAAACTTGTTAGCTATGAAGAGATCATTTTAAATGATCGTAATCTTTTAAATGTGGGAGAAAAGAACATAAATGAACTTTAGAATTACACATTGGCATTTCTATGGAAATGTCACAGTGCCTAAAAATTTGAAATCGATCAAAAATTTAAAATTTTTCTTTGATATTTTGTCGAATGATTGTCACGTCAGCCGAACACCCTGTATATGAACTTATTTTAAATGTTTGTAACACTAGAAATCGAAATAAATAAATAAACAAAATTAATCAATCACTTTTAAAATTTTTAAAATAATTTCACTGGCTTAAAAGATATGATTTTTGCAACGCAAAAACGAGAAAAGGACCCAATGTTCGTCGATGTAGAAATGTCCATATTAGAGATATACGCCGCCGAGCCACGCCGCCGCCGCCGATTTTTGACTTATCTGACGCGCCGCCGCCGAATCACGTAAATAGCGGCGCGGCGGCGGCGGCGTTCGGCGTCATAGCTTTTTATAAAATTAAAATAATATATAAATAAAAATGTTAAAAAATATTGTGTAAAGTAGTCTAATAGTCGTTTTTAATAATCGATTAATCGCCGAGATTGTCTCATCTCCCATCTCCTAATGAAATTTAATTTAAGTTGATGAAATTAATACAATATAATTTGTTAAACGAAGGAATATTGAATTGAACAAAATCGTTGAATGGTTCTGAATATGTTTGAAACAATTCTGATTTTATTAAATACTTATAAAATATTTAAAATTGGATTTTTTAACTGTGTACGCCGCCGCCGCCGATAAATTCGACGGCTTAGCCGCCGCCGCCGGTTCTTTTTGGTCTCTACGCCGCCGCCGGAGCTAACTCAATCGGCGTAAACCCCTAGTCCATATATTGGATGTCAAAATATATTAACGAAATTTTATGAGATGTAAGTACATCGCATTTCAATCAAATAATTTTGCTCTATCCTTATATTAACATTCTCTTTTTTAGAACTTTATCTATTTACTTATTACAATAATAATGTCACTAATTCAAAAACATTTTCAGATGGAATTAGGTAACATCAGGGATTAAAACCTTAACCGAAACCGTAACCTGTAACCGGTGAAAACCAATTGAAATTTGTAACCGTAACTTAAACCGTAAATGAAAATAATTTTTTCCGCTGTACCGAAAGTCTTTAAACCAAAATAACCGTTTAGTAACCGATTCATTTATAAGGGTTAATTTCGGCTCTGGCCGTCGCAGCTACTGAGAAACTTTGATAACTTTGAACTGCCACAACTTTGTCAAAACTCAATCAATTTCCATGCGCAATGTAAATTTGAGCATGATTTTACCTCTAAATTCGTTCTGGATTTAAATTTTGTTTATTTTGAAAATTGGAAATATTCTAAATTTTTTTGAAAAATTGTAAGTGGTAAGTAACACTGTAATATTTCTAAAAAATTCGAAAATTTCCGAATTTATATGAGGTCAAATTATGATAAAATCTACATTACGCAGTACCATTCCAGTAAGCAGATTACATTTTTTTCAAGGCTAATAAAAGAATTAAGCCTTTTTTCATGTAAAACAATGAATAACGCTTCTTATTTATTTGGTCAACCAAAAAACTTAATTTTTTCTATTTTTTGCAAAAAAAAAACGATAACCGTTACGAAACCGATACTCCAAGATTTTGCATAACCTATAACCGAAAACCTTAACTCGAGCATAACCGAGACCGTAACTGAAACCGATTTTCGTTTCGGTTTTAATCCTTGGGTAATATATAACAATTTTTTGCATTATCTGAATTTTATTAGATCTAAATTTACAAAAAAGATCTGATAGTTCAATTAATTACTTCTTTTCAAATTTTCAAGTTATCTTTTCTGAAGTTTTCACACATTCCCTTATCTTCCAGAATGCGTTTTAAATCTATCCAATCTCACAATTCATTCATTGCATTTCGTATAAAGTCTCTATAGTAATAGACACTCATAAAGACATCGGGCATTATATCGTTGCCACACTCAAATGTCCAAATGCTAATGCCGCACAGTTGATCCTTGAAGACCATTGGACCCCCAGAGTCGCCATGGCAGATGGTTTTCCTATTATAGCCGGCGGCACAGACTACATTGATGGGCATCCTTCTCTCGAGTTTCTCATTGCACTCTGGCTTGGATACGATAGGTACCACAATTTGGCGCAGTGTGTTTTGTCCGAAAAAAGAATCACTTTTTCCCCAGCCAGATATGGTGACCATATTCCCAGGAAATAGAGTCGTATCGCAGATGGTCGCGTATCCAATGTTCCTACCTCTTATTGGAATTTGTACACTTAACACTGCAATGTCAGCAATAAAGTTGTATTTATCGTAATCCGGATGTATCATCACCTTAGACACATAGTTTCTATCTCCAGGAAAGAAATAATTTAACAAATTTGTTTCGCCAGCAACCACATGAAAGTCTGTATAGTCCGAATTCTCGAAACAATGGGCCGCAGTGAGAATATGATATTGGCTCAACAAACTCCCAGTGCATATAAAATTATTTTGTCGGAAGATCTGCACAGCGAAGCCTCCCAATTCTATTTGAGTCGTTTCTCTTCCACCAAAAATTCTGGGTTTCACAAGTTGCTTTTCGGGTAGTTCATCGATGGCAAAGATCAATGGAATCACGAGCAATTGAATAAATGTTCTCAGATACATTTTAGGTGTTTTCCATATGGAATTCATTTTGAAACTAACAGCAGAATATCTTTTGTGCTAACTAGTTAGTTGGTTCCACTAAACTGATTAGTTGCACTATTAAAACATGGATTACGACACATAATCAACGCTATTAGATGACATTGCTGAGTTTGCTATATGTAAAGTTTAGGGCATGTCTATGGCGACGAAAAGTCGACAAGTCACCAAAGTAAATAAACTTGAAAAAGACTTGAGAAAGGGGTAGAATGAACCCCTTTTATTCTTTGAACTTTTCACAAAATCGCCGCACGTTTTGTTGCTAGTACATTTGCAGTTATGTGCTCATTGCACACACACACCCATATACACTCATACACACACACAGAAACATACACAGTACTTGAATAGATACAAGGATAAAATGTAAATGTGCGTGCGCCTTTTGCCAAATTGTCGATTTTATTATTTGTGTTTATATGATTTTTCAGCTGTTCTGCATTTTAAAGTGGCTACAAAAGGCACAAAGAGTGAAAGAGAGAAACTGTAAGAGTAAGAGAGTTTAAGGGGAGGGAAGGTAGAAAGGATTGCTGGGTCAGGCTGGCAGGGTAGGGGAACGGGGGTGGTCATAACATGCGCCGCGCGTCCTCAGCCTCATTTCTTATTATAATGTGAAAAATATCCTTTTACAAATTCAAAACGTTGAAATGTGCGATTTCTTTTGTTGCCGCTTTTAACTGCCAACATGTAGCTGTATCTTTATGTATCTGTATCTCAGATACTCAACTGTGTGTGTGTATGTGTGTGCAAGTAAATGTGCTTATATTGTTGCCAGGACAGTTGCTAGAGAGAAGCACGTCCCTATTGGACGCACGGCAATGTTATGTTACTTACGGATACTTTTCGATACCGAACACTTGGACCCGCTCTTCAGCGATATATTTATCATTTCGTATTGAAATATTCTGCGCATCATTTCCTTGTAATTTTCTACATGCTGCGTTAGTTTTTGTATTGCTTTCAGATGCTATTTTCTACATGTTGTATGCTATGCCTTTCTTCACAATTTATTTGCTAACTCATTGTTATCATTTGAAGCTGCTGCACTTGCTTGGCGCATGATTAATGTATTTAAAAAAAGTTCCAGGATGTTTTTTAGACATAGAAAATGTTGTGTTTAGCGACTTAATACTTATAACAATTTTGAAAGAAGGTCTACCTGAAAAAATGTAGTAATTTTTAAATAAGCAATACTTTACAGTCGGGTGGTCAAATGAAAACCTAAAATAATTTTTTTTAAGTAAAATTCATTTCAAATATACAGAATTAAATTACAAAGTGGTAGAGTTTTTATTTCAAATGCTTGAAATCGCATAAGATTAAAAGAATAATTACTTTAAAATTGATTTACAAAGATATTGTTTCTTAAACGTATCTAATTATATTTATTTTTGCATTTGACTCGTTACTTAATAATTCATAATTGATAGCAAGCTTCAGTTTAAGCGATGGATATCAAGGGTCTATTCTTATTTTATATATTCTCCAAATGCAGAGCGCTTTAATTGCACTCCAAACCAAACAAAAATGTGTATTTTTGTTAACTTTTCAAATTTAGCAAAATGCATTTCGATTGCTTATTTTGCGCAAAAAAAGAAAAGAAAAATAATGAAATAAAGGCGAAAAAAAGAGAAATTGAGAAATAGAGAAATAGAGAGCTCAACGGCAGGATTTGAAATAGCAATGGAAATAAGTGTGGACAAGAGGACGAGTGTGACAGTTGCTTTTATTAGTTTAGTTTTTGAAATTAAACGTATTTGCATGTCATATGCAATTTAGACATGCCACATTTGCATTCGTATATATGTGTGTGTCTGTGAAAATTTTTTTTATATTTTTCTTTCTAGCAGTTTTCAAACTATTTAATATTGTTGCTTAGTATTTTTTTTGTGTTGCTGTTGCTTTTATGTTTCTTGTTGCATTTGAGAGTGTGCGATTTAATTGCTTTTTCGGTTTTTGTTTTGCAGCTGGAATATGTCAAAAATGGTTGTCGTCTAAAAATTTGACCATTGCATTGCAACAATAACAATAACAACAACAGTAACTGTAACAGCGGCAACAAAAACATAAAGGAAAATCGAGTTCGAAATGAAATTCTCGCAATGCAGCAGGAGATTTATACACACTCATACACTCAGAAAAATATCAAGATTTCTGTACCTAAACGAGCGATATTCAAGTACAAACGATCTCAATAAAGTTCGGAATTTCCAAAACTGAGAACAAAAATCTTATTTCAAATTCGGTTTTCGCAAGTTCGGAAATTTAAAAGTACGATTTTTCTGGGATACTTTTTGTTTGTTTTGGGATTAATTCAAGTATGTAAAAGATTTGATTCGACTAACGATCCAGTTGAGCATATCCCAAAATGAACTTGTTTCTAATATAATGTATTCTCATTTTTATTTAAATTTCAAACTTGATAAAACAATTTTAAGTATATAAAAATCTAAGACTAGTTTAGTATAAATAACTCTGTTGATTTCGGTAAAAATCTGACTATTATTTCAAAAAGCTGTCATAGGAATGGTTAGTCAAAATTTAAAAATTTAGATCGATTCATGCTTATATTAAGATATTTGGTGCACTGAAATCTTACAATTTTAAGAACAAAACGTTATAAATTCAAGTACGGACGTACCTAATTTTAGGAGTGCATATTTATCTGAGTGTATGCCTTTCTCTCACTATCTGTATATAATTCTCTGTCTCAGTGTGTAGCTACAATATTTTGCTTTTAAGCTCCGGCTTCGAGAATTTTATTGTCTTTGCTGTATAGAGATCCCACTGTCCCACAGTGTCCTCGGTTCGACACCCATTTTTGTTTTTTGTTAGGCAGTCAAGCATTTAGCAAGCAAACCCGTTTCGAATGTCAACGGAAGCCGTCGCAATGTTGGTTAGTTGGCTGCCATCGAAATTCCGGATTTAAGAGCAAAGTAACCAAAATGCAATTGTTTTGCAATTGGCATTTTGACCACATTCTGACACCCTGGCAATATGGCCGGCGAGTGTCAACAGCGGCGACTGTAAATTGCCAAAAACTATATGCATATACATACAATATATATTGCATACAGACGTATACGTAATATATTTAACCCATCTATACTGCATGCAAACACACAGAATGCATTAGGCTGAGGACAATAGAGGAGAGAGAGGAAGAAAGAGAGAAAGAGAGGAATGCGACACTCTGTCGATATGCAGAAATGTCCTTAATTGAAAATGAATTTGGTTTTTGGAAAAATGGTTATTCATGTTGTTGTTGTAGTTGTTGTTGTTGTTGTTGCTGTTGCTGCTTTTTTCGACTACTAATTCGGAATGTTTTGTGTTTTATCTGCATGTGACGTTCAGCTCCAAAACTAACGAAATGTTATCGAAGAGGGAGAAAGGGAGGGAAGGGTGTGTGTGTGTTTGGATATATTTGCATATTTGCAAAGCCTGCAGCGCAGACAGGCCATGGGCATCGTCGTGTGTTATGCTGCACCACAGCTGCGCCATTGTTTACTTAGTGTCGCCGAATCTGGACAGGACATGGAATAGGATCGGTCAGGCCAAGAGACAGAGACAGAGAAAGGGCCTGTACTGTATACTCTTTTACTAACAACAATTGCCGCTTAGTGTGCGTTCCGTATGCGCATTGTCAAATAAAAATACACACACATATTTGAATTCGACAACGAACGAGGAGTTCGAGAATTTCAGTCTCCCACTGTCCACTGTCCAGTGTCCAGTGTCTGCTGCTGCATTTGATGAACGTAGCAGCCAAATGCAATAGCATTTGTATCTGTATCTGTATCTGTTTCTCTAGCTGGCAATCTGAGTATACATTTATTTTGAATGGTACAGATAGATGGACACGGCTGGTGGCTTCAAACTGGGCCTCAATTTGCTGTCATGCATGCAAATTGCACTAATGAGCGACACAGAATTTTGCATAGACAAATGGATGACCAAACACAATCGTAGCTGGAGCTTATATAAGTAGAACATTCTCTATATCTATACAGCAAGAGAGAGAGAGAGAGAGTGTGGAATAGAGGACTTGATGACACTCCACAAATTCTAATGTCCTAAGCTGGAAAAACACTTCAATGGGGTTAAACCACAAGTTTTATTTTCCCCATCTTCCTGCCAAAAGAATAAAGTTTTCACGCACGGTCGCGTCTTTCACGGACTTGTGACTGCAACTGTTACTGCTACTGCTACAGTAACTGCTACTGCGACAGTGACAGTTTTTGTTGCCATTTTTAGTTGCCGGTTGCAATTTTTGCTCATTAGAGTAAATGCACTTAATTAGAGCATGAAAACCGTTTGGGGCTAGCACCAAAAAAAAAAAAAATTGCTGGAAAGAAAAAGCAACTGGCAACAGAGATGGCTGAGATGATTACGCCATTGTTAATAACAAACATGGTAAAGCAGAGAAAGATACAGGCGGATAAAGGGAGAAACAAAACTGCTTACTGTAAATTAGTGCAAATAAATAAAGGGATAAACGAAATGCGACAAATGTGCAAAAATAAGTAGCAAATATTGTTAACAATGTTGCGAAATTCGCGTTGGGTCAGTAATTTGCATTTCTCGCAGCTTTGGCGTCATTAGCTTTAAGTGTGGCCAAAACAGATAAACCAGGCTCTTTGATTGCGGTCATTAAAATTCATTAACATTGAGTACAGTGGAGTTTAAAAAGCTTGTAGCAAACTCCTATAGAACTTTATAGCATGCAATGATCACAGCACGATATTAGACAGTTGACAGCTGATTCACGACAGAAAGATTCCAATTTCTAATAGTTTCTTATAGTGGTGCCTAAAGAAAGAAAATACAAGACATGCTGCTAAGCATTATAAGTTAAAGTCGATGGCTTAAAAGTAAAGTAACCTGAAAGCAATTCAGAAAAATATTTCCTTGAATTTTTTAAATTGAATTAAAAGCCATAAAATGAATTTGAAACGCATACAAACGCAAAAGACTTTTATTTTCTTCATTCGCTACCAAAAGGTCGGGGAATAACCAGAGCAAAAAAGAAAACAAAAACCGGTTGTTCGTTAAGAGAAAACCCATTTACTTAAGAGACGAAGTGTACGGTTTATCTCGGACTCTTTGCTCAAAGTGTCAGTAAAAAAGAGTTATTTTCGGACAACAAAACAAGATCAACTGTTATTTGTAACTCCGAAAATATATTCGAAAAATTACCTTTTTGATATTTCAAAAACAGCGTCATTTAGATCGGCAAGTTTCTAAAGAAATTGGATTAAAAATCTCTAGATATTTGCAAAACACACCAGTAATATGTATATTTCAGAGAAGTAATTAAATCGATTTCTATTTTCATTATCTGCTGAAAAGTTCAACATGATGGAATGCACCGACAGACGTTGCAATTTTGACGTGACGTTACCTCAATTTCGAAAATTGAACAAGCAAATTTAAGACCTGCCGTCCGTTCGTCTCGTTTTCCAGCTGCAACTGGCAATTGAGTTTGACTTCAGCTGCTGTTTTCCATCTGCTGCTTTTCCGACTGCAGTTAAAGCCCGAAGGGTTTGCCAGCATCAGCGTTCGAGTTTTCGCTAGCGATGAGCGTAGGGAAAATGTTTCGTCCTTTGTATTTCTTTGTCGTTTAATTAACTAAAAAATTGCTTTTTTAAATAGTTGGCAACGGCAACTGAATTTGACTTTTGAATCCGAGTCTGAAACTGAAGTTGACTCTGATTTGAGCCATGAAAATAACGCTTGAATGATTTAGGGCCGTAGGCCACTCTGTCAGCTGGAGGAATATTATATTTGCTTTTAGTTTTTTTCGCCCCCTTTTCCGTACTTTTCCGCCTCTTTTTCGTTGGACGCATTGCAACGCGCCTTTTGGTTATGCAATATTCATTAAAGTGAAATAAAGCGAGCTCTGAGTTCAGCTCGTATGTTGTTAGATGTTGTTGTTGTTGATTGCTTAAATATTCTCTTTTAGTTAGTTCCGAGTGTGTCATTTTTCTACACACGCATACACCTGCACAAAGAAACCCCAATACACTATGGCAGCCACCTACGAGTTGTTGTAATCTGTCTCATATCTCCATTAAATATTCACAATGTAAATATATAAATACCTGAGTAAGACGCTTAACCAACACACATACATGCATACACACTTTGCTATTCCCTCCCCCTTCACTACACCTGTTTGTAGTCTCCAATTTAACAGGTTAGCAGCAGAGTTTTCCCATCATTCCATTTGCCTGTGCTCAAATTCCATTGCTTAACTTGCCTACACTTCATAGGCTTTCCTGAGATTGCCCCTAACTCCCCCTAACGCCCCTCCGCTCTGCTCCAACACCAACACCATCATGTGTGCACCTACTTAGCATTAATGCGTGTACTTGGGCTTTGTATTAATTTAATTGAACAACAGCGAAACATTTCCTAAGCTCTGTGAAACTGTTCTGCTCTCTCTCTCTCTCTCTCTCTCTTTTCTCTTCAGGGTATCTCCGACTATTTAAGTTGAGTTAAAATCAAAAGAAAACTTCAATTACATAGAATTTGTGCTTAGCTATGAATTGAAGTACATTTTTGACGAGGATCTTTAACTGAGAAATAAGTAAAAGTCACAGTAAAGAATTCATTTTTAGGACTTTTAATGATCATACGAGTTTGTTACAACCAGGGATTAAAACCTTAACCGAAGCTGTAACCTTTAACCGGTGAAAACCGATTAAAATTTGTAACCGTAACTGAAACCGTAACCGAAAAAAAAATTTCCGCTGTACCGAAACCCACAAACCGAAACTCTTTAAACCGAAATAACCGTTTAGTAACCGATTCATTTATAAGGGTTAATTTCGATTCTGGCAGTCGCAGGTACTGAATTTGATAACTTTGAACTGCCATAACTTTGTCAAAACTCAATCAATTTCCATGCGCAATGTAAATTTGAGCATGATTTTACCTTTAAATTCGTTCTTCATTTAAATTTTTTTCATTTTGAAAATTCGAAAATTTCGTAATTTTTCGAAAAATGATAAATTTGTACATATTCACAAATCACAGATATGAATTATTTCAGGAAGTTTAATAATCATACGAGTGATTTTTAAAAACTTTTTAAAATGATTTACTAAAAGTCAGTCATAGTCATAGTATGATTATTAATCTTCCTGAAATAATCATACGACGTTGTATAAAAGACTTTTCTAAAATAAATTGGGAATTATGTTTTTATATCCATCAACAATAATGAGTATGACTCACTTTTATTGAATTAGTCTTAATATAGAAATTAAAATTTACTTGTATTTTTTCAGTCTTCCATTGGAGTTATTCAAAAATTTGTTCTATATCCTTCAATAAACTTGATACTAAAATTATTAAATATATCTTAAAAAGAAATATAATTAACTCTTTTTTTTTTGAAGTTAAGACTTTTTTCAAAAAATATAATATAACGAAATATAACACAAGATCAAAGTAGATAGCTTAAGGATACCGGCATCGGAAGTTCATGAAGTATTGTAATAAAATTGTAATTCTGGCAGTACAAACTTAATTTTAACCAATTAAAAATATTATATTTTTTTATATTCATTGTCAGGTACTTGACTTATTTTCGGCCTAGACTTATTTTTAGTCCTTCAACTAAAAATAAATATAATTTGAACAATTTACTCTGCAACGCTTCCACTTGGCAGCAATATAATGAAGTGCCCAAATACACACACAGACTCACACACACACACACACACACATGCATGCACACGGATGATTGCGCTGTAACTTTTCATTTGAGGCATTATATACATACGTATATATAGTTTTTTTTAGTCATTTTCGTTTTGTTTTTCTCTCATTCTCTCTCGACTGCTTTAGCCTGACGTAATTTTGTTTTGTTTGAAAAAACGCAAATTTTTCGGTGCATAAATTAAAATGCAAATCCTCTGCATGGAAAATCCCCCTGTAATTAACATACATTAGTACGAGGAAATGCAAAAGTTTTCTTCTTTTTTTTGTTGTTTGCACATTTTCGGCCAGAGTTGAAAACTTGCAGCGCCTTCAGCCTTTAGAGTGTCTGAATGTTTGTGTACACTTTTCAGATACTTATACGTATACATGCATACATATATTTTCGTTAATTTTGCTGGACAATGACAGTTAGGTAATGTGTGCAAGGGCGCACGGGGCGTATGCGCAATGAGCGCTAATATAAAAATACAACGGCGCAGTGCAGAGGACAGAGGGCAGAGGGCAGAGGGCAGAGTTCAGAGTGGAGCGACCGAGGCAACTGGCCAAAGGACTACTCATGCATATGCACCAAGAGGCAGACTAAATGACTCGAGTTGCTGTTGTTGTTTTGTTTGTATGTAAAATGAGCAAACACTGGGCCTGCCAGCATGTCAGGATGGCGAGTCTGCACATTTCATAGCACACTTTCAAGCGCAGGCACTAAGACTCACACACACACACACACACATATAAATGGACTATGCTTGCATAATGAGTAAATTACACAATGAGCCTTACGAGCAGCTGCTTGCACTCGTTTTGGCCAGAATTTGTGGCTCACTTGACTTTTGTTGTGTTTTCCTCTCGCTGTTTTGTTTTTTTTTTAATTTTCAGTTTTCTTTTTTTTTTGTATGTGCTTGAAATTTTTCCACATGGAAAATTATTTGATTTATTTCCACTTGGACACACTGGCACTGCAATAAATCTTCGTTCAATATGGCAGAGTCACACACGATGGAGGAGAAAGGATGAGGGAAGAGGAAAGATGGCAGGCTGCACATACGACCATATGCCCAAGGACATTGCGGCATTCTCCTGTGCGTACATCTGTATATATATATGTGAATGTGTGTGCGTACGCAGTTGAAAACTAAAATTTTATTTAGTGTTTAGTGCGCCTTTTTGGACAGCTGCAACAACAACAGCAACAGCAGCAACAACACGAACAGAGAGAAACTCTAAAAGTAATTCTGAAGAATTTTTGCTGTGCCAGAAAAACGACAAAGACACTGACCGCAGCAATGCTTTCAATTTTCTACAAAACTTGTGAAAACGCAATAGCAACAATAAAAACAACAACATTAACAACAAGAGAAAGAGAGTGTCCTGAGGTCACTATGTGATGAGCACGAGTTATGTCTCAAAAGGCTGCTCTCCTCTTTCTACAATACTGGCTGCGGTTCTGGCGTCACCAATTGTTGCCCCTAAAAGTGCTGGCAGGTCTATAAAATGAAACTTTATTACAGGTCACACACACATACATACATACATACATATGTACATACTAGTACTGCATGTAGTTAGACATTTTACAGCATAATTGAATTGTTTCAGGCTTTTCTTAAGGGGAAGATGCATAGATACATCCTCCCTCAAGTGACCGTCGCCCACTTTGGGCAACTTATCTTAATTTTCTTTCAAGGGAACTTTGCTTATGCCTCATTTGGTTGCTCCTGTCTCACTTTTTCTATGCCTCTGCCTTTTGCCTGGGTAATTTAATGAAATTTTATTATTATTAACATGGCCATTAAAGTTTATTTGATGGCAGTTGAATCGTTGCTCAAAACCGAGGGGAGGGACGGCATTTGTTTGGTTGTCGTCATTGCCCTTGGCTAACCACCAAAACTTGGTGCATAACTTGAGGCATTGCGCCTTGACAGGACGATGGAATGGAGCAAGCAGGAGCTGGCAGGAGCAGCGGCAACAGCATTAAAAGAATAGCTGAAAATCATTTGACCAAGCGCTCAAAGGAATTTTCTTGCAGTTTGTGGACCAAACGGGGAATGGGAATGGGGTTAAAGGATCTGCGATGTGGGTTTTACGCCTGGCATATTGCAAAAGGCGTTCAAGCATTAAAATAAATACAAATTAAAATATTTGCTCACATGTGTGTAAGAGGGTGGTTGTGTGCGTATTTCGGGTGGATTAAGCAAATTTCTAGTCAAAATTGTTTTGGGTTTAATTGCTTGGAAATGTTTTTTGGTGTTGGCAAAAACGGCAGGCAGGAATTTCGAATTTCAACGCAGACACACAATTAAAACTTATAAATTGTACAGGGAACAAAGGGTCGCAGGTGGTTTTAAAGGTTTATCCACAAAATTACGATAAAATTGACCACATTACCTTAATATCGAATGTGCAATAAAAGAAAGGAAACTAGAAGTTGTGCTTTAACTATAAATAAAATGAAGATGAGTGAAATAAAAGAGAATTTCATTTATTTTTTTTTAAATTATTATAAATATTACAGTATTTTAAATTGTTAATAATTTATACTTTCCTCGTGATATTAATTTCTTAAATCCTAGTTCTCGCATAGTTTTCAAATTTTTTTAGGGTATTGGAAGTATATCTTTTAAGATGACTTCTTATACATACATCATTGATGTAATAAAACATTGGGCATAGCAGCTGCTGTTCGATCGTCTTTAAAATGTATAAATTACTCTTTTAATTTCATGCTTAAATTAACATTTAATAATTCGAAAGCTCGAGTTCAGCAGGTAAACGATAGAAATGATTCGAGTTGGGGATTTGTTTAATTTGAAGATGATTTCGGGAAACAAATGAATGTTAGCTTCTTTTGGATTCATTCGTTATCACATTTGAAGGAATCGCAAGACAAAAGTTTGAAAACGTCTGACATGATATTTACAAAGGGCGGCAGGAAGGAAAAGGGAAACTAACCCACTGGGAATGGACTTCAACCACACACACACACACAACAACAAAAACAACATGAATTACAAAATATTCAAACCTGTGCCCCAAGTTATCAACGGCTTTCCCCTGTTTCTGTTGCCTTCTTGTCGAGTCGAGTTGAGTTGAGTTTCATTTTGGTTCTTGTTTCGCTCGACGGAAGCACAAATACCGGAAATTGTTGTCAAGATAATTATTGTTATTTGTTTTTCAACAAAGAGAGTTGGGCGATACAACAACAAGGACTGCCTGTGGCTTGTCCTTTGTGCCCGGTAAACGGAATGCTCATCAATCCGCTAAAGACATCAAAATTCAGCATCATTTAAAGCTAAAGAGCAGCAGCACTTGGAAGTGTATCTGAAAGTAACACTCCATCTGCGAGTAACGTGTAATTTGTGGTTGGACTGTGGCCATGGAAAATATCCGTTTCCTTTAGCTTTCCCCGTTGTAGCAGTTTGTGGGCTGCGGTTTGCCATCAAAGTTGAGGAGTTCATGAAACTCGTTGTCGAACAACTGATTAAAATTTGAGCACTTGATTGATTTTGATATTGCAAGGAAGGAGCCGCAGTAGCATTTGCTGGCAAGTCAAGTGCACTTGCCTGAAAATTTCATAACTAAGGCAAAAATATTTACCTTTTGAGAACTTGAGAGCACGATGCACTTTCACTGACAGCACTTTGTCTGCTCAGCAACAGCAGCAGCAACAACAACAGCACAGGAAGTTTCAAGTGCAGTCAGCGAGTTGCCTCTTGGCTCCTTGTTACATCCTGCGGCTGAAGTTTCGATTCGCTTCACAATTTGTTATTGTTTTACGTCAATTACAAAGACCATATCATGTCATGTCCCTCCTCCTCTTTTTGGATATGTGTGTGTGTGCACTTGACATTTGAACTGCAGCTGTCAAAGTAAATTCCACGCTCAGTGTTGTAAAATGAACGCACGTTGGCAATACTTACGATAGCAATACCAACGTCAAGTTTTTACTGCTTTTAATTAACCCTTTGTCTACGTTTATACAACTTATACATATGTGCCACATAACGAAGTGTGGCCCTGACACGAACATCAAGATTTCCGTTTACCCGTTTGCCCCTTGGCCCGTTGGCCCGTTTCATTGTAAAAGCTTTGGGCTTGCCGTTTAAAAGGATTGCAACTGAAATAAAACTTTGGTAATTAGCAAAAGGAGTTAACTGATTTTACAGAAGGCCAGCAACATTAACAATACAGCACAGCACAGTGAAAAATGCCTTTGGCTGTGGCCAGCAACAACAACAGCAACAACAACAGCAACAACAACAACGACAATGACATGTAGCGTAATGAAGCAAGTAAAAACGAGCGGAAAAGGCTATAGTCGAGACCCAGACTATCGAAATACCCGTTACATACTTTAAGGCGCTTTTACACAGACAAAAATACAACATTATAAATATAAAGTTCAAAATTCTTGGTTAGAAATTCTTGATAAAGAAGCACAAAATATTTGATCTAACTAAAAAAAAAGTGCAGAACTTCAAAAATTAAAATATTGCTGAGAAAAATCGCTCTTAAATCAAGTATTTTATACTCCGGAATTAACATACTTCTGACTGACATTGATTGATTTTATCCAGGAATCTCAGATTTATTTTTTGTGTATTGTTTAAAAAATTAAATTTAAAAAAAAACTATTATCATAAAAACTGTGGGTGTGATGGTTGTTTGGTATGCAAAGATTTAAAACAAACTTAATATATGAGGGGCTTATAGAAGTCGTTGTGCCAAATGTGGTTGCTCTATTTCTTATAGTCTCTGAGATCTAGAACAGACAGACGGACATGGCTATATCGATTCGTCTGCTGATGCTGATCAAGAATATATATACTTTATAGGGTCGGAGATGCCTATTTCTCCATGTTACGAATACAATATACCCTTTTACTCATTTTTTAAGCAACGGGTATAAAAAGAGGGAGAAACAAATGCAGGACGACCCCAAAAACAAAAGTCACAAATAAAAGCAGGAAACATTTAGCGCATTGCGGAGGATCTTTACCGTTCCGTCGTCTAGATGAAAATATAACGGAATTAAATTAATTACAATCATTTTCGCCTCGCACACACCTGCCACTTGGTGGTAAAAGAGAAAGCAGTTAACGGTTGGAAGTTGGCTGCATTAAGAGAGGCAACAGTTGCAGGTATTGCCATTGCTAAGCAGATAATTTTTGCTTCATTAGCGCACCACACACTCACAGACACACACACAGGCACAACAAACACACACACATTGCAGACATAATGCAGCTGCTGAATGTTGCCAAATGGCGATAAAGTTAATTTGCTGATTGTTTTCGCTGTTCTTTCATTTATTGCTGACCAAATGCAACTTTGCAGAATAAACGGAAAATTCTTTTGTTCAAATTATAGATAAATTATATTGCATTACATTGTCTTCATTATAAGTAGGAGAAAGTGCGGGTTTATTAAGCCTGAAAGTCGGTAACAACTAATCATTATACTTTACAGATTTCTTTTGATTTAATTAATTGAATTGAGTCTAACTTATATATTATTTTACTTTATTATTATCTGACTTGCAAGCTTCTTTTAATATACTTAAACCAGGGATTAAAACCGAAACGAATATCGGTTTCAGTTACGGTTTCGGTTATGGTCGAATTAAGGTTTTCGGTTATCGGTTATGCAAAGTATTGGAGTACCGGTTTCGTAACGGTTATTGATTTTTTGTAAGTTTCGGTTTAAAAATACCGGTATGGTTTCGGTTCACAAAAAAATTAAAATTTTCGGTTGACCAAAATAAGAAGCGTTATTAATTTTTTTACATGAAAAAAGACTCAATGCTCTAATTAGCTTGGAAAATATTGTTATCAGGTTACTGAAATGATCCAGTGTAATGTCGATTTTATTATACATTGATCTCACATAAATTTGGTTCATTTGGTTTAAAAATTTGTATTTTTTTGAGTTTACTGAACTTTGATAACTTTGAACTGCCCTAACTTTGTCAAAAGTCAATGTAAATTTAAGCATGATTTTACCTTCAAATTCGTTCTGCATTTACATTTTTTTCATTTTACATCCTTTTTGAAAATCGACCCTTTATCTTTTTTTTTAAATTTAAATGCAGAACGAATTCAGAAGTAAAATCATGCTCAAATTTACATTACGCTTGGAAATTGATTGACTTTTGACAATGTTATGTCAGTTCGAAGTTATCAAAGTTTCTCAAACTTAAACCCTTATAAATGAATCGGTTACTAAACGGTTATTTCGGTTTAAAGAGTTTCGGTTTATGGGTTTCGGTACAGCGGAAAGAAATATTTTTCGTTACGGTTTCAATTACGGTTACAAATTTCAATCGGTTTTCATTGGTTAAAGGTTACGGTTTCGGTTAAGGTTTTAATCCCTGACTTAAAGTATTTGTTACAAATAATATGTATACATTACAACAAACTTCAGCTTTGTATGCAATTTTTTTGCTGAATCTTTAGTTTAAATTAATTTACTAGTTACATGTTAGACGTATTGTATAAATTTATTGGTAGTCATCTTATTAAAGTTTCAAAGTTACTTTTCAGCTAAGCCTTTCGTTTACATTATTAAGGCATATCTCATATGTAATCTTTTAAATTATTTTTAGTCAACTTTTTTATTTTTACTCAACTGATTTCACATCTCATTTGATGCTTTTAAGTGCATTCAAAGCCGTATTTGAGCTAATCGCTGTAACCAGTCAGTTTTTGTTTTATGTATTGAAACTTTCATAATAATAATTTCATATGTTCAGCATGGATAAGATTAGATGATACATTAGGAATTTATATGCACAGTTTCTGTGCATTGTTTAATTAAAGCTGCAGTTGTCAATGAAAAATGCTCGGCTGTCGGTTTACCAAAAATCTATGGACTTTGGTAAATTGGAGAATAAAATGGCAAAATCCATTGCATAAAGACAGCAATAAAGCCGAAAGTTAAATAAACATTTGCTTTTGGCAATGACAGCTTTTCTGTAGAGTTGTAAATAAATATTTATGACCAGCAGGAGCTCTCGAGTTGAAGCAATGGAATTGCATGTAAGAGACAATTGTAATTTACTGATAATAAATATTAGATGGCAAGGTAATGGCTAAATCAGACTAAGCTTAGCAATAACAGCAACAATAACAACAAGAAGAACAACTTCTGGCCAACATTTGTTAGCTGTAATCGTATGCAGCACTAATTACGAGCAACATTATGCATAAAATATGTGCGCCATATAAATCAAGTGTGAGGCGAACCAAAAAATCTAACCAAGAATATAAACATATATCCATTTGTTGTTGTTGCTGTTGTTGTTGTTGTTGCTGCTGTGTTTGCTATTAATTAAGTTGAAAATAGAAAACACGCAAAAGCACTCTTAGCCAGCAGCAGGAACGAATGCAGCCTATTTTTAGGCGCGCAACTATTGCCTGCATGGCAGCCCAAAGAATGTGGAGGGCAAAATGCAATTAAAATGGCGTAGACCATACGAAATATGTTAAAAGCACTGAACACTCTGTGCCACGCCTCCCACGATCCCGATCCATCGCCCCTTGACGTGCCCACCAAACAGGTGCCCAACATTTACAGCTTGTTTTCGACGGGCGATATGTGTTAAATGTCGGCCACGCCCCAAAAAAAATATAAAAAAAAACAAACTACGAAACGTCATTACATTTGCCGCCTGTTTTAGGTTTTAGTTCATATTTTATTTTTTTGTTTTTATGCCATTTGGTTAATTTGCAAAGCGCATGCAAAGCGTGCAGCGTACGCGGCGTACGCGCAATGTGCTGAAAAATAGAGAAGAGAGCACCAAATGTGAAATATATGTATGCACAATGTACATTGTTAATTTTTTTCAACTTTCTTCGTTGTTTTTTTTTTAACATTTTTGCACGCACTTGCCAGGCATGTGTGTGTGTGTAAATACGGCAATTTTAATTACTGTGTAATTAGCGACACGAAATGGGCGAGTACCTGAAATGTGGGCGAAGCGGGTAGTGGCGGGGCATGGCAGTGGAGGAAAGAAGAGGTGAGGTAGCGTCCCATTAACCGAAAGGCGTGCAGTGCAAATTACGCGACAATGAATTCAAATCAAACAATGTCTGCCGAAATGGCGACATTATGTGGGCACAGACACAGCACAAGTTGAAAAAACAGAGCAGAAAACGCACCACGCAAAAGGAAAGTCAGAGGACGCGCTCTAAAGGGGAGAATAACATTGATATAATACTATATTGAAGTAAGGATACTCTATAATTTGTATAAAAGAAGAGTTTCTGTAGTAATTGCATATCTTAAGAGATTTTAATAGCAACCGAAAGAAATGTTAGTGTTCCTGAAATTTTAGCATGCATTTTTTAAGAATTTGTTCAGGATAGTAATGTTAAATTAATACAATATGCATATAAAAGTGTCAAAGAAGTCCGGGATTACCGTACTTCTGACACCACATTGTATTGATTTTATCTTAAAGTATAAAATTTGTCAGATTCTTTTTTACAATTTTTGTTTTCATTCTGTCAATTCAAATATTTTATTTTCAGTTTGAATTTTGTTTACAAATTGTAATGCATTTTGATGACGTTAAGAAAATAAAATAAAATATGAGAAAACGATTTAACTAGATGCCAGTGATTCTAAAATTCAAAAGACTATATTTATGTTAGTGATTAAAGGTGCTAGTGATGAAAAAATAGTATTAAAGCTTTAGAGCAGGAGCAACATGATTAAATCGCATTCAGAAATTTGATTGAATTTCTGACCAATCAATAGCTCAGCAAGAACATGCAATGGCATTGTCAATATCTTAACGTTAAGACGTATCAGACATTAGGGTATGCCGACAAGGTTGTATCCCTAGAGAATAGAGTATGCCAATAAGGGAAAGGTGACATCAACAAGCAAGTCGAGCAGGACATTAAGACAGCACGACAATGCGCTGCTGTTCAACCGGCAAACAAAGCCTGCACTGAAGCGTAATCATAGAGAGAGAGGAGAGAGGAAGAGAGAAGAGGAAGAGAGAAGAGGAAGGAAAGGAGAGGAAAGAGTCAAGGCAAGGGCTGCTGCTGCTGCTGTGGCAGTGTCGCTATTGCTGTCGCTGCCCTTGTCCCAATCTTTCGAATCTGGAGTACTTTGGCATGTCATTCGCATTTTAAAGCAGCTAAGCTTCAGCTTCAGTGATAAGCACTGAAATTAGATTGAAGCAAGGTGCAGCAGCAAAAGAAGGAGCTGGAGAAGAAGGAGGAGGAGGAAGAACAGGCAGCAGGAGAAGCACGAGCTCAGGGTGCCCCGGCATGGAGACTAACAAGCATTTTGGCTTGTTGTTGTCACAAGCGTCAACGCAGCAGGGTGAATCAGTCGACAGTCGAGAGTTGAGACCGTGTGGCCATTTGGGGGAGTACACAGGCTGGAAGGGGGGGTCAAAGGTGAGGGTGTGGGTGTGGGGAGCTGCAACCCTCAGCACGACTTTGCTTCACGTTATTTCAATTATTTCGCTTTGTTGCTGCGCTTTAAATATTTATCAATCACAGAAGTTTGTTAGCTTTTCAAAAACCCAAGCCACACCCATTTACACACACTCACACACATACACACACACAGCCGGTAAATGTACGCGCCTCATTCATTTCCGGTTTCCTTCGAGTTGTGATATTTTTTGTTTTTGGAACCCGAAAATTGCAGTTTGTGCTTTCAATTTGCATTCATGGTTGAGCGCTTGATCCTTGCTTCTGGACTTTTAGTATTGCCTCTTGTTGTTGTTGCTGTTGTTGTTGTTGTTGTTGTTTTTTGTTTATTATTGTTGTTTATGTGCAAAATCTACGTAAATCAGTTGTGCCTTGCCCCAAAAATTCAATAGATTATTGCTGCTTGTCGACTTGATATTCTCTCTGTTTTCATGGGCCTTCGAGGTGTGTGAGTGTGGGTGTGTGTGTGTGTGTGAGTGTGTGGGTGTGTGTGGCAGTTTAGTTGTCAGAGCTGTGGTCTGGCACAAAAGTTTGCCACAGTGAATGCCACGTTTGAAGCGCTGAAAAACTTCATTTGCCACTCATTAATAAATTCATGTTCCTCCCAGCATCGTTCTTCTCTCCGTCCTGCTCCCTTTCCCCCTCTCCAATGTCGTCTGGTTTATTAGCCATATGAAATATGATGCCCTTGTCTGTGCATAACACACCCCTGAAAAAGGCGGCTTACAACGCCTTTTTGCCATGCGGCATATTTTTTGAGTTCATATTTATATTGCATACCTTAAGGCTCACAGAAGGATGAGGGGGAACTGTAATGAAGTTACAGGTGTGTGTGCGGAACTGAATATGAAGATTATGTTGTTGTTGTTGTTGTTGCATGGAAGTTATTTTGTGTTTGATAATGGGGCAGGTGTACTGAGGAATTGATGTGTGGTGGGCATATTGGCACACAAATACCCTACGGTTGTAAGAAAATAATTGAGGGGCGTGTTCTCCCTCTATTTCCTTTTTTGTTTCACTTTTTTACATCTCTAATATGCCAGGTAATTCCTTTGCTCGCAGTGCTTTGATGTAGCGTATAATTGAGTCCGTATAGCCTAGAGAATTATGAGTTTTAGCCGTTTGACAGCAACAAAATGAAAAAGTGAAAAAAAAACACACCATGCTGGCTGTTGATACTCCCATCTTTAGGGGTGTGAGTCTGAGTCAGAGTCAGAGTCTGGGGCGTACTTCACTCCAGTTTTGAACTTAAGCACTTCCTGTTTGATCGGAAGCGCCTCTGGGGAAATTGAAAAAGGCACTTGAGTGCCGTCAGCCAAGAGTACAAAAAAGGCGAGGCCAGAACATTAAGCACAGTATGAGGAGCTGCTTTTGGCCAAGTTGGTTCGATGGACAGACAGAGGTACGGACAGACAGACAGGTAACCATCTAGCTATGCAGTTGGTTGCCTTGGTTGTTTATCAAATGAAAAGCCAGTGGACTGTCTGTTTGGTAAAAAGCAACAGGATGGGACCTTCTAACAAAATTGCCTGGGTATTATATGGATTGAGTGTGCGAGTGTGTGTACTTTATTTTGCTTACAGACATTTGCGTCTTAAAGAAAACATGTTGCCTTGTAGCTGCCTCTTGTCTTATGTGCTCTCTGCTCGGGAAGTATTAAGTTTGACTAAGCAGGAAGCTGCTAAGGAAGCGCAGGTGATTTGCCAAATAAGCTGCTGCCTGCCCCCTTCCCTTGACTCTACACACAGACTGCGGCATTGTTTGGCAAATTATGGCATAAATGGCCAAGAAACTCATGTGGATAGGCCAACGCCTGATAATAATATCAGCCGCAAATGTTGCCACATAAAAAGTAAATCTATGCCATTATGTCTTTATCAACTGGCCGAGGTCGCTGAGAAAAAGTGAAAGAGAAAGAGATAGAGATGGAGAATGAGAGAGAGACGTGTGTCAACTATTTCGTACACATGTTGCAAGTTATTAAAAAGATTTGTCCCTTTTCGCAAGAGACGCGCCGAGTCGGCAATTTGGCAGCGACTTAATGGTCACAAGGCAGTGACAACTGTTTGTTGTTATTGTTGCTGTTGTTGTTGTTGCAGGACAATCGCCGCATTATGTTTGACACTTGACGGAGCTTAGGCGTAATTGCTGTGACAGCAAAAGCGTGAAAATGCGTATAGAGAGGGCCAAAACCCGTAAATGGACTTAATGGTCAGTAAGTATGAAATTAATGGCTTATTTTGCACACGGCTTTGCGACTCTGAATTGTAATTAGAGCTCGAGCTTAAAAAGGATCACTCTCTCTCATATGAATGTCACAGCGATTAATACAATTGCAACTCCAATGCAATTGCAACTGCAACTGTCGCTGCATTATGTATTTTTGTTGCCACTTGGAATTTGCATTTAAGTTTTTTCATTTATGCAGAGCGACTGCCTAAGGATTTCGCTTTGTTCTGGCAATGAAAAGTCATCATCAGCCAGTTGCAAGCCGATGTCGCCTCAAGAGACTTTTGCGGTAAAGAAAAAGAAAAATAACAAGAAAAAACAATTTTCAATTTTCTTTTTGTCATTTCCGTTGAATAACACAAATTTATGCTTTCGCTTATTTTCCTTTACAGTCATTTTCATTTGTTTCATTCCAAAAGATGATGGCCATAAAGTAATTATTATGTTGCCTGGTTACCTGTGTTGTTGTTGTTGCAACTTCTGCAGTTGCAGTTGCATAGTTGTTGTTTATGCAAATGTGCATCAAATTAGACGTCAGGCAAACTTAAAGTTCGCTTTGGCTTTTCCTCTCATGCGTTCTATTACATGTGACGCATTTGTTTGCCTTGAGGGGGAAGTGTAATTGGCTGGGGTTCAGCTGGGAACCGAAGGGGGAGTGACTGTGGGGGACTCTGCAACTCCAACTGGTAACTGCTAGCAATTGGCATGCAAATGTACGACATCGATTAAAATTTTATTACACGCCATGTCGGCTACGGGCTATGCCACGACACGGCACAGCGTGCCACGCCATGCTGCACGGTAAGGCAATAAATCAGGTCGAGTTTACAGGTAAAACCCAACGAAAATTGTCAGTCGCCTGGAAGAGACGGAAGGCCAGATAGAGACAGGGACAACGGCAAAGGCAATGGCAGCTCTAAGCACATCAAATGTGGGATTTTAAATGCCAAACTCTCGACAACAATAGCAACAACAATGTGAATTGGGTGTCTTCTACACAGGAAAAAAAACACCATTCTAAAATGCAAGCTTAAAATTTATGTTAAATTAATTAAATATAAGAACTAACTAAAAAAAATAGTTCTTGAATCAAGTATTTTGTATTTGGTTTGGGAAAATTCGGGATTAACGTACTTCTAACTAGAGATGGACACGGGCCTTTTCGGGTTTCGTGTCCCGCGGCCCTCTTTAAAAAATCCACGGGCATCGTGCCTGAAAATCGCAAACGGGCTTTTTTACTTCGGACCCGGGCCTCAGCTAAAAGCCCGAAGCCCGGTAGTCCCGAAAACTAACAAAATGTTTCGGTATGATGCATAATAAATATCAAAGAGATGCGTATATTTTATCGATATATTTAAAATCGACCCTCTAAAATTAAATTTTTGTTTGATTTAATTAATATACATATATAAAAAATATTTTTTATATAACAATTTCGGGTCGGAACGGGCTGGGCCTGGCTTTTTGAAAATTTGCCAGAGCCGGGCTTAAAAAATTGTTTTCGAGCCCGGGTCGGGCCGAGCTTCAAAACGGAGGCCCGTGTCCATCTTTACTTCATATTTCTTACTTTACTTCACTGTACTTCTTACTAAACTAAAACCGCATTGAACTGATATTATCCCGGAATGACGTTTTTTTTTCTGTGTAGTTGTTGCAACATTCTCATCGTCGTCGATGCTGCTCGAAGCTGCCTGGCAGACACTTGACGGTGACACTCTTAAGGTAATTGAATTGAGTGAAATGTTGTCGCTGTTGCCGTTGTTGTCGTTGTTGCCGTTGTTTCTGTTGCCATCGCTTCGATGAGACGGAAATTTAGAAGACCAAGACTACGAGAAGAGGGCACTGGCAACAAGGGAAACGCATCGTCGTCGCAAGGACAAATATTTAATAGCACTCGTAAAGGTTGCCAGGATGCAGTGTTCCTTTCTCTCTCACTCACTGTCCTCTACACTGTCTTCTTTGTGAAGAGCGTTGTCAATGGCCCGAGAGGAGGAAATGGAAGGGTGTGGGAAGTTGCGGGGCAACATCATTATGGCCAACATATTTTTACAATATTCAATTTAATTTTGTCTATGTGCAACGTGGCTGCGCAGCAGGTGGCAATGCTCCGAAGTCTGTAGAAACTTGTCTCTATCTATAAAGGATATGAAATTGAATGCAGCTCAGACTGAATAAGCTGCAGGATACCAGCAGGAAAAACAGCTTTGATGAAATCAAAATTGAGATTTAAAAGGTATCTGCAATAGCAGCAATCCCTTTATATACCCCTTGAAAATAAAAAGAGAACATAGGGGATGCAACTGATACAGTCGACACTCTGAGAATTACATATTCAGAATAGTTTATAGATTAGATTTATTGTTGATGTTTATTCCAAACAGAGTTTACTTAAGAGTAAATTAAAGGGTATCATATAAGTAGTCCTGTACTTCTAATTTAACTGAATTTATCAACATTTTTAAAGTATATTTGCAATCTCAACAGAATACACCTGAAACATAGATGAATAACAAAGGACTTTCAAAGAGTATTGAAAAGTGAAAAGAAGAGTCTGAATATTAAATAATAAACAAGCGTTTAACAAGGGTCCAGGCAAATCAAATGGGTAATTCTAACTTGTTGTGTAAGACTGCCAGCCTGACCATCTAGTGATGGTTGTGGTATTGCTGCTACGGTTAGTGGTGCGGTGGTACAGCTCCTGGTGGTGTATACCTTGGAAAATGCTCTGCTTATAAATAAAACATGCCAATGACATTTGAGTCAAAACATGAACAATTTTGCTGTTTGTATTTTTTATCAAGTTGCAAACTCTTACTAATAAAAAAACCAACACAAAACAATGCGGAAAAATCACAAATTATCATCCGAAAAGTGAATACCCTAATGGTTTGTCTTTATTTTCTATTTAACTTAAAGTTGGTAATAAGAAAATTAAAAAAAATAAAAAAATAGATTGTGGTGAAGTGCGTAGTTAAAATATCTGCAAAAATTATGAAAGACTTTCTATAGAAACTATTTTATTGCTATCAGACAGTAAATTAAAGCTTAGTTAGGCTATGAACATTGATAAACAAGTGGAATTTAAACCTTGAATTTTCTTTTAAAAAAACAATAAAAGTTTCTTTCTTTTTCTTTAATAAATTCATCTTCTTTATTCTTTATATTCTTTGTAAAAAGAGAAACGAAAATTCCTAATTTTATAAACCGGTAATTTTTTACAAAGTCAACAAAAAAAATACTCTGCCTTAATCCAGCTTGTGTATAATTACTTTATAAAGGTGAAAGCGCTTTCATTAATGTGTTACCGATTTCAGAGCTGTAAGAAAGGCAAAAAGGTAGAGTATTTCTTCGTTGAGGGGGTCAGAGCGTGTTCTAAGTGTGTTTAGCATGGCATTGGAACCTGCTTGTCAGGTTGTATGTATATGTGTATGTATGTTGGGCATGTACACCAATTATACGGCTTGTTATATTTGGAGTACATGCACACACACACACATACACTCACACACACACACACACGTGTGCAGACAACAAGAGGAGCATGTCGCAAATTTTGTAGCCAGAGGCGAAAGATTTTCAATTTCTGCTAATATCAAACGAGTATACAAGTTCGTTGCTTGGGGCGAGGCAAACCCAAAAGCTGCCAATGCCACTGTTAGACATGGGGCTGGGAGCTAAGGTATTATTCCTTCTCCCCCTCCTCTCTTTTTCTCCCAATAACGCATTCTCTCCATCTCTCTGTGTCTCTAAAATGACAAAACAATTTATGCCGCATGCATGGCAATAATCGAATTTAATTAGAAAATTGCTGCGGCCAGGCCAGAGAATATGCACGTATCCAGGATACATGCTCGTGTATTGGCATTGGCATTATTATTGGTCGACTGGATGATGATTGTATGAGTTGGATGGAGGCAAATGTTGACCACAATTCCAATTTGCGCCACAGAATGAAAAATAACTTCAATTTATTTTGACATCATTTGACAAGAAAAATATATACTCGCATTTCTCTGTATGTGTGCATATTTTCGAGTATGCATATAAATAAAATGAAATAATATAAATAAAAACACAAAATACGAAATAGAAAATCAAATTAGAAAATCACATCAAAAGCATACGCCGAAAATATAATTTTAATGGATTTAGTGGCCCGAGGAAAATGTCGGAAAAATGGCAATGGCATCAAAGTTTCCGGTTGTTGCCAACCAACCAACCAACCAACTAACCTCCCGTTCCCAAAATATGGTCAAAACTATTGAGCAACTATTTCGGTTGTCACGTGCGTTTTGGGAAGATACCAAAGATTTTCATTCCATATGAAAATCCTCCCTGTCCACCTTCAATCTCCTCTCCTTGCTCCACATCCAAACAATTTAGCTACGTGCTCATAATGCTCGGCTATCTGGCAGTTTCATACGTGATCTGAGCATATATGTGGCGATGTCTGTCTGTCTGTGGTGTGGTCAGCGATTCGCTCAAATACACGTAAAGAAAAGACCACAAATTGAAAGGAAATAATGCTCAGCGATTAACGAAAAGTAATCATAAGTAGCGTTGCGCGAATTACGTTTCTGAATTTACAATTTCACAATAGTTGCAACTGAGCTCTGAATTTACTTGCAACGGGAAATCGGATTTCATATGCGCTTCCAAAAAGTTTGGTTGTACTCGTATTTTAGACAAATAAATGGAAAGTTTTCTGGTAATATTAATAGGTCAAAGGTCTGTTTTAGAGTTCAGTTATAGAGATATAAATTGAATCTGCATTCAAAAATAATCATATTAAGAAAATTTTTTATTTTCGTCTTTATCGCGACAAACAGCATGTACTCCCCCCTTTGTCTTTTCGGAAAAAATATTTTTTTCAAAATTTAGAATCCATAGTTTTCACTTTTAATCAACTCCTGGCTTGTAAAGTGTCTAGTTCAAAGCTGTACCAGACTTCAAACTTGCATAGAAAGTTATACTAATTTGGGCGGCGGCGGCGGCGGCGGAGGCGGCGGAGGCGGCGTTATTTCCTATTTTTAGACCCCGTACTTAATTTTTACTTATTTTTATTTATTTTTGAATACCCCCAGATAAAAATAAATTTTTTTTTGTTATGAAATATAATTTATTATAATATAATATAATTTAATTTTTAATTTTACATTATAATTTTATAATTGTATTTAAACTTTAATTAATTATTTTTTCCCTAAATAAAAAAAAATAAATATTTTAATGATGCATTTATTAATTTAATTTTACTTATTACATTCAGGACTTGTCTCCTTTAGCATGGCTGGCAGGATGGAAATCGAACGCAGTTTTCAAACTGAAAAAGTGTTATTCTGTGGCGACTTTAACCATAGAGCCACGGGACTATCAATTTCTCATATTACATTGTTTTTTATATATATTAACTTGTCAAATCGTAAAGATGTTTCTAAAGTCTGATCCTCCAAATTGTGGCCTTCATATAGTTAACTTGGCAGTTAGGTTCAAGCTCAAGTTGAAGTTTAAGTTGTAGAAGCAGTATATAAAATATGAGTTTAAAATGATTGTACAGTTATAATAATTTGAGTTTTTCTGGACATGTTGTGGAAGTAGGGGTACGAGTGTTATGGTCACAGGATATCCTATTGCTGTTGAGTTCTAAATCAAGCTTAAATCACGCCAACTTACAAACATGCTTCTCACACCTTTTAAATAACTAATGGTTCAGGCTTATCGTAAAGGAAGCAGCAAAATGCCACAAATATGTGTGACCTTTGGTATAAGTTGAGGGGGAATCACTTGTTTTCTTTGTATCTGAGTGAGTGTGTGAGTGAGAGAGGGTGTGTTTGTGTATGTGTGTGTTGTCCGCTAATATTGCTAAGCTCTCACGGTAGCGGAAATTGCTTCGTGCCTTTCACTCCAAATGCTGCAATAAACATCGAAAGCCGTCCGAATGCCAAACTGGACACACACTGCCAGCTTCAGCTTCAGCTCCGGGTCCGAGTCCGGGTCCATGTCCAGTTCCATGTCCTGTTGTGGCACAGCATAGCGCACTGCGGATCGTTGCCCGCATGCTGTGACTCCACAAAGTTCTTGTTGTTCTCGGTGTTGTTGTTGAGCTTACAATGGGAGCACACGGCGGAAGCGCACAATAAATTGCTTATTTATGGCTCAGCTTTTGGCCATAAGAAACATGCTGTTTTTATTGTTTTTAATCAACTCGAAAAGATTTGGCAGAGCTTATAAAATAGACGTAGCACACAGAGCACAGCGATCCGAACGATGGATGAACATCCGGTTGCTTCATGATGTAGTTCTTTCTTCTCCCCTGCGATTTCTATTTGGACAGGAAATAATTTTTTATCTGCCAACTTCCAAGAATTGGCAGGCCACTATTTTTTGGGGGGCTATTAATATTTTGGCTAAGTAGCTCGTATCTAAAATTTAAATCTATTATAGTTAGGCCTTCGGTTCAAGATGTTTGCAATGAGGGTAGGACAGGTACAAAGCAGGACAAACAGGAGTCCTTTAGAAATTCTATTGCCAACTTATGATGCTTTGTTTTCCATGCCAAAAGGAGAACAGCAAAAGGATGTGTTTATTTTATTTATTAAGTTATTTAGCTGCATTTTCTAAGCTCATATTTATCTGTGTGTTGTCCTCGTCCTTGTACAAAATTCTGTTAGACAAAAGGCACTTGGCACAAAGGACAACGACCAAAAAAGGGCTAAGAGGGCGTGGCGATTTGATTCAACTAATCCGCTTTTTGCTAGTGCGTTTTGCGATTTGCGTTTGCCATTGGCCATGTTGGCTTTTGTTTTTTGTGGACTTGGTCGTAAGTAGTTTTACAATGAGCCAAAAGGAGGAGAACCTAAAATGGGAGCCACTCCAATGATTAATTAAAACGCCGCTGGGTGCCGACTGCTTTGTCTGGGCAAATGCAAATGATAACAAAAAGAAAGTAATTTCGAAAGAGAGAGAGATAGGGGAGAGAGAAAGAGAGGGGGAACTGCTGCCATTTTGATGTTTATTTCGGTTGCAAACAATTTACAAAATAATTTAACGCTTAATAAAAGCGCAAATCTAATAAACCTTTGAGCTTTCTGCGGTTGCAGAGCAACTTGCCGAGCCAACTACCAACTACCAACAACAACAACAACAACAACGTTAGACCAAAAGTATGCAGTGCATGTAATTGCATTTTGTTGTGCGAGAGTGTGTGTGTGTGTGTTTCCGGTTGGCCTAGCCTGGCTTGTTGTTCAACATGTATTTTGGTTAATTTAACTTTGCTGAATTATGCACAGTGCTTGTGTTCAAGAGGCTGAGAGGAGTGGCAAGGTAGAGTGTATACATATGTGTGTATGTGTGTGTGTGCTTGTTGTTTGCAAATTTAATTTTTGATCAACAAAACAACAAAATAATAGCTGTTACTAATTTAGTGCTAATTTTGTTCGCATTATGGCCAATTAGATTATTAATGAAACATTTGTTGTTCAATTATCAGCAAAAGCGAACAACAATTTTAATTAAAATGCTTATTGTTTTTTGGGTTTTACGTTATTTTTTTTCGCCGGAAATTACAATTTTCGGTACATTGATTAGCTCATTAGGTCTTGATTAAAAATGCAACAATTAAAAAAAAACACAATAAACTAAATGTTTTAATTACCAAAAAAAACGCGTATTTTTAATTGACGAGATAGAGAGAAACTCATCTCAACGAGCCCATAAAATGTTTGCAAACGAATATAAATTTGATATCTTCGATGTATTCATCAATTTGCTGCTTTCAGGAGCAGGACGAGAACACTGTAAAAGCGAGGACCAAGATAATGACTGTAATTTGGCTTTCATTAACGGAAAACGCGAGAATGTAGAGCAAATAAGGAACAGGAACAGCAGGAGCAGCTGTACAGCCCTCTCATTTAGTTGATCCTGTTACAGGTGCATTGGTTGAAACAGTCAGTAACTGGCAGAAGTTTACCTGAATTTAACAGACAAACGACAGCAACAGCAACTGTTGCAGCTGCAACTGCAATTGCAGCTGCCACATCACCGACAGCTGCTTCCCACGGCGGAAACACAAAAATGCATCTCTTAAAGTATTTTTGGTGGAAATGCTTGTGGCATGCAGCAGAATAACGAAGCTGAGATACACTAACTATGCTATAACTAACAGGATGCTCAGGATAGTCTTCTCATAACTAACTTATCTTGTGATCTGTAAATGTAGATGCAAATAATAATAACTGAAAACACAGTTAAAATAATTTCCTTAAGTTTTAACTTAAATGAGCAAATCTGCGTTTTAATTTTGTCTTCTTCCCATTAAAAGATAAATTCACTTAAAATTTGTAATATGTAAAAGTAGGGGTACAAAAAACTCGGAGCTCAATCATAAAAATTATAATTTTTACAATTGTTTTAAAAAAAAACCAAATAAAAATGTCGGTGTTTCGGAAACTTTTTATTATTTTTCAACAATATTGTTATTCTTATTTTTATGAAGAATTAATACTTGTTTATGAAGAATTAACATTAGGTGTCTGATAAATTGAAATTAAATTTACATGTCATAAATCTAACTTTAATTTTAAAATGAATTCCAAATTAAGTATTTTTTAATATCAATATTTTTTGATGTTTATAATTTTTTGTTGAAATAATGAATATTATAACTAATAGTTAAGAGCATCAGTCGAATCACTTGGCTATTGTATCCGTTGGCAAGAGAGTGTATTGGAATCAAAATACGAAATCATGGGTGCCCATATTGTGTCCACTTTTGGGGCAGTGGCAACAATGCGCATATCCTGCGCTTCGCTGCCATTGCAGCTGCACGTTTTTGTCTAATGGCTTCCGGCACACTCCACACTCACGCAGATACACATAACATTCCCACACACACACACACACGGATACTCACGCACTTCACGCACGACTGCTTAGCGCCGCGAATCTTTGTTTTCTGGAACAACTGCGCGCATATCCGCTCGTTGTTATTTTTTTTTCTCTACTTTTGTTGTTTTAGCTATAGTTGTGGTTGTTGTTGTTGCAGCTGCACTTGTTGTGTGTGCTGTTGACGGCCTTTCAGATTTTTCAAACTTGTGCACATTGGCATCCGAGTTTTGCTTTCTCCGAGCTATTGTATAAGGCAGCAGCAGCTCAAAGTGGACACGTAAAGCTGCACATGGAGTCGGGAGTTGAAGCTGCAATTGCTGCAGGAGGGGAGAGTGAGGTTCACCCAGAAGTCGCCACACTCTACGGACAAAAAGAGTATTTTAAGCGTTCTTTTTTGCCATTTGTGCCGTCTGGTTTTGGTTTGGCCTTTGTTTCGCCAACTGGAAATGCAGCAGTGTCCATCAGTGTTACAATTAAGCACAGTTGACCAGCGGGCATGAACAGCATTTCTTTTCATCTTTCTATAGCCAAAAAGTAACCAACTTTTTTTATATTTCTTATTGTTGTTTTCATAAAAGTTTAGTCTTTGAACTTTGGCATTTTAAAACTGTCAAAAGGCGACACATTCGACTCTCTCAAGTGGTGGCTAAAAATGGTTTTTAAGAGTCAAACGATCATTTAAGAACTCTATCCACATATACAGTTAAGAGTTAAGAGTCAAACGATCATTTAAGAACTCTATCCACATATACAGTTATAGCTCATGCATTCCCTTTAAATTTATGCATTAAAAAATGCTCAACGAGCTGTCGCATTTAATCAATTTTATTGCCATGCAGCAATCATAAAAGCAAACCGATTCCACTTTTGCCTTTCCTCATTTGCTTTTCTCAATTCTGTTTTTTACTTTCCTTTTTTTTTGCCAATATTATGATGTGTTTTTTCTTTTGTTTCATGCTCTTATTACATTTGCTGCTTTTGTTGTTTAAAAATGTAAATTTATACATAGCTTTCAATGGCTGCCAATGGAGCAAAAAAAAAAGTCAGAGGGCCGAGAGTTGAGAGACTGACGTTTTGCTTGATTTATGCGCCAGTTGATGACGCTTCAATGGAGCAACAGGAGGCGGGGTCCATAATCAATTAGCAAATGCCTGGAGATTCGGGTGGCCGGTGACGACAAACACTTCTTTGCTTGGCCTTTGACCAGCCATAAACATGGAACACCCGCAGACACATTAACTATAAATTCATGTTAATTTACCGCCAAACCGAGGCAGAGACAGACTCTGAGGGAGAGGGAGCTCAGAGCCATAAAGAGTCCACCTCACGGACTGGTTAGAAGGCACGTGCAGTTGCATAAGTTTATCAACAGAAGAAAAAAAATGGAAGCTGAAAAGTCAAATGATGGGGAGTGGCATGTCGAGTGCTTAACGGCCAAGATAAACGGCGCACGGGGCACAAATAATGTCTGGAGATGAAATTAAGCCGCAAAAGTAAATCACGGCACGCGATGCGCACGAAATGTAAATAAGCCAAAAGCAGCAACAGCAGGGGATAGAGATGGGAATAGAGATGGGGATAGAGATGGGTATAGAGATGGAGGTAGAGATGAAGTCTGAAGCTTCAGGCTGATCACAGAATGTTTTGGTGATGATGAGCAGCGCTCAATAATTTAGAACAACTGCAGCCCCAGCTACCAACTAGAGTTGGCCGAAAACAGACCCAAAAAACCGAGGGACTTGCACACCTTGGGCGGCTGTTTAGAGTTGCCGCCTCTCAAATATTTATGAGCAGGGCAGACACAACAGTTGGGCAGGTTGGTAGAACATCAAGGGAGGAATGGTAGAAACTTTAGTGATTATTACTAACGTGGTTACGTGACTGTTTTGGAAAGTGTCGAAAATGCGGCACGCGAACAGCAAGCAGCACTCTCTCTCCCTCTCTCTCTCTCTCTCTCTCTCTGCCACATTCTCCGTCTCTTTTGTTGGTGGGAGAGTCGTTCCACATTATTAACAAGTTTGTGCACTGGCTTTGATTCTGGCTGTCTGTTGGCTGCGTCATAAAAATAAATCCACTGGCCAAACTAAATTTCGAACGTCGTAAGTCAAATATTTATGAAGATTCGCCAAGCAAAATTTAATGTGTGAAATTGCTGCAAAAGTGGCATCAACGCTATCAGCGAGGCATTTAACACTAATTCATAATAAGATGTCGTTGACAGTTAACCCATGCACGTGGCCAAAAAAGGTAAGGATCACACAAAGACAAAGAAGCAGGAGGAGAAGAGGTGTTAGCGGTCGTTCCAGTTGACAATGAAATCTTGTTGTCCTCGTTGTCTCCATGATGAAGGCTGCGGCCAGAATGTTCAAACTTTTCACTTCTCTATTTTTTGTGTTTTTTAACCCACAACAAGTCAGCATACTCTCTTTTTTTATATTTTTTATGGCTGCTGTGTTTGCGGTTCTTTTGGTTTTGTCCTTTTGGCTTTGTCGCGAACGCTACGCTTCACGCTCTCTGTGTGTGTGTGTGTGGACGCGTGTTTTATGTTGTCTGTCTATGAGCTGCTTCATTTTGGCTAGAACTTCTCTCTTTTAGTGGCCCCTCTTTTTTCTACATTTCTTTTTTATTCGGTTTTTTTTTTTGTTTTAGCCAGGCGGAAAGCTGTCATAAGCAGATAAGCTGCCGCAATAAGCCTAAGCTGGGATATATTTGCACTGATTTACGAGATTCGCTTTTGCATATGGTAATCGTAAAGGGATCCCGCACTTGAGCAGGGAGAAAGGGTTCTCAAGGGGGCTAGAAACAACACAGAGAGATCGTTCAATGAACTTGGACAAACGTTGAAAAGGTTTTTAAAATTAAAGAGCAGGATGTGGGCATTGTGGCATGTCTATGAAATTCGATAAAAGTTCTATTAAAAATGCAGAAAATGCGCAAATAAAGCTGTCGATTGAAACGAAGTCTTCTTGTGTAGCAAGAAGTCGACTAGGAAATGCCCTGTACTTAGCTGGTGTATCTAAGAAATACTTAAATATTCAATTCAAAAGGCAGTCAACAAGGATAGGTTTGTTATATATTTATAGTAAATTAAATATGATTTTCAAATATATTTGATATTTTTTTATTTGTCAAAACTAATTCAAAATTAATTAATTTTTAAAATCGTTTTTTTTCCTTGTAATTTTAAAACTCTGTTTTCTTTTAATTTATTTAACGTTAACTTAGAGCAGTTGACAAAACAATATGTAGTATTCCACATAAAGGTAAAAATATTAAATTAAAAAGTAAATATAAAATGTTTATTTCAAACAGAAAAGAAATTAATAATTGCATGACAAAAAGTGGTAAAATTTTAATAATATAAATTCAACAATTTTTGAAATAAGTATGTAATTAAATACAATAAAATTAAATACAATAATATCTAATAATTACTGGAGAGAGACAAAGAGAAAGTATGTTTTGTAAAGGGCTTGGCTGGACTTGTGTATTGTATCCGCTTCACTGATGGTGTTGTCGTCGCGTTGGCACATGAATTAAAATTTAGATTTAAAAGCAATTTTGTCTTTGTCCTGCTCCGACTACCCTCAAGCCAACCCCCTCCCTTCCACAGTCCCCTTCAGCCCCTTCCGTGCACTGGCAAGGTGGAGTCGAGCATGAAATTTAATCAACAAAGTGCAGCGCTTTTTGTGAGCTCTTCACTTTTGTTTGTGATGTCGCTGGCTGTTGTTGTTGCTATTGTTGCAGTGTTTGTTGTGGCAAGCGGCAACCTTAAAATATGTGTCGCCCGCGTGCTTCGCTTTAATGCAGTATACTTAGAAATGTGGCAGCAGATGCAACTAGACTCTCTCTCTCTCTCTCTTTGTCTTACACTCTCTCTGTTTCTGTCGTTTTAAGCATATTGTGCATATCTGCTGTTGGCCAATTTATTTATTAATATTTTGCAGCAAAACTCGTTGCGATATTTTGCTGCCACTTCTGCTGGTTGGTGGCATTGGCGCCACAATGAAGCAGCTCGTTTTGCTTTTGCTTTTGTTTTTGCTTTGCCACTTTTGCTGCTCTTGGTTGCCAATTAAATTGGATTAAAAATTCCATTTTCCATTTTCTTACAAAAGCAAATTTGACTGCATGTTTGTTTGTGCCATATGCGTCAAAATGTTTGCGCAAATTGGCCGCTCATTGCAGGGCCCGAAGCGCCATTGGAATCAAATAACCGAGGCTACGTGCCGGGGCAACGCCAACGTGTGGCATCCACCAACCAAATCAAATATCGAGCTACAAAAATTGGCTATGCTGGCTAATCAAAATTGTGAAAATTGCGTTTCCCTATGCAAAAAACGAAAAAAAAATGAAATGAAGAAAAAACGGGGTATAACTAAGGGGAAATTTCAAGGAGGGGAGGTTAGCACGTAAAGGGCTTTTCAAATTTCTTATGCACAAATTGCGCTGGCTAAAACAAATGCAGCTGCGTTGGCACTCGAAAATATTGAGCTCGTTGAGAACTGTATACAATATTGGTTGGAATTTTGACTTCCAAGAAATTCGAATTGTTGGTTGAGGCAGAAAAATGACTCTAACTGACGCTTTTGTTGTTGTTGTTGTTGCCAACAAATGTTGCCAAGTGGATGCCCAGGTTGCTCATGAAGTTGTGGCCACGTGCAATCTGTGTGATAGAGTGTTTGTGTGTGTGCAGTGTCGAGCTTTGTTGGTTTTTAATTAACTTTTGGCTGCAGGATACAACATATTGTGAAAATTAACGCACACACACACACACACACAGAGAACAGTTTACACACCTTTAGACCGTGGCAAATACAAACATTTGGGTGTGTGTACGTGTGAAACTTTGCTGGGCACTTTTATTGAATGCCCCTCCCTGTCTGGCAACCAAGTAGAAGATTGAAACATTGTTCGCACATCATCGAAAATTGGAAACATTTTTGAAGTTTTGAGCCGAGTCGAGATGATGGTCATTTTCATCCAGGAAAAACAAAAAGAGTAAATTTGATTTTTGTTTCCATGGTCCGAGAGAAGACGTTCAATTAAAACTAAACAAATTGAATAAATGACAGGCATTTTAACAAATTAGAAGTTGTTAACGAACAGTTTGAGTATTTTGAACTATCGTTCGACCATTTAACATGATATTATTTCTATTTTTTGGCAGTGCAGAGAGAACAAACAGCATTTATCTCAATTAATCTTAAACTTTGCCTAGTCGCTGGAGCTGGCAATCAAAACTTTTAATTATTTTTTGCCAGTCAAATATGCAAACATTTTTTCTCTATTTTTTCAGGTTCTGTTGCTGTTGTTGTTATTGTTGTTGTTTGTGGCATGTTGTTAACTTTTGATGTTTTAATACACTGCAATTACATGCAACAGCCAGAGGAAGGGCAGTCAAAGTGCAACAGCAACAGCAATAATTTAAAAAAACATACAACTTGCAACAGCAACAACAAGAATAACAACAACAAAACATGCGTTTAAATGCAACAAAGGGGTGAGCAAATGATGAACGGCGGCTCGCTCATGGGGCGTATGAGCAATGGACGGGCATTAACGCGCGTCCACGGGGCGTATGCGCAATTTTGAATAGCGAATAACAAAAAAAAAAAACAAAAAACAACAAATGAAATGAACACAAAAAAAGGGAGTACATTTGACGCTGATTTCCTGCGGTCATTTGACTGAAATAGTTTAGTTTTGGGAATTGTTTTTAGTTGACCAAGGCAGCTGCCACTCCCCTTTTTCCCCCAGCTGCATATGTTACTTGTTGTTGTTGCGAGAGTTATTCTCATATTTGTTTTGCTTTGCTTATTTTTGAATTCTCGTATTTGTTGCAAACCAAATATTTATATTACTTATTGTTATTGTTGCTCGTTGTTATTGTTGTTGTTGTTGCACTGCGCGCTTTATTTGTGTGTTGCGTTTTCTTGTTGTTGTTGTTTTTGAACAAAAGTTAATTAATTGAGTTTTGTAAAGTTTTGGCTATAACATAAATTCAAATTGTTGTGCACGGCTGCGAGGCCTCGGTTGTGATTCTAGTATACTCTTTGGTAAGAGCGGGTATGCTGACTTGTCCAGCTGCTTTAAAATAGCAGAGTATTTGTCTGTCAATAATTAAAATGTTAAGTCAACAATTGTTTTTAATTAAATTTAATTATAAATTTAAGTATTTAAAATAAAATATGAATTTTGAATAATACATATACACCTCTATTTAGCTCAAAAAATATTTGTTGGTCAATCAATAATTTATAAAGTAAAGGCAACAATTGTAGATCTTAAACTATAGTACTTATTATAAATAGTATATTATTCTTCTCGACTTGTATAACCTTCTGTTCTTTTCGCTTTTCTTCTTCGCACCTTTTGGAGTAAATTTATTTAGGCCATTGCCGGCGCTGTTTATAAATTGCATTTACCGAGGGGAGCGGGGGTAGAGAAAAGGGTCAGCAGTAGTTGGAGCCATATCTGCAGCAGTTAAACTAAACTGCAACAGCAACTGCAGTCATTCAGCGGCACTTGATTGCCGCTGCTGCCACATAGATTTTCGCGGTAAAAGTTTAAGAGGCTATTTGCCAAGAGTGATTGGGGCATTGTTGAAAAGAGAGAGAGAGCGGAAGAGAGAGAGAGAGAGGGGGAGGGAGAGACCTTTACCTATTAGTTCCAGTTAATCAAATGGCGCAAACAAATTTATGTTAACCACATAATCAATGCGGCACCTGCAGCAGCCGCAGACACTGAGAGAAAGGGAATATTGCTCATACGCAGCGTGCACGCCTTTAGCTCATATGTTGCATCTGAGCGCGCTTGCGACATATCAAACGCAATCTTTATTTATCGCTTTCAATAAGTTGGCGCAAAACGGCTGGCGATGCTGCCACAGATTGAGCTTGGCGGGGATTGGAGGCACGCAAAACCCATTAAAGGCATTACGCGGCTGCCATTTTTCTCGAACCGCGAAGTCGCGTGCCACGCCCCCTTTGCCACCAACTGCGGTCATATAGTTTGGCATTTTTTTTCTCCTTGTTCTTGTTGAGCTGTTTTGTTTCCTTTTGCATCGCATTTTTTGCGGCAAATTAAAAACGATAAATTTGCAACGCGCAACTCGAATGCTGCTGCCATAGACAAATCCGTATGCATCAAGCGGTAGCTTGAGCCCGGAATGAGACCCAGAGATGGGACCTAGAGATGGGACAGCAATGTTGACAGTAGAAGAAAACTGAGAGCAGAGAACAGCCAAACAAATAGCCAAATAAAAGCGCAAATTGCATACTGTTGTTGTAACAGTTGTAATTGTTGTTACACTGGACTGCGCCTCTGAATAGCGAGCGACAAATTTGGAAGTCATGACTGCACAATAACAATAAAACAACCGACGCGCGCACGCCGCACAAAAATATTCTTGAGCCCCGTTTTCAACTGGCCAAAAAGGCCACTAGCAACAACAACAACAACAACAATAGCGATGACCGGCAAAGTGACCGGACAACCATTGGACCCGGTGGCCATGGTCAGTGGTCAGCGGTCGCCGCATACAAGAAATAAATTCGCGACGCTTTTCGACGACAAGTGCCACATAAATTCTAAATGCATTTGCCACAGTCCCAGCAGAAGGCGGCACTTGCCTCGGCTTACACACACACGCACACACACTCACATGTATATATACATGCATACATATAACTCTATCGTATTTGGCATATCGCCCCACTAACCATGAATAAAGCTTTGCGGGATTTCAATTGCGGAAAATACTGTCGTGGAACAATTTCGAAATTCTTTTTCTTTTAATTTTAATTTTATTTATATTTTTTTTGTTGACCCCCGGAATTCAAATAAATAATTTGCGGTTTGCATAAGATAAATCAATAGAGTTGTTATTAAAATTCCGGTTACCATATAGAAACATAAATAAAATGTTTGGTTGGAGAACATGCCGGATTGTGGTGAAGATTAAAACCTCGGTATGTCTCTGTTTATGTTCAGATATTAACTACTTGTTGGATATGTAAAGTAATCCTATTTAAATCTTGGATATTGAATTTTAATTATGGACTGCTGTTTATAAATAATTTTCTATTTTTCATATGTAGTAACTGAAAAATGATCGAAATCTTTCACTTTTCATTCAAAATAACTGGGTTTGGTTCCCACCCTGCCAAAAAAACATTTACGCAAAAATATTCCATTACAGTCAATTGCTTTAAAAATTAGTATTTTTAAGTTCCTTGGTATGGAACGAATATACTCTTTACCTAAATACATTGAAAACGTTAAACGTATTTATAGATACGTTTATAATTACTCAGCTTTTCACTTATTAAAACGTAATCATAAGTTCCCTAAATTTACAAATGTAACTAAGACTCGTTTGGAAACATTGCTTAAGTAAGTGGTGCTATTTTATATATCGCAGCTGTATATAAAAAAATGATTCACAGAAAATTAAAAATGTTTGCTCCAAAAAACACATTTAAAACATAATGCTTAAAGGAAGTTTTTATTAATAGCTTAATGTTTTCGACCACTTCTATATTTTTTTTGCGAATTATGTTACAGTTCAGAAACTTTTAGATATACCTTCCTTATTGTAAAAGACAGGGATTAAAACCGCAACGAATATCGGTTTCAGTTACGGTATCGGTTATGCTCGAATTAAGATTTTCGGTTATCGGTTATGCAAAATCTTGGAGTATCGGTTTCGTAACGGTTATCGGTTTAAAAATACCGGTATGGTATCGGTTCACAAAAAAAAGAAATTAAGGTTTTCGGTTGACCAAAATAAGACGCTTTATTCATTGTTTTACATGAAAAAGAACTTAATGCTCTTTTTAGCCTGGAAAATAAAGTTATCTGATGACTGGAATGATCCAGTGTAATGTCGATTTTATTATAATTTGATCTCACATAAATTTGGTTTGAAAATTTGGATTATTTTGATTTTACTGAACTTTGATAACTTTGAACCGCCATAACTTTGTCAAAAGTCAATCAATTGCGGAATGTAAATTTGAGCATTCATTTACCTCCAAATTCGTTCTGCATTTGAATTTTTTTCATTTTAGAAAATTTTTGAAAGTCGAATTTTTTCGAAATTTTACAGTGTTACCTTTATCTTTTTTGATTTTATCGAAAAAATTCGAATTTTCAAAATGAACATTATTTAAATGCAGAACGAATTTGGAGGTAAAATCATGCTCAAATTTACATTCCGCATAAAAATTGATTGACTTTTGACAAAGTTCAAAGTTATCAGTACCTGCGACGGCCAGTACCGAAATTAGCACATATAAATCAATCGGTTACTAAACGGCTATTTCGGTTTAAAGAGTTTCGGTTTATGGGTTTCGGTACAGCGGAAAAATATTTTTTTGGTTCCGGTTTCAGTTACGGTTACAAATTTCAATCGGTTATTGCCGGTTAAAGGTTACGGTTTCGGTTAAGGTTTTAATCCCTGGTAAAAGATAATGAAGTTGCTTTGATTTTCATGATATCCAAAAGCTGAAATCAAATATAAATAAAATTAAATTTATCAATGTTTACAAAAATCTCCCAAAAATGTATGGAGTTTTGTGAGATTTTCGGTTGATTTTCTGTGGCACCTCTGTGATCAATTTTAAGAAATTAAAAAACAATAAATATTATGTCATAGTTATTTAATATTTGTATGTTGCTGGAGATTTGCAGTTCTTCAATGTGTAAGCCCAAAATATTCACTGCTGAAACTACGTTTAAACTAGTTTTTGAGTTAGAGTTAGTTAAATTAGATGATTAGCAATATATTTACAGTTAATATTTATACTTGAGATCGTCTCAATAGCCATACATTTTTAATCCAAATGTATTCGCAATGCTAATGCCGTGCTATATGTTTCACAATCCGAAGTTTAGCATGGCTGCTGATTTGAACAACGTGTCCCCATAATTCCTTTATTTGCCGATACCATTGGGCAAATATTGAAATACAAATATACATATGTATAAAACATGGCTCATGAGCACAGATTTAGCAAAAAGCCAAACCTAAACCCGAAAAAAAAGGAAGCCAAATGCGTTGCCAACATTGCAATAACAACATAAAGCTCTATAGCAACAATAGGCCAAAAAACAACGGGGCAAACAAGGCAATTACAAAGTGCCAAAATGGCACAAGCCATAACAGCGACGATTCCTGTAGCCTTTCCCCCCTCACTCATACCACTTACCCCTTGCCTAGACAATACCAACAAAAACAAATAGCCAAAGCTATTTCAATGTATTTATCCTATGGTCGATCCACATATGCATACCCCGTGCTGTATCCCATGGACCCCATGCGGCTTTTGCAACTGGCAAACTGTCATCAATTTGGTGTGTGTGTGTGTGTCGTTTGGCCAATGGCCATATTGTCAATATGTATTGAAACTCACTCAAGCTATTAATGCTGAAAGCTTTTACGGTCACTTCAGGCAGAGAGCAAGCGGAAGGGCGGAATGGCAGGGGGGAGGGCGTGGCACACACCCAGGGTGACCGCAGGCAGCACCAGCTGGTGTCAAACTCAAAAGTGGTTTGCTTTCTATTTTTTTGTTGTTGTTGTTTTTAGTGCAACTAGAAAAAACATTAGCCAAAATATAAACATGAACTTTACATTTGAAATATGAGTGTGCCATTTATTTCATGAGGTGAGAGGCGAGACACAGTTGATATGGAGAGAAAAGATCGTGGTGAGGAAGGGAGGTGACTGTCTGAGGGGTGTTTAAATTTTAAAGCCAAGTCGGGCAGTAACAATTTGTAAGACGCACGAATTTGTAGATAAGACACGGACCGACAGGCGCTGTCTGCACAGGACGCGCAGCTGGACAAGATGAGTTGGATTGGAAGGAAAATGTGCGGAAAAACTCCGTTTAGCGGGCAGACATGCAAAAGGGACAGCCAGAGAAGGGGAAAACCAGGTCTACAATTGCAAACTTAACGTGTCAATGGCAATTTGAAGACGGCGGGCAGCTGAATACACAGTAAGAGTTGAGGACGATAAAGGCATGAAAGCAAAGAAAGCAAATCGTTGGGGCAACCCGAAACGTCTGGTAAAAGTTCTTCAAAAAGTTTCACTTTAACTTGAACAATTGACTTTTTTCCTTGATCCCTGCGATTGTTGTTGTTGTCCCTTCCCACATCGACATCTACATCCACATCCACATCCACGGACAAGGACACTTGACTTGCGACCAAAGTCAACCGGTTGCTGCCTCATCTATACATATACTCGTACATCTTTCTAAGTACAATTGAAACGTGGTTGCGTTTCTTGGTATTGAAATGTTGGCAGCCAAGTTATTGTTATTGTTATGGGCCTTATTGCTGTTGTTGTTATTGTTATCATTGTATTGTTGCTGTTGTAGCAAATCGACATCTTCAACACCACATAGAGAAAGAGAATGAGAGAGAGGGATAACAGCATTTGTTGCCTGCTCATGAAACTGTAAGCGCAAAGTTTGCTTTACTTTTGTGTCACGCTCTGTTGCTTTCGCCTGTGACTTTGTCCTCGCACTCGGCGTGGAAAGTCGAAAGCAAAATTGAAAATGCTCATAATTTGGCTGTAAAAGATTTCAATCGTGAATCGTGAAAGTTTACGCTGCCGCTTCGACTTTATTTCAACTGATTTTACAATTGATTTTAATATACACAGTAAGTGGGAGTGAGAAAGCAAAAGACAAAGAGAAATAATAGAAAATTTGGAAAATGTTTAAGTGGCAAAAAGTTGTAAATATCTTGTCGATTCAATCGTGCAACTAATTGAAAATTTGCTAATGAAATTGTTGAGAAAATTAGAATTCATCTTATCAACTTATATTCGATGTAAAGCTTTCATTGTGAATCTGCGACCTGTTGGCTTGTAAGGGCGGAATTTGATCAAAAAAATTAAATTAACATTTAAAAAAATTTGAAAATTTTTCGAATTTCTTCATTAACCAACTGGGGCAATTTATAGTTTAGTTTCGGTTTTTTTTTTTGCAAAATATCCAAAAGTTACATCGGTTTATGGGCTTGTGTCTGTCTGTCCCTATGAATATGTAGATCTCATAGAGTTTAAAAACTATAGCAACAAATTTTGGTCACAATACTCCAATTTTGTGTTCGCAGATCGAGTTTGTTTCAGAATTTTCCAGGCCCCTCTCCGCCTTCAAAATGGAAAAATAATAATATAAGGACAGCAATTTTGAAGATACAAGCAGGGATTTAAACCTTAACCTAAACCGTGACCTTTAGACGAAAAAAACCGATTGAAATTTGTAACCGTAACTGAAACCGTAACCGAACAAAATGTTTTCCGCTGTTTCGAAACCCATAAACCGGAACTCTTTAAACCGAAATAACCGTTAAGTAACCGATTCATTTATAAGAGTTAATTTCGGTTGTCCCAGCTATTGAGACACTTTGATAACTTTGAACTGCCATAACTTTGTCAAAACTCCATCAATATCCATGCGCAATGTTAATTTGTGCATGATCTTACCTCTAAATTCGTTCTGCATTTAAATTTTTTTCATTTTGAAAAATTTTTGAAAATCGAATTTTTTCGAAAATTTACAGTGATTTACAGTTTTTGATTTTTTCAAAAAATTTAAAATTTTTAAAATGAAAAAAATTTAAATTCAGAACGAATTAAGAGATAACATAATGCACAAATTAACATTGCGCATGGAAATTGATTGAGTTTTGACAAAGTTATGGCGGTTCGAAGTTATTAAAAATCAGTAAAATCAAAATAATCGAAATTTTCAAACCAAGTTTGTACTCATGTGATCAACTTATAATAAAATCTACATTACGCTGGACCATTCTAGTTACCAGATAACATTATTTCTAGGCTAATAAGAGCATTAAGCCATCATCTAAAACAATGAATAACGCTTCTTATTTTGGTCAACCGAAAACCTTAATTTTTATTTTTTTCTGAACCGAAACCAGTTTTTTTATCTCTTTTCATTTAATTCAGAAATAATAATAAAAAATGTTATATATTTGCATAAATTGGGAAAGTTGAGCTTTTCTAAAATTAGACTAATGCATATTTATTTTTCTATAAACTGTAAAGTGAGGCTAGAGCTAACGGCCACAAAACGGAACCTGAAACACGCGCAGGTACTTCACGCAAAAACAATTTCGAGGAAAATGAAACCGAAACTCTAATCAAGCCGTGTTACAAGTACTGCCACCAACACTTAGCCTCCGTCGCCCACGTTCTGACAAATCTCAGCACACAAAACGACAAATGAAGAGAGAGAGAGAGAGAGAGAGAAGGGGGAGCTTTTGTTGCTCTTGATGAAAGGGGAGTGGAGAAAAGTCGCGACATTCGCGCTTAACTCCTGGCAAATGCTCTGATTAGCCAGAGTTTTGGGTTGCCATTGAAGTGACTGACGAGTGACACTGTGTGTGTGTCTCTCTCTCTCTTTCTCCTCGCTGATGAGGTCGAGTTTCAAACAATAACAAACGAGATTTTAGGGATTTATGATGTCGCTTTTGAAGGGGGCAAAAGAGTGAAAAGGGGGGGGGTTTGGGTTGCTTGTCTATTGTCATTTCTCAAAACTCGGCGTTGCTCTCGATTTGTTTGCGTTTTGTTTGTCAATGCTCATACGCCATGTTGCCCGCTCGTTAGCTGGTTAGCCGGTTTGCCTGCTGTTGTTGTCATTGTTGTTGTTGTTGTTACTAGTCTGGCCCGCCCGCTTGTAACAATATTTATTCATGTTAATTAAATTGTGTGAATATCACAATTTTCCATATGACTGCGCACATTTATTGTCTTTCAATTTGCGGCTATGCTTGTTCTATTTATTTCACTCACTCTATCTCTATCTCTATCGCTATCTCATTTAGCTTTGTTTGATATTTTAGCTGCAGCACACTAAGGGTATGCTAGTTAATAATTTCTAAGATAGAGAATAAAACAAGCAAGTTAATTGAGTTTTAAAGTGGAAAATTTGAAATCACAGCAGTGATTAAATGAAATTCAAAAAAATAATTTTACTTTTGCATTTGTTTTTTGATTCCCAAGATATTTTTTTTAATTCTATTTATATTTATTTATTTATTTAATTAATATTATTTTTAAAGTTAAAAATGTAATTATAATTTATTATTTAATGATTTTTGAATGGAAGTCTTAAGTGATGCGACAATATATGTAATACCATTGTTTTAAATGTGAACCTCTTCATATCTTACAGGGTATTAAAAGTCAAGTACTAAAGAAGTTTGCTCATGTTGTTGCTTCATTTATTTGCTTGGTTTGCCTAGTCATCGCGGTGCTGTAAGTTGGCCAACAGGCTTTCATTAGCATCGAGTCTGTAATTTGCCACGTCCAACTGTTATGACTGTAATCCCTGAGAACCGCAACGCATGCAAAAATAACCAATAATTTCTTTTCAATTTCCATTCGCCTTGGCCGCAAATTGCACGCAAGTAACGGCCCCAGTCCCGGCCCAGCCCGGAAGCCAGCGTTAGCCTGGCCAACTCTCCAATCCGAATCTCCTCCCAGTCGTCGACAGCTGACATAATAATTTGAAAGCAATTTCAAACGCCGAAATGTCCCCATAGTCAGTGCGACTGCCACTTGCTTTGCAGCATGGCAAAATTGTCAAATTCGCACTTTGACACCAGAAGACAGAGAGAGAGAGAAAGAGAGAGTAAGAGAAAAGGAGAAGAAGAGGGAGAGGAAACACATAATACAATTTTCGGCACACTGCAATAATATTTCAATATGTAATTTTGGGCAAATTCCAGTTGTGCCAACTGTACGACAATTGTATTGGATGAGTTCCGAGTTGGGAAACCAACTCGAGCTGTGATAATTTCCCCCAAGAACGCAGCATTAACACGAGACGCAGTTGGCCGATGGCCAGATGTTAAATTTGGGGCTAAGAGGGGTAGAGAAGAGGGATGGGGCATGTTTAGTGTGTTTGTCATATTTGCATGCGCAAGTAAAAAGGTTTCTTGCTGCAGGCAAATTGATCCCAAGTCCCTGGCTTATGAAGGACACGGACTCAACTACAACTACAACTACAACTATATTCATTGTGGGTGGACATGCACTGCAGTTGACTCTGTTCGGTTTGCTCCGATGTGGCAGATAATAAACGTTGCTGCAGTTAGAAAAAAAAGAGAAATATACAAAAAGAAAGACGGACAGAGAGAGAGAGAGAGAGAGAGAGGGAAGCCAATTGGAAGAAGAAGCGATGGAGCGACGATGGCAGCACAAAAAGCAAACTCTCAAAGGACCTGTGACAGGATAATGCATGCTTGCATTTTAGATGACAATAATGCATTTTTGTTTTAAGGGTAATTTTGCAAAATGCTTTTTCCGCTGCTGCGCTCTCCCTACCCCTCTCGCTCTTTCTCACCAACTCTAACTCCATCTTCAATTTCCTCGCTCATCTTATTTTCTCTCTCTCTCCTGTTTTCTGTTTCGTCTCAGCAGACTTTGGGGAATTTCATTATAAAATAAATATACAAAAAGTTTTCCTATTTTTACGTAAAAAGCACAAAAGGCGACTTCCATAAAGTTGCTCGAATGAAATCTGCAGCTCGGATTTGCAGTGCCCAAAAAGGCAACAAAAGTGTCCTTTAATGTCACATATTTTATGAGCATCTCGCATCTCTCTCAGTGATTCACACACAACTATTTAAGATTTGAATTACATTTTCAAGGGGGGTGGGGGGAGGGGGCGGAAAAGTACTTAAAACTCGGCAGTTAATTAAACTCGCGTTTAACTCGCTCGAGTTGCCAAAGTTTGCTGTTGATGGCTAACAGAAAGCAAACATATTTTTTATGCGCCTTACATTTTTTATGGCACAATAATTTTTCAATTAGAGCAACAACCATTTTGTCTTCAGCTCGCAGCAATAAATGAAATGTTGCAATGGCCCGAAGAAGAGTCTTGACATGGCTCTAAATTAACTGACGACGACAGACGGGGAGGAAATGACTGCAAGTATTTGTAAATTATGTTAATGACAGCACATTGACTTTATTATGAGCATAGACAAGACTGAGAGGTGGAATTGCTTATGAAGAGAAAATGATGGCTAACTGAGTTTATGGCCAAGTCATAGACTGTTGCTTCATTATTACCAGCCTTAGCTGTAGCCCACTTTAAAGACTTTCACTTTAGTGCAATGCCAGGCCAGGGCTAATCGATTGGCGTTCGTTTCCGCTCTCCTGGGATTAAGTGAAAAAGTCTATAAAAACAGACATAGGGCTAGTCGCCTTACTATGACTGTGTGTGTGTGCATGTTTCCTGCGGCACAGTTGACATTCAACAGCTGCCAGGCAGCGGAGTGTCTGCCTTATGTCTGGGGCTAATCCTCGACAGGCACGTTCGCATTTTCCGGGCGGAAAACGATGCTTAAAAATTAAAGATTGTGAACCAACTCGCACCAACTCACATGCGGGATGATTTGATGACTATTCGTGTTCTGTTTGCTTTTCATTTCCTTCAACAGCTGCCGGAATCGGTCGTTGTCCTGTATATCAATGCTGGAACTGGAGATCAGCAGCAGCTGCCGGCGGCATTGGATAAATAAACAAAGCAACTTTCAGAGCAATCCAGTTCAGCTGATGGCATTTGTTCTTCTTCTCTTCTTTTCATTTCATACTTTGGGTCGCATTTTTTAGTCGCACTGGCGACTAATTTGCAAGACAATTAGAAGGTCTCTTGGCCAGAAGCAGACGCTCGTTAATGAAAGCACCGCGCGATAAGAAATTTCTAACGAATGTCAAATGGGCGACCGCGTTGCCTTCGAGATGGCGGCGCCTGTGCTGAAAAGTAAAGTAAATGTTTACATTGAAAATCAGAAATTTGCATAATTTGCCATAAAGTGGGGAAAAGGTTTGTCGCTTTTCCCAGATAAGACCCCAAATATTATTCATGGCTTTTTGGCTGGCCAAAGTTTTTATTTTGAGGGGGAAAAACATCCATTGTCCTTGGGCTATGCGATAATGTCACATGTGACTGCCGACAACTTGGCGATAATGTCCAAAAGCTGTCAAACTGGACGCCGGTTATGGAGCAGGTGTCAGCTGTTTTCGACCAGCGTTCAACAGGATGAAAAGGACACGCCGGCTGTGTTATCGTTCCTCTCGTTGTTGTTGCTCTTGTTGCATTGTATCGCCGAGAGAGAGAAATTGTGTCCTCGGCAAAATTGCAATACAAACCAGCAACAATTTTCGCTCTTTTGCTGAGCGACTCGTCTCGTGTTTTATGCTGTATCGTGTTTATGTTTACGGCCTGTTGTTGTATCATGCCACTAAACAACTCGTAAACAAAGCGCAGAGGCGTCGTTTCCACCGGGGTTTTTTATCTCAACTGTTTAATAATTATTTTCATCAATTGCTGACTGACGCCATTTTGTTCAAGTGAAATTATTCTAGCATCTATATGTAGTTTGAAATGTGAAGCCACCTCCTTTCTGGTATATAAGCATCTGTGGCATTTACATGGCCAGTGAACAGACTCCGCCTCTGTGCTCTATATGCAGTTCTCAATGTGGCTGCTGCTGACGTTTTACTGGCGCTTGCAGCCGTATTGGTGAACTCGCTCTCTCTCTCTCTCTCTCTCTCTCTCTGAGAACTGGTAGAGAGAGAGTAGAAAAAGCAGAGCACAGTTTTGTGCGCAACGGTGGTGAATTGCGTGAAAGGACTTGCTGGACACATGGAATGCGCTACAGTTGGTTGTCGTTAACAACTCGGTTGGAAAATCAGCTGAAGAGTTTTCAAAATCAGCAGATGGATCATATTTATTATGGCCCTATACACTATGATCCTATTAAATTTCCAGTCATTTGTAGAGCTCTCACAGATGAACTGAGCCTATCTTTTGACATGAAAATAGAGCGAAACATGCTCGTAACTCAGTCAACGAGTTGCTCTTGAATTCCGCTATGATGACGATGGGCGAGTCGGTTTAGAGGCAGCTGGTGGTGGCTTCGGTACTTTGGGCGACTCTCTGGCATTCGAATCTTCTGTGAAATCGTGCAAATTAGCATATCAAATGCCATAAATGAAGCACGAACCGAAGAGGCGGGGGAGGGTCGTGAATGTATGCAAGTGTATGTGTGTTATTGTTACTCATACGCCGCATTGTACGAACGAATGAGCGCACGAAGGGGCGGTGCGACAGTGTGCGACAAGTGTGAGGACGAGGCATCAACTTGGCTTTCCTTTTGTCCATACACACACACACACACATAGACGACTGCATGCCCTTGCAACTGTATATGTGATTTAGTTGCACACGATAATGTCAACCACAGTACGCCTTTTATAGCTGCCTTGTTGAATTTTTTGTTCTGCTGCCTGCTTGGGTTGGCCAACGTGCCGGGCCATGGTCTATATGACCGTGTCTGCCTGTGTGTGTGTGTCTCATTTTGGTGGTAGTGCAGCGACGGCTCTGCCACGGACAACAGCTGAACTCTACCTAGCGACGACTGCCGCCGACTTGGCTCTTCAGCTCTTCAGTGTTAATTCGTCGACACGAGACGCTGCGTTTCGCTTGAGCGTCAACGTCAACGTCTACAATAATTGTCCTGAGCCGAGCAACTAACTGGGATCGTACATAAAACAGCTGTTGTTGTTGTTTGTTGCCCCTCGCAACATCGCGAGTTTTGTTGTGTTTCGTTTAAATAAAAAGAGCGAACAAAAAAACAGTTCGATACAATTCAAAGTGTTCCACTTCTCAGCCGGTTCGTGCTACGTGTCTGTGTGTGTGTGTGTCGGTGTGTGTGTTAATGTATTGGTGTAGGCTACTGAGAGGCTCTTCGGCTCATGCAGTTGCGTTTCTGCTGCGAAATAGTGTGAGTAACCATGTTCCAAACTTGCCTCTTCCTATTGTATAATGTACTGTATTGTGCATTTACTCATTTACCGTCGCTCAACCTGGTCGCCAGTTTGTTATGGCCTCAACAAAAAAACCTTGAGAAAAAAATAGAAGCTAGAATTTAAAAATATAACAAATATATTTTTAATATTTGAGAGAATAATCATTTAAAAATGAAAAAAAATCACAAGATTTGTTCTGTTTTTGAAAATAATTAAAAACCTTTTACCTTTTTACCTTTTTTACCAAAACAAACCTGAGAATCACAGATAACCGCATGATACTTCTATATACTACATCGTAAACTTTACACAATACTGTAAGAGCTTAAAATCAAGGTTGCAAACCACCAAAATTTTGGTAAAGGTTCAGTTTGGTGGTTCGAGCCATAGAGCAAGACTTATGTTCGGTTCGCGAACTGGTTTATATCCCCCTGATCCCAAGGTATGGGTTCGAACCTTGGTTCAATTTAGTGTAGGAAAATATTTTTGATGAATTAATTGTTTCTTGAATTTTTTAACATATTACATTTTTTAAATAGTCTAAATAAATACATTTTTTTATTTGACTTATGATTTAATGTTTTCTATTCAACATCTCAAATAGTTGCACAATATTCGAAATGCATAAAATTTATGTAATTACTTGATGGCGTTCGGTTCAGTTTCACAGTGTCAATAGTTTCAAAGGTGCGGTTCATGATCCTGTTCGGATTATTCAAAATGCCGAACCGAACCGAACCGGTTCTGCGAAATTCGTTTCAGAACCGTTTTGCAGCCATTGTCTTTACAAAGGAGACAGTACTATGAGGAGGGTAATAATATTAAAGCAGTTTTATAATTTAAATATAATAATTTCTAAGATCTTTGAAGAATGTACTGCTGGTAATGAACATTTTTATAATTTAAATTTATTCGTTTCTTAGCTGTATTAGAAGACTTGGAATAAGCTAGGTATTAGATTCTTATTGAGTATTAGTATCAAGTGAGTTTCGAAAATTGAAAGTTTATCAAAGCCACAAGGATTTTCAATATGCTACGAGTAATGCATTCAATTCAGTAAATTTATGGGAAAAGTAACAACTGGTAATCCTATTATGACGTCTTGTGAATAATGGAACTTTAAAACACATTTTAGAAAAAAATGACGGGGAATCAAGCCCAGTTATTTGGTGACAGGTCGGACGGGACTATAACTAGAAAGCCACTGACCTCACTGGGTATTAATTATTCATTTAAAGAACAGTTGTTCAAGTTCGTTTCATAAATTGTTCCATATTTGAGATATGCTGAAACAGAAATGACAATATTAAATTGTATCAACAACAATATTAATATCAACAATAATATCAGATTACTATATCATACAACTAACTATTGGCAAAAACCTTTATTTTGCTAGATTTGCTAATTAATGTTATTTTTCAATTGGTTTCACGAAACTCACGCATTTGTTTACTTTGTTGAAGTAAAAACTGAAACACTTGCTTCTGAATTTTAATTAATTTTGTTATTATAAATTCATTGACTTGCTGTGTATTATTGAAAACAAGTTGATTGTGTTTCTCTAAACAAACAAAAAATCAATTACAAAATCATTTCGTAGTTTACTTGAATCAATTCTAATGCATTTTTAATGCATAACTAAAAAGCATGCAGTGTAATCTCCTTGACCAGCTGGATCACAGCTCATTTGACCCACTACACTTCTGACTTTGTTTTTATTTTGTTCTTTATTAAGAATTTTAAGTATATAAAAAATTAAAATTAAATTATGCTGCGGACATTTAAGCATTAATTAACCAATATGCGTAATGCAAACATTATTTCAATCTGCTACCGATTAAAAAATAAACTCATTTTAAATTTTCAATGAGTAACTTTATATCTATTGTTTATATGTATGTATAATCTCAACCAGATTACAGATTTTAATACCACATTTAAAATATGCTACTTTCACTTTCCGCCATTCTTTGGGATGAGTAGGGAGAAGGGGTATATAATAATTTATGGAAAAACTTTATAACCCAAAGAGGGATTTTTTGTCCGAAGCTTCATTAATTTATGAATACCAAATTGTATGCTGACATTGGTCAACAAAAACTATTCAAAACTTACGCCTCTTAGAAGGGATAAGCTCTAACATAGAGAACAGGCTTTTTCCAAAAGCCAAAACTGAAATGAACACACCACTTTGTTCAGCCTCCCCTTCAGCACCCTTCTCCCAACCCCCTTCTTGCCATGTTGGCGATTCAGTTTGGCGCATGATTGAAGTACCCGCATGTGCGGAACATTTTAAATATTTACAAAGATATTTCAAAAAACGCTTCTGGCATGTTTTGTTGCCGTTGTTGTTCTTGTTGTTGTTGTTTCTGCCGCCCCGTGTCCGGAGGTCCACAGATTTGCAGTCATCCTGTTTTTTGCCAAATGTTTTGCTCATTTTTTGGTCGAGCGCCCAAAAAGGGAAGTTCAACTTCAAATGCGGCATGAGGGCAGCAATTGCGCGATGGCAGCAAAGGATGAAGGATGGTGAATAGGGGGATGAGCTATAGAGATGGGGGCGTTGCCAGGGATGCGGCACTTGAGCGCGTGTATGTCCTTTTAGGCAAGTGTCAAAAACCGTTGGTCAAAAAACCGTATGGCAATTATTCAACACAATTGAATATGAAGTGTGTGGCAAAGGCAACGACAACGGCAACGGCAGCAGCAACGGCAACAGCAACAGCAAAGGCACAAGGCAACCAAAAAAGTTGCAACGCTTCGCAAATAATGAAAAATACACCCACATCAGTATTTTTGGCTGTCTGCACTCGCACACACACACACAAACAACATTTCCGCACCCTTTTCATGCCCAGAGAAGCTGCTGTTGTTGTTGTTGTTGTTGCTGTTGTTGATACTGTTGTAGTTGTTGTCGCTGTGCAGTTGCTGCCGCCTGGCAATTTTTCGGTGATAAAATATTTAAATTTAATTAAGGCCACCAACGAGCAACACGATTTCCGTGCCATGGTCAAAGAGTGAGGCGTTGACTGGACCTATGAACCTGCCCCCTCTTCACTGCCCTCTCTTCCCTCTCTTCCCTCCACTGCCCTTCTTTGGTCCCTTTTCTCTTTTTTTTTTTGTTTTTGGCCTCAGCATTTGCGTGTGGTGCGTTTTGGAGGCTTTCAGGATCGGCCAAGAAATTCATTAAAAATATTTGCTTTGATGTTACCAAATTCTTTTTCAAAGTTTCTGTGTACTTTTGGCATTTGGCAAGCCCAGCCATATATATATGTACATACATATCTCTGTATTTCCCACGGCAACAACAATGACAACAACACAAACAACATCTTGCAAAAGCTTTTACTGTTTTTCTGATTATGCTACACTATTCGAATTGTAATTACAAGTCCGAAACTCCCTTTTGTATAATTTTTCCGGAAGATAAAATGAAAATTGAACACGCAAATTGTTAGACAAACAAAAGTTTGCCACGTTGCCAACTTAATCGCCAAAAGTTATTATACTTATGTATATATTTTGATGTTGTTGTGGCTGTATTGTATTTTAAACTATTTGATATGTGTCTTGGCTCTACAGAGTTTGCAGCACTTAAAAACTTTTGATCCCAAGTTGCAAGTTTTATTAGAATCTTTAAATATTTTCCATTGAGCTTTTGAAGTATTTATGGAATTATTTACAAAATATTTTGTTTGTCATTAAACAATTTTGAGAGAAAGAGTGAGAAGACTTCTTTGAAGTTGAGATAGACATATGCAGCTTGTTTGGGATATATTAAAAATATATGTATGGCTTTCAGAGTAGTTTATCTTTAACAATGATCTTTAAGCCTTAATAGAAAAAGAACAGAACACTTTTCCCCGCTGTAAGTTGTTAATGTATCTAAAATACAATTGTTTAGGTAAAAGTTCACACATTTTAAATGAATGGTTGGGGTACATACATAATGTACATTATGTCTTTAATTATAAAAATAAACTTTTTACAGATAAATAAATTTCATTAAAGTAATGTCTACAAAAATAAATTTCAGGACTCTTCATTAAAAATCTAGATTGCTGTTTTGAATAGTTTGCTCATGGAAACTGTATTCTTTACAGTTCTTTTAATGTGTATATATAATTATAATCAGTATCAACACACTCAAAATTTGTCCAACGCCTGCTAGCTGAAATATACAATTAGTTGCCAATTGAAAACACTTTATCATCAAAAGTCTATTGTCAAAATGTCAGTAATTTTAAGCTGATTAATCAAAAAAGGATACTTGATAAGAGGCAGGCTGACTTTCCGCTCAATCCATCAGATGACTGCAGGTAGCAAGATAATAACTGAAAACTCTTGATGCATGCCACAAGCTGAAGCAGCAGGAGCTGTTGCACCAACTGCATGAGCTACTCATACTGGACTCTCATGTACCTGTTTGTCACATTTAAAATTCCATTGTTTGTGGCGATGTTGGGTGCGTGAAAGGAATCAGAACGAAGAGAAGTCCCCCAAGCGAATGAGCAGAAAGAGGCATGCAAACTGGGGGAAAATGAATGTTTGCAAGCAAGCATCTGGTTGAGTGAAGAGAGGGGGACGGCGAGAGGAGGTACTACCAATTTTGCTAGTATTGCCAAGAGGTGGAAATGCAAGAGGCAAAGTAGCATTTTTTTGTTTCTATTGTTCTTGTTCTTGTTGCTATTTGTCAAAGTTGCCATTTCAGGCGTGTTGCAATGAAAAGCAAACCTTTTTAACGCACACACGCACACTAGTTAGTCCATGCTCGTACCTATTCTGATTTTGGTTTTCACACTCCTCTCTCTTTCTCTTGTTGCAAAACTGAAAAACTCAACAGGCGCACACGAAATTAAAATGCACTCAGCTGAAAAATTGGTTTTCTCGTTCTTGACAAACTTTGAGTGATTTCTGAAAGCCTCTAACGAGTGCCAACTGTACGAGAGAGAAATGGAGAGGGGAATGATGAGGAACCCGAAAAGGATGTTGGGAAAGTAAGCAACAAGCTACAGGAGCTTGAACAAAAACAACAAATGTTTTCTTTATGCCGAGCAAAATTTGAGAGAAACTGAATTGAAAAAGCAAAAAAAAGGACGCATTGTTTTTGCTAAAATTGTTTTAAGAAGCCAAAAATTGTAATGAAGCGTGCTGAAATTTTGCTTCCGCGCACACAAAATAATTCATAAATTACAGGAAGTCCTTGTGGAAGAGGATGGCTTACTAATTTAAAATTAATGAAGCTTTTATTAAACTTGAAGCTTATGCTCAACATGTTACTTTATCTTTATCTTGCAGTTGAGCTGAGATCGCAGTTGAATTGCCGTCAACATCACCAACCTTGCACCTGGACAATCGGCCAGTCCCGCTTCGGGACTGCGCTTTGTGGGCATCCTGCCTCTGCCGTGTGCGGTGCAGTGGCAGCCCCAGTCGCAGGCGGCAACAGCTGGCGGCAAGGCGGCCAAGATGAACTTTTCGAGTACAGCCAGATCGACTAGCAACCCGTATATATTGCCCACGGGCAGTAATTGTTGTGGGAATAGCAGCAATCTGGAGTCGGCATCAACTGGTTGCTGTCAAGATTGTCATTGTTGCAAGCAAAGTTATGAGCATTTGCCCAGACAACGTCTGCAACAGCCGCCACAGGTCTCAGCTGCCATGCGGCAGCATCGACAACAGTTGCAGCAGCAACATCAGCAACTCAGCTGCATTACAACGATGCAGCAAACGACAACAACACAGCAGTTGCAGGCATTACCTTGCCACGTTGCAGCTGCCACGCCTGCGCCCAACAGTTGTCAACGTTATGAATCATCAACAACATATGTGAGCAATGCGCAGCCAGCAGCAACACAGCATTGCCACTCTGCCTGCAACAACAACAATGCCTTCAGCTGCAACAACAATAATCACAGCAACTTGACCAATAAGAGCAGCAACAATGCCACGCCCATGTTTTTTGTGCCCTTCAGTATGCCCCTGCCGCATCAGCAACACTTCATACCGCAGCAACAACAACAGCAACAACAACAGCAGCCTCCTTTACCTCCAGCTCCAATTAAATCGAAGCCATCATTTTGCCAAACACCTGCACCACCACCACCGCAACCACCTCCACTACCGCCACCACCGCTGCTGTTGCCCTTTACGCTACACTATCAACAGTTGCCAGCAGCTGCTACAGCAGCAACAGTGGCTCCTACGACAGCAACTGCAGCTTCTAATCTGACGGATCTACCAATTCTTGGACCTTTGCCTGTCTGTGCACCGCCTACACCGCCGCCCCGCCATGTGTTGCCACTCAAGGCAGTTGCAGCAGCGGCCATTAAATCACATCAGCAGGTGAGTGTTGTACAATTCCAGCAGCAACTATACATTGGTAAATCTGAGCAACCTCTTAACGCTCGGACATTTGTTCAATGACTACAAATCCTTTAAGGCAAGTAAAATGTACCAATTTGTGTACAGACAACAAAACAAGGACCACGGCGCGTATTCTTAATATTTATTAGTTAACAGCAGCAGCAGCAGCAGGAGAAAACTTCAATTTGCATAAACATAAAAGACGAACGGCAACAAATGCAGCTCAGTCGAGACTTTACTACAACATTTTTGGGTGCAACGTGGAGATTTCACGCAGAGACAGCACACAAAAAATCAAAGTTACATGGACAGGAAATACAAGCAGAAAGAAGCAGGTAACAACGATAGAGTGAGATAGTATCTGATAAAGACAGAGAGAAAGAGAGAAGAAGGGAAAAACTAATGCATAAGCTAGTAAGATCATCAACACGAAATTTTACAGCAAACTCATGTCCAAGGATATGGAAATAAACTTGTTGTTTTGCAGCAAGTCCTCTGCTTCTCCCCTTTGCCCCCCGGATGTTTCTGCTGTCCTGCGCTCAATGACTTTTGCATTTAATATGAGTAAAGGAACGAGTCGAGCAGCGAACAAAACAACAACTAAAAAAAAGAAACTAAAAAACGGAACAACAAAAAAAAAGAAGAAAATTCTGTTTGGGGCTAGGGTTGAGCTACATTTGAAGAGCTTAGCTTGAGTCCTGTCCAGCGACATGCAAACGCGCCTTGTAAATTACGTTGTTGTGCTGTCAGGAGCAGGAGATGGAGGTGGAGAGCTCACAGATACGTCTGCACAGATAGCAACATCTACTATCCGTATTCTTTTTGCTTTTCGTCGTGTCCAGCGGTGTTTCCTTTTGCCTGTGCATAACAGATCAGTTTGCTCTGATTAAGAATCACAAAACACCTACAAAACACAAATACATTGTACAGTATGTCAAATAATTGTCTGGCTACGAAAAAAGGTTTTTTTTTTTTTTAAAATTTAACCCATACATGTTAATATTATTTTATTTTTTTTTAATTATTCTATGCATTTATAAAAAATCCATGAAACCAAAAATATGTTATTTTTATACCAAATAAAATATGAAAATTTTTCTTCTTGTCAAAACAATTACTTGACACACTGTATATATATTTATAATAAAAAAACACCGCGATTTGTCTACAGACACACTCCTTTCACCTGTACAGGTTATGCATAAAGTTTTTGTTATTAAAGTATACAAATTCATAAGCAATTTCGAGTTTTCAGCTTTTTTGTGTGTTGACAACATTTTGTCAGTTTTTCTTTCATTCTCTCTCGAATTTGCTTTGTGCACTCGCATCGCATTTATTTCATAATTTTAAATATTCATAAGCAACATCTTCTTGCGTTTGCAACTCGTTTTCTTTCCATTTTTTATTCTGGTTCATTCACTCGCTTAAGTAGTTTTATTTAGCCTTTAAAAAGAAAGAAAATACAAACACATGATACTAAGCAGGATATTTTGAAAACGCTTTTCTCTGAACATTTCTCTTTTTTCTTCTGCACATTTGAATGTTAAATCTTTCATGAAATGTGAAATGTTACTTCTTTTTGACTACCAGTCGTTCTGTCAGTCTGTCTGTTTGTATGTTTTTCTGGCTGCCAGTCCTCGTGTGTTATCCTTTGTAACTTATCCATAACTGTCCGTTATAAGACATCTTTACGTGTATGGGTGCATGTATGTGTGTGTGTGTATGTGTGCCTTGCGGTCTGGCAACAACTTAACAATGCCTTGCCTTCATCTTGCATGCACTCTCCCTTAATTCGTTTGTTTTTCCTGCTCGACGTTTTCCCTCCATTTATAGTTTTCCTCAAAAAAAAAGGCTGAGCGGACTACAACTATCATGCACAAAGAAACCATTTTATGTACTCGCTTTAATGTTTGCACTTGGTCATTGTTATAATGTACTTTCTCTTGATAACCATATGTGTATGTAGTTGTGGGTGAGTGTGTATAGGTGTAGGTGTATGTGTGTTTGATAAACCCGAGTGTTTCAGTCGAATCCTAGCATGCAAGGCTACACTGCATTAGATGGTTTAGTTGTTGTTTCCGAATTCTGCATTTGAAAATACATAAAGCTTCTGTGTTTTTCTATCACTTCGCCCCCCAACTTCTGACCTGCCACGCCTCCTCAATTCACTGAACCACCTACAATGTTGTGCTGAAATAAGACTGGTTTGAAAAATAATAATTGCGAAGCTTTTTAAAGCGGATTCAGGTTTTAGGGTGTGAGAATTATACATTAGTCTTAGCATTTGCATATTTTATGTTATTATCATTGTCTGTGTTGGGTTGTACTTAAAATACGGCTGCTCGTAATTGGTACTAAAATATTAAGATCTTAAAAATGAGAGAGTGAATTCAGCTTAGTTCTAGCCACATCAATTTCAAATAAGTTCATTTAAATGGGTAGAGCATTTATAATCTTTGAAATAAACTCTACCAGATGGACTTGAATGTTGATGCTGATCAAATATGTATATTCCCTAAATTAAAAATATTTCCATTGTAATTTGAATAATAAAAGATCTAACTAATTAGAGAGACTTTTTATTTAACAACGTTTTTGTTTAAAATTTTACATTTTACCATTCTATCAAGAGTTATATCTCTATTGTGACTTTAAGCCTTAAGCTCATGACTATTCTAAGATGTCGACCAGCAGCACTTAAAAGCCATTCCCCTTTTTGCCAGAGGCCAACTAAAAATCCATTTGAACCAACAAAAGGCAAAGGGCAACAAGCACTTCACACTTCACACTTACGACTTCTCAATGCTTTTTGCTTGTGCCGATCGAGTGCAATGCCAAAAAGCAGAAATTCGGACAATAACAACACCAATTGATGACCTCTCGGAGACTAAGAGGAGACAGGGCTGGTCAGAGGAACGGAGTATGAAGAGTAAAGAAAAAACAACGCTGAGGTCGAGCCAACAAAATGCAGTGGACACTATAACGCATTTTTTTTTGGCTGAGAGCTGAAACAGGGGCTGTGTCGGGCTTAATGGCTTTGGGCTGATGTGATGCATGCTCGTAAGTGAATTCATATTTTATATATCGTTAACTTGGCAAACAACAAAAAGGCAAACTCACAACATATGCACTGAACTGCAGAGGACATCGAAAAATACGCAGTCAGCTAAGAGGGAAGAAAGAAGAAGAAAAAAAATCATATTGTTAACTGATGTTGTCATTACGTTTCGCTCAGAGAAATGAAGAACAGAGGCAACCAAATGAAGTGAAAGGCATGTCCTTGTCGAGAAATCAGGCTGGCAGTAATGCAGTCACTGATGCTGATATTTTAGCTTAAAAGAAATCCGATATTTGCGCGAAAGGATGCAATATCAAAGGACGCTTTTGTGGCGACAGCGACAGCCGTTCGAAATGTTGACAGCTAAAATAGCAAATTGGACAAGCGACAAAAAGCGATGCCAACGGACAACAGCTCAAATCAAAATCTCGCCTTTAGCTGGCAACAAAAAGTCCTGTAGAATATATTCTCGTAATACTGTAGCATACTTATCAAAGCAGTCAGCAAAGGCAAGAAACTGTAGTTAACAGCAATTCATGCTGTGCTGTGGTGACTTTCTCGCCTTACACACACACACACACACATACACGCAGAGACACTTAAGGTCTCAAGGATTCACAGATTTCTGTATTGTGATCCCACCATGGACATCTTCTGTTCACAGTGCGCTGTTAATTTAATCTGCTCAGTGGCCGCGAGGTGGCGTTACTCAAATTCGTTGGTGTTGAATAGCGTGAATTTCACCGCATCTACAATTACAACTGTATGTATTTATGTACTGTATGGCTGTGTGTGTATATGTGTATGTGTAGGGCACACGCATTGGGTTACCAAAAGTCCTTTTAGCGTTGCTGCCCAGATAAAAAGGACGACGCGAACGTCGCCAACAGCAGCAACAGCAACAGCAACAGCAACAGCAACAGCAACAGCAACAACATCAGAGGCAGCCGAGTCAGCTTCGCTTTCGTTATTTTTGTTGCTGCCACTTGAAAGCTTTTACCACAATGCCTCTGTATATGCTGCGTGTGTGTGTGTGTGTGTGTGTGTGAGTCTGTCAAGTGCTTCTTTGTTGAAGCTGCTCGATTGCTTTCATTGCGCCCACGGATGCTCTGTCTGTCTGTGTGTGAGTGTGTGTGTGTATGTGTGTGATGGCGCCAAATTTCAAAAGCAGTCGAGCAAAAGCTTTTTGTTTTTAACGGTTTATTTTGCACGACACTCGCCGCCTTTGTAACTGTAAACGCTGCCAGCAGCTTCCCACGGGGCGTATGCTTAACAATGAACATTTTTGGTGCAAATATTAAGTATACGAACTGTGAGTCTCGCCGATGTTATTATTAAGCAACTCAGTCAACTTGATGCTACCTTTTAATACAATTTAAAGAAAACGTTTTCTATGCAGCTGTCGATTTTAGATTTCTGTTGTGGCTGTTATTGCTGTGGCAAAGGTCAAAGTGGCAGCTGCAGCAGCAAACGCGAATTAAATGCAATTGACAGTCGCAATTTCAAGCGAGCTGTCAGGCCAAATCCCAAACTGCCGTTCAACGTGCCAAGGGAAGGACCATGGGAAACCAGTTGAAGGGTACAAAAAAAGTAAGGAAACACAACAAACCAGAAACACAAAAATAGAAACAGAAACAGCAACAGTAACAGCAAAAGAAGAAGCTTAGCCAAACTGTGTTGTAACACAATAAAATGCAACCTCAACTGACAAAGAAAATGTTTCCTAATGTGGAACAAGAAATCGTCCGTGCGGGGAGGAGAAGGGATCCAAGGGGGGGAGGGGTGCTGTAGCGACGGGACGTGTCGCTGGCAAAGATAGACAACACGTAAACGGAACGACAATGCCAAACCACGGCTGTCAAATTAGAGGCAGGCAGTCAAGCAGGCAACTAACAGCGCCAACCAAGCGCGTGCAACATTGTTGCCATTAAACAGAGACTGGGAAAAGTAAATGGGAAGATCGCTTATCGAATTATGCAATATTTAAGGCATTTATTCATTTCAAATATTAAACATCTCAATTGAATAATTGTAATAAATATTGCCTTGCTCATTGCTTGAAATCACAAAATGAACATGAATTCTCAACATTACAATAGTCGCAAATCCAATTTAGTAGCTCAATGACCATTACCCAGGCCTAATTAAATAAACCATATATAGATTCATATGTCTTTCTCTCAGTAAAATGTGTTGCTCATATATGTGGTAGTTGCATAATCACAATGATAAATGTTTAACAATACCTGCCAACACTCTGTGTGCACACACGTCGTATGCGTAATTGAAATTCCATTGAATTAGATAAATTGCAACTAAACAGCTTAAGCAACACATTTCACATTTAGTCAATGCAAACTTCTGCCTTTGTAATTTACTCGAAAATAATTTCGAAAACAATAATAACAACAACGAGAACAAGAAGAACTTGCAACTAATGTGCAACTGTCCATGCCTGCCACAAAATTTGCTGTCTTTTTGTTAAAAACAATCCGACTACTGAGTACTCGTACTCGTACTCGTACCCGTAAAATATATGCATTCAAACCATTCATTCATTCGCTCGTTCTAAAGTTCAGTTGAGAAACATTGAATGGCATTCGATACATGGAATGACTTTTGCTCTGTGTCTGCTTGTAAATATTTTTGGAAAATTCTTTCAAGGCTTATTTGAAAATGTATTCAATGGAAAATAGCTTAAATAACTTAACTTAACTGAACTTTCTGTTTGTCTGTCAGTCACTTAAAACAACGATAAATAAAGGTGAATGATGCGCAAAATGCCAACGAAGTCAACAACATATTGGTAAGAAAAGAGAAGGAATGTAAAGGAAGATATGAATTTGCTCAATGGTCATAAGTGAATAACTCTCTCTCTCTTTTCATATATTAATAGCTGATTGTTCTTTATTTTTTGATATAAATGAATGACATTCACCTTGGCATACAGTCTCGTTACAAGAATCGAATTCTGCACGTGCTTCCAGAGGTTTATATTGTCGGAACGGTTTTGTTTATCTTTAGCAACGTGCACGTCTTCATTTTCAATAACAAATAAAAATGTTTTCAATGCTCAAGTAAAATAAAGTAACTCAGGCTCAAAAGCAACTCGAAACGAGTCCAGTCGATTCAATTCGATTCGACTTCGAGTTGCTTCTCGACTCTCCATTATATTTCTCGACATTTTCGCTACTTTTTCAGTATTTAATTGGCCGTATAATTGATTGGCGCATTTGTTGTACTTCTACATAGTTGTTGTTGTTGGTTTTTGTGGCTATTTCTTTGGCTCTCTCCCTAGCCACTAACTCATTATATTGTATGTGTTTGTAACAACATTTGAAAATGTTGTTCGTCCGTCCTCTCACACACACAAATTACCAAGTTTTGCTTTGCTCGACTATTGATTTGGTGCCTGGCACAGGCTTTTGATATTTTGGGTTCTGCTCAGACCTACTTTTTCCCATCTCCCATCCTCAGTTTCCCCTCTCCCTTTTGTATTCAGTGTGTGCCTTTATAAATTTGTATTGTGTTTACTTGTATTTTGTGGTAATTAATTGTATTTGCCTTCGACTCAAAATGTCAGTGGGCTTCTAATTATTATTAGTCTAACGAAGCAGAAACGCCTGCCACGCCCACCCTCCCCACAGTCACTCCCTCCTCACTTCCGCAATCTCTTAACATAGTATTCGTATCTTTGTTGTATGTCCGCCGTGTTGTCTACAGGTTGTTTGACATTAATTGATTTATTTGCCTTTTACATAAATTAGACCATGCCTGCTTCATAATATTCGGTTACATGGAGTGTAAGTAGGGGTGTTCTTTTCCTTACTCCCTGTTCAAATAGTGAGTACGAATATAGTAGGAATATTTTACCTAATTAATACAACAAGTGGAATTTTAATAATAAACTGTATACATTACAATTGGATAAAAACGGGTATAACAACGTTGTTCACAGGCAGAAAGAGACATCTGAGACTCTATAAATATATATATATACATATATGATTATTCAGCATCAACAACTAGCAATGAACAATTAAAGTATGTATATTACATTTTAGAAAGAAAAAGGTAAATAAAATATTAAAGATGCATAACTTCTGTATACATAAGTATTGTATTTCCTAACTGTCTTCTTCAAGATTTAGTTTAGATATTATATCGTCAAATATGTCTCATTATATTATGTATGTTCAATTTATAATCCCATTCTCGATGGTCACAAGAAATATTATACATTCAAATTGCGGAGCATTTTTTGAGCTCTTCCGGTTATTGTCGTTGTAGTTACTCTTATTATTATGAGAATTTTTGTTGTGATTGTTTAGTTCTTCAACTGCTGCTCTCTTTTTGTTTCTTTAAGTACCCAACGCGCAGCTGGTGAAGCAGAAAAAGTGTTGCAAAAGTTTTTGACAGCGCAACATGCATAAACAAATTAACAAAACCGTCAAACTGTCAATTATTGGGCAATTAGTGGGATGCGAATAATTATTTCAAAGGGTCTACATTGGCTTAGCTCTCTTTATAAGTAGTTAGATGAATTTTAATAGCTTTAGTTTGTCTTTATGTAAGATATTTTAACATATTCATAGATACGAACAATTTATAATATTTATTATAATTGTATTTATTTTATTATCATTTTATAGTGTGAATAAATTCATGAAATAGACACTCATTACATAAAAATCAAACTAGTTTCGGACAACAGCCGTTTTTTTCTTATGGGATGACTGTATATTGATTAACGTGTTTGGTTTCCTGACAACTACACAATGTCAAAAGAAGGAGCAAAAGAAAACATTTTTGTGGAATGCAAAATGCAAATCAAAGCAAAACAAAGCAAAGTGAATTTTCTGTTGCTGCGTACCTGTGACTAATAAATTTCTACAAATTGATATAGGAAAATTGTATGTGAAGTTTTTATGAGCCTATAAAACAGCAGTCGCTTGTTGTTGTTGTCGTCGTCGTCGTCGGAGTTGAAAGAGCATAGAAAGATGGGAGAGGGGAGGGAAACTTGGTGAATTGGCATGCAACGCATACTTAACTGGAACAGAGCAAACAATCCAGGACATTGTATGGCATGCAATGGCAGGATATGCAGAATTTAGCAGAGACAATGCAGATGGATATGTATATGTATATGTATATCTGTGTGCATGTCTTAGTGTGCGAGTGTGCGTGTTTGTGATTGTATTAGTGTTTGTTTGTTCGGCCGCCTGCAAGCCACAATATGCGAATTGGAAATTATGAGCGATATCGTTGCCAGTTGCCAGTTGAAAGTAGGCAAGGATACAGATAGATTGACAGAGTAAGAGAAAGGGGATGAAGCTTAGCTTATACTTGCCGGCAACATTTGGCATTGCTCATACGCTCCGTGTGCTCCCAATATGCAATGTTGCGTGTCTTTCCGGCCCGGCTGCTATGGCACTTCCGAGCTCCGTGCTCCATACTCCATACTTTTGCCGATTGATGCAGTTGGTGTGTCTTTCTGCTTTTGGGCCTGCATAGCTGCAGCTCCAACTCTGAGTGATGTGAGCTGCTAGTGAGGAGTGAGCAGTGGAAAGGGGGTTCGAACTAATTTATGAGGCTGGGCCAGTGCGCGTTCGCTTTGCATACCAATTGGCAAATGGCAACTGTCAAAGCAAACCGAGCAGAGTAACAGCAACAGCAACAGCAACTGCAATTGCAACAGCTACAACAAATTTCATGCCATCGCATTGTCGATTGCGCCTTAGGGGCCGCATCGAATCCTCCCTCCATCCTCACCTTTTAATCCATGAACGTTAATAATTTGCACTGGCGATTTTGGCGCGTCGCTAATTATGCAACCTGGCTCATAAATAATGTATTGCATTCACTTTTACCTGTCCTTTGGTGCTTCATTAATCAACGTCTATTATGCAAAAGAAAGGCAGCGACGCCAGGAAACGGAAGTGCGGCACAATATGCAATAACAACAACAACAATAACAACAACAACAACAGTAGTAAAAATGGCACGCAGCGTGGAAATCACGTCACATGTCAAACCCTCATGAAGGGGAGCAGCAACAGACGCCTTGACAGTTGGACAAACTTGCATATATAAATATAAATGCATACACACACACAGAGACACTCTCACACAGATACACATGTGTGTAAATTGCATCACACGCATATTTTTATTAAAACTTTAATCCTTTGATGGTTGCAATTTCTGCAATTTCCATATTATTGACAGGCAATTTGCAATATTTGCGAATCGAATTTGTGTAGGTCGATGGGGAGCAACATCTGTGGCATCCACATCCACAACCACGGCATCGGAGGCATCATTAAAGTGCGTCCATTGTAATGAACAATTTGCATACAATGAGCTGCATTACGAAATGACTTAATGATGACTCTGCGCCTAAATGTATGCAGCAAAAGATTTACAAAATGATTTTTTTGCTATTTGCATTTCAGCTGTGCAAAATGGAAATTAGGTCGAGAGCGACTGTAAAATTAAACTTTGAGAAAAAGTTTCATCAGAAAACTTAAACATCCGAGCTATGACACAAAAGATAAATCCACATTCTCCCGACAACAACGACATGTATATTTGATATGTCTGTTGGTCATTATATTACAAAATTACAAACAAGTCAGCAAATTCGCACGACGCGTAATTCCGCTCTCCTCTCTCTCTCTCTCTCTCTCTCACACTTTCTCAGTCTCTCAGTTTGGGGCTGACAGGCCTGTCAAATGCCTGTATACGAGTCCCTCTAAGCCCCAATCCCCGTTTTAGCCGCCGTTCCACATATTCCTGTCAACAGCAACAAGAAATGATAAAGCGTTCGCCGTCCAGATCTCAGTGTAAGAAGCGTGGCACAAAACAACGAAATAATTTAATTTTACATGCCATGTTCGCCGCAGGCTGTCCGCTGAATTTGTTTTTATTAAAAAACTGTACACAGTATACAGTACTCACTTACACACACACACATATATATACAGTTCATGCAAACAGATGCGGGCGCAAAAAATGAAATCAAATACTCAAAAAATGAGCAACTAAATTGAGCCCAAGAAAGCCACAGAACGATATGCCAACGGCTCTTTAAGATTTATATACAGATATTTTTTATATTTATTGTATACATATTACATATACTTAATACAGGGACAACAAATTTTCAAAGTCATAGTAAGCCAATTTTTTAATTTCGTTTGAATGCGCCCAGAGAAAATAAAAAATGCTTCTCCCCCATTTTATGTTGAGACGCCACAAATACTTGACTTTAAAACTCAATTTAATTTAAGAACGCGAGTAAATAGCGAATTTCAGCATGTAGAAGACTAAATACACTTGATTTTATTTTATTTTCAACAACTCAAATTGGAAGTTGATAAAAATACTGAAGTACTTTATATGAAGAAATATTAGATTTATTTTATTATTTTTTATTAATTTTATAATAGATGTTGCTCTTGTAACCATTCAAGAATAAATAAGATTTGCACATATCTCTATAAATTATAATACCCTCTTCAAGGGTATACAAAATATGAAATAATGTCGAAATTTGTATAATCCGCCGTATTTTTTCACTTGCCACTCGGCAGCAAATATAGAGGCATTATATTAATAAATATGAAATAAGTTCCGTGCCGTTAGGCGTTGCATAATCCGAAACGTGTCAACAGCCACGCCCCCTATCTATGATTAAGACTGTGTTGGAGTTATGCGAATGTATTTTGTGCCGTTAACAATTCTAATTCAACTTTCGTTTCTTTGGGCCAACTCTTAATCAAGACCCTTTGCGGCCGACACGTGGCGAGCAAAAACTAAAAATTATGACCACAAACGGAAAATGGCCCATATAGACTATACCGTATAATATCCGAGAATGCTTTGTATATATGTATATATATAGTGGTATGTATAATGTGCGCTCTGTGGTCAGGTTGATCTCATTTCCCCCTTTTGGCCGTAACTAGTAGCTTGATGCCAACTCGAAGCTGAACTCTGGGCTTAAATCCTTTAAGTGCCATTCGGCGAGCAGCAGCCGAAACATAAACGCATTCGTTCGTTTAACTATTTTCCCTTTTTTTTAGTGAAATGTTTTTTATGCCTTTGGATTTGCACATTTGGACACTACTTAATTATGTTGTTAGTCCCTTTTATGTCACAATATTCATTTCGCAACATCAAATAAACTAAATGTGCTGATGGCCGGACGAGGGAAATACTACGTGAAAAAAAGAACAATATACATATGTATATTGTTGTTGTTGTTCTTGTTGTTGCTGTTGTTGTCCACCGCAATTGTCGTGGGCAAAGGTAAACAAAACTGCGTATGTACATACATATATGACTGGGCTAACTACATTGGCCATTGGCTGCAGCCCAGAGGGTTGTCCAAGGGGTTTATGTTGTTGTTGTTGTTGTTGTTGTCAGCGGGAGGCGGAACAAATGTGCCTATTTGTAGCCCCAATGCCATTGTCTCTATCTCTATCTCCACATCTCTCTATATGTGTGTATCTGTGTGTGTGAGTGTATGTGTGTGTGGCTAGTCGCTATAAAATTCTGTACGAAATGACCATTTGGACTTTTAATATGCTCGAGTAATGTCTGCATTAACAGAATTCATTTGCTGGACATGGTCAGTCCATTGCCCCCTGTCCACCCCTCACATTGCAGCTCCCAACTCCCAATTCCCAATTCCCTGGGACGGTAACCGGTACAAGGCTTTAATGCGTGTGTCTCTTCCTCTCCCTCTCTCTCTCCATTTTCTACCATTCAGTGTGTGTGTGTGTGTGGCACAAACAAATTTATGTCGTGCTACTTGCTGAAATTGGATTTCTGGCAGCTTCTAGTTGCCCCTGCAGTTGTTATCATTGTTGTTGTTAGTGTTGTTTAGTTTTGAGCAAACAACAACAGCAACAACAAAAAAGGAGGAAGTTGAAGAAACGAGTCGCAACAAAAGGTGAAGCAGGTAAACGCATTTATATCCATTGCTCAGTTTACTACGTGTTATCCTTTTCCATGATTTGTTTAGTACTGCAAACGGACATTTGTCTTCCTTTTGGCCCACTTCCAAGTCTCTGGCTGCTCCAATTAATAATTGCCGTCGCCAAATTAAAGCGACTTGAACGTGTTTTTATCCATTTGTGTCTAATTTTAATAAGCTATCGCTTGACTTCAATTGCAGGATGGTCGATTGCCCCGCAACCTGCCCGCATTGCGTGCCATGGAAATGGCGCTGCGTACGAACTCCTTTGCCACCACAATAATTGAGGGGGACAGCGGTCAACAGGACATGGATGAGGATGATGATGATGATGACAGCGACTCGGAAATGGAGTACATGATACCACTGCACAGTGAGTAGAACAACTCCGACCTCAGAGACCAGACAATGAATTCACTGCCCAGTGGCAAATTCAATTAAAAATTTTTGAAACTCCTGCCATCTGCACGTGCAACGGGGGTCCATCAGGGTCAGGTCCTGGTTACAGCTAAAGCTACAGTTACAGTTACAGGTGCTCCTGTCCTGTGATTGTCAGTTGTGTCGGCCAGTTGATGTTGATGCCAATGCCAGCGACAGGCATTTCAATTTACTTTTATGTCTCGTTTCGTCTTATCGCGGCGCAAATTGAAATGAAATCTTGACACAATCAGCATGCCACAAATGGCAGCAGATACAGCATACGGAATACATATACAGATAAAGATACAGATTCAGATTCCACATACAATTAAGTTAAACTCTGGGTCATCAATTCTGTGGCTAGCTGCCTCTAAACGTGGCATATTCAACTCCAGCCAGCTGCGCACCTACTGGCAATGGCCAAAGTTTGTCACGGCTTAATATATTTATAGCAGAAAAAACGCACTTGAAAACATAACTAACGACTAAGAGATACCCTAGATAATCCGAAAATTGCATAAATGATTTCCAATGCAGTTGATATTCAGTTAAAATCAAAAGAAAATTCAATTATTATTAATCTATAAGCTATAGTTGAATATACCCGCCTTGTACTTACACTGGGTATGCGGAAAAAAAACTTGTCAACTTATTCAAGACTCAACTGAATGTTGCCCACGTTGTTGCTGCCGACTTGGTAATGTTGCTTAAGATATCAAAAAGTTTTGTTGGAGCAGCAGCAGCAGGAAGCTTGCAAATGGTTTTAAGATCTCTTTTATTCCTCTGTTTATTTATAATAATAATTTTATGATTTTATTATTACTTGTGCTACTATGTACAACAAACTACTCGCTACAAATGTCGCTTAGTCTCTCTCCATGATTTCCGCGCAAAACTTTTACGATCTACTTTAATACGATTTCCTTCTATTATTTATACTATTTAGAAGTCGAGGTGTATATAAATGTAAGTTGGTAGTTCTTCTGTAACCGTATTAATGCGCCATTTACATTTCACTTTGTGGCTTGGCGTATAAAAATTATGAATATATAAATCATGAAAAAGTTTTGTGGTCTCGCCTCAAGTGAGGGTCAAACTGTTTAGCATACTCGTATTATAATAATAATATATAATATAATAAATCAATAAAATATAAGATCCCCCCAAGATATACAAAATACGTATAAATATAGTTACAGTTGTAGGTATATGAGCATTGTCCTTGCTTATTGAGATACTTTGTTGAGTTATAGCAGTGTGTCAACATCCTTTTTTCTTGAGGGGACATACAAATGCAGTGCAGTCAACTGCACAGATGAAGAGGCTGGCAGCAACAGCAACAGCAACAGCAGCAGCAGCAGCAGCTGTTCCAATTTTTAGCATAAATAATCCACCGGCCTCGTTCTGTGCCTCCTTTTACCTCCGGCCTACACCCTCCAGGCGCACTTGTCAATATGAAACTGTGCTCCTTCCTACCCCCAGGCCCGCATTTAGTTGCTGTTGCCGTTGCCGTTGCTGTTGCTGTTGCTGTTGCTGTTGCTGCTGCTGCTGCTGCTGCTGCCTCACGCTGGCGGCTGTTGCCGTCACACGCTGCATTTTTTCGCTCACCTGAATGTTTGTTCAGTCAGAAAGTTTTGATTTATTTACGGCGCAAGTTTTACATTTTACACGACACTCGCCTCCAATTACACGCTGCTGCCGCTGTCGCTGCCGCAGTCGCTGCCTCAGTCGCAGTCGCTGCTGGCGAACAACCCTTTCGCTCAACTCTACTCATTTACACCTCAGCTGGCGTCGCGACGGTTTGCCACCGTGGCAAGCGGCAACAACCCTCGATGTTGCAGCAAAAAAAAAATATATATGTATAAAAAAACTCGTAAAACAGAAATACTTTCCTTCAGATTTTAATCGCTCACGTGAGTTCTTTGCATGGCATGAGGGTCCCTCTCTCTCTCCCAATCTCTCTTAGTTTGCATGTGTGTGTGTGAGCATATGTGTGCACCTTTTGCATATGTATGTGTACGTATTTAGTAGCAAAGCGGATAATGTGTCGCCATGTTGCTATCGTTATTGTTGTGGCCGTCAACGCGGCTGCATAACTTCGAGGACTTTGCGCATATGTATAAATGCGACCTGTACAGGTGGACATGTGGACTGGTAGGACAGGTGGACAGGCGGGGCAGGGGTGCATCTGACACGAGAACATTCTGCGCCGCTTTTATCAAAGAAAAATGCAACTTGATAACTCGCTTATCTTAGCGGTTAACTGCCAACTGAGCGCGTTCAAGTTTGCTTAGCCAAAATGCACAAGCTTATTTAAAATTTGTTAACGTTTGTTAATTTGATTTTATGTTGATTTCATCACATTTAAAAATACGCGTTCCCAGATCGTGGGATCAATAAAATATTTACAATCACTGTTGCCAACTTAACTATTTTATAGCTAGTTCTGGCTATTTTTAAAGTTCGATTGCTAGAAAAGTTTTTAAACTGCTACTTGTCGGAAATCTGGTTTATTTTTGCTATTCATTTTATTCTAAAACTTTATTTAATTTTTTTATTTTTTGATGAACTGTTTTTATTGTTATCGTGAGATTTTTCACAACTTCACATCGCAATGTGAAAATATTTGATAATATAATCAAAATCGATACTAAGCTAAGCATTTGCTGTGTATCGATACTCTGTTATTATTGTTAATCCAATTTTCGGCAAAGTGTCATCACTATTCCTCTATCTTTTTTTTGCTATTTAAAATTGAGCTAAGCAAATATATCTGAGCTCGTGGCATGATAAATGCAGCCACAATATGTATGTTGATTAATCGTTTCCATTGTGAAGATATTTTTATTTTATTTTTATTTATTTAACGTCAACTAAAAACAGTCGACAATAGAAGTAATTAATTAAATATTAAATCAAATTATAAAAGTAAAAGTAAACTTAAAAATTAAATAATATAATAAATTTTAATTTTTAACTGAAAATAAAAAAAGAAAAATATAAATTTAAGTTTAAGCTGGGGCTATTCAAAAATGATGATCCAACATTTGTTGCAAGGATTGGGTAAAACCCAGAAAAACCCAATCAGATCCATGAGTATTAGCATTTTTATTAGTATTGGTAGAAGTATTAGAGTTAGCTGTAATGCGGTGTATATATGTACTATAAGTGTTAATGTTAGTATAATAAGGGATTTCTCAAAAGGTATAGGTAAATAGAGGATTTAATGGATATTTTCTTGATCAGGCTTGCTTTATTAATTTGTCTTCAAGAATTTAACTGAACGAGCCCATTTGATAGTTTTAAGTGGCAACTTTTCAGTCATTTTCAACAATTTTGCCGCTGAAATTACATTTGCATTTCCGCTTTTTCATAAATGACCTTGAAGTGCTGCCGCTGTTTCTGTCGCTGATGCTGCCCCATGATGAGGCACAGTCAGTGGCAAGCATTGCCAATGGCCATCATCATCTCTTTCGCATGACCAAAGAGCCCAAAAACCATTAAAGCCGCCAGTCTGCCACTTCTTTAGCCACTTTTGGCCTTAGCCACAGCATTCCTTCGAGCTTTCCCCGAGCCACAGTCTCATTCACCACCACGCTGTTCTCCTTTCTTGTCTTCCCGCATGTTTCTAATACGCTTTTGGGCTAAAGTAACAGTTGCTAAAATGTTTTCTATTGTTTTCACGCTCAACAAAAGGCAGACAATTAGTTTTCTTAAGCGACAAATCAAGTAGAAATTAAGTGGAGACGGGTGAAAGGCGCTTAGCACTGACTGACTGAGGAGAATAGAAGGGAATGATGGGAATGGAGGGGTAAGCAGCTTGGTTTACAGGGCGCGAATGATAACAAAACAAAAGTGGATTATTGGTTCTTGAGCACATAAACAATAGCATGTGCATATACATATGTATCTTTGTGTGTGTTTTTCTTATAGTGTGTGTGTGTGTGTGTGTGTGTGTGTTATGCTTACACTTGTAGCTATTCTTGTTTGTCTGTCTATTATCATTAGATATTCTTGTTGTTGCTGGCGTGCTCAAAGCAACTCAAGGCATTTGCAACTCTTGTAATAGTTGAAAACAAAGCAAACTTGCCACAAAAGTCCTTTGTGCAACACAGCGCCACTTGGATCACAGTGAGAATGGATCCAAAAATGTTCCTTAAAATCCGAAACCCGTATAACACTTGCCAATTACCAAAAAAGTCCCGAAACAGGGGGAAATTTATGGAAAACATGGCCATAAGTTGACTTCAGTTGGGACACGAACCATTTTCGAACTGAATCAAGGCGCATGCCTGAGCGAAATGTGGCACGAAGCTCGTTGGGACGATGAGCAGGACGCTCGTGTGATATCAAAGGACTCGGAGTGTTGGGCAGCACGACAGCGACGCCGGCAGAATAACGGTTTGGCCTATGCGGACGACGCGGTTCGACTATTTGTGAGACCGACGAGCGAACTTCGCATTCAGTTTGAATTGTGTCCTCGTAAAGAAAGGATATTCGTTACATTGTTGTTAAGTTGTTATTATAATTTTCAAACAAATAACCAAGAAACTAACAAACCAAAGCAAGTCAACAAAAAAAAAAAAAAACAAAAAATTAAATAAATCACGCAAAACAACAACTTGAGGACGGAAACACTAAAACGAAGAAAAAGTAATAAAATTATTCAGCGCGAACATAAAAACAGCAGCAAAACCAACTGCAAAACTTAAATAAAAATAAAACAAAAACTTGCCTATATATAAATAGTTATATTATCATAGTTTTATTATTATTGCATTCAACTATTAAAGTTTCTTTTATTTAAATTTGTAATGCTAAATTCAATTTCAGTTTGAAAATTTTGTGAAGTATCTTTCTCTATGTTCGGCATTTGAGTGTTAGCCAAAAACTTGTGCTGAGAATTGTGTTTGAAAAAAGTGAATAGTATTCTTTTTGGGGCAAGTGTATTGCAGTTATAACAGTTCTTTCTGAGTGTTTATTAAGTGTTGAAAATTTTGAATAACAATAAATTGTGATAGCCTTAAATAGATTTAAACAATTTAATATTTCTGGTAATGCTGACCATCGATTTTAGTATGTTGTATTAACATATACGACAAAATGACTTTGTTGTCCGCTTGTATTTGGTGCTTCGTTTTTTTTTTTTTTTTGTTTTTGGCACATTATGTATAGGAATAATAACAACAATATAGAGGGAGAGACACAGACACAGAGACAGACACATATACAAGCTGGCACTTCGGCTTATGTGGCACATAAACCGACAACGAGCAGCCAATAAATGCTTTCAGCCAGCCATCGCCGACTGCCGCCCGACACAGTGCGGCCATATAAAAAAGGCCACTGCATTTGTGTGTATGAATCATACACATTCACACACTCAGACATACACACACAGTTGGATGACAGCGAATGCTGTGTGTTGTACATTTTTTTGTTAGCATTTTTCATACATTCGTTTGCTTTTTACTGCGTCTGTGTAAATGTGTGTGTATGTGTGTGTGTCTTGGCTTTCAAAAATAAAAAATATAAGTTTATATTTATACATAACATTTGTCTGTCTGTCTGTCTGTCTGTCTGCCCATCCGTTGCGCTATAAAAACCGGAAGCGTTAGACTGACGTCGACGTTGACGTTGACGCTGACGTCGACCGAGGCTGTGGCTGATTCTGTTTCTGTGGCAGCGCCTGATCCTGACACTTGCCAACACTTGGGGCGTACGATTCTCAGAGGTTTCCCGAGTTTTGCCTGCTGTCTGTTGTCTGTATTCTGCTCTCTGCTCTCTGTTCTCTGCTTTCTGTTTTTGGTTGTTGTCTCTTGGGCGCGTCACTCGTAAAAAGCAGCTCCTTTTATTATTATTGTTATAATATTTTGTTCTCTCCCTTTTGTTGTTGTACGTTTCTGTTTTTGGCACTTTCATATTGCGTTACGCGCACTTTCCGCGTCTCTCGCATAATTTTTTATTTTTGTTAGCTCACGCTTTGCCTTTGTCTGGGCAGGGAATACACACAAGTACACACACAAATCGTAAAATATTAAATTTAATTTTTCAAATGATGTGTGAATGGCTTAGGCTTGATATATGATAATGGTTGTGCCCAGAATGTAATGTTTGTTCTCGAGCAACATCATAAAAGTCGGGCATAAAATGTGCAATTACCCGAAAGATGCTTATTCCGAGAAGAACAGTCTTACTTTATGTGAGGCAAGGGTTATTATTAGTGTTTTGCATAATCAAATATAATTAGATATTTAGAATTTGATTGCTTATTGTTTCTTATATACATATGAATAGAAAACATATCTTTGTCTTATTTACTTCGACTTATATCAAATCTAAGCGAGTGAAATTAAATAAAATAAAATCTGCATATTCTTATGATATTCTTTAATATAATATTCAATTAATTCATTTAAAATTTGATATAAATGAATTGTTTTTAATTATTTGTTATAATAATTTTTCTTTATAATTTAATTATTTGTGCATTTATTTATTTTTAAACTAATTTCACTTTAATTTATGGAATTCTTTGTGTGTTTTAGCGAGCAACTCTAACACGAAAACCACAAGAACTTTTTCAAAAAAATAAATCTTATTGGTCTGTGATAAGTGAAGGTAAAGCAAAATTAAACAACACATAAAAAAAGTTTGAACAAAAAAGTCAAACAAATGCGAAAAGCAACCGCAAAGAAAAACTTTTGAAATTAATAAAATTTGTTGAAATCATTTAACGCATCAAATGATTTGCACGTAACATTGAACAAAGCGCAAACAAATAAAACAAAACTACAACAACAGCAATTAAAAGTGCGGTTTCACACAAAAAAAAACGTTAAATAAAAAAAGGGCGGCAGCTACGAAAAATATTTAGTAAAATTATAGCACGATTTGATGATAGACATCAACTGTGAGGCGGCACTTCATTAAACATCAAAGCGAATTGCGTTTAACCGCAAAACGTGGAATAGCAGCAGCAATAGCCGCAACAGCAACAGCAACAACAGCAATAACAACAACATCAGCAACAGCAACAAGAGCACATTGCAAAGTGCAAAGTGAAAAAATGTTGGCAATGCCCACGCTAATGATGCCAGCAACAGCACAAATGACGCTCAGCAGTCAGCCATTGTCGGTGGCCGCAAAGCCATATGAGACGAAATTGTTGGCCATCCACCAGACGCATTTGCAGCAACAGCAGCAGCAGCAACAGGCGCCAGCACCGCAGCAGCAACAGCAGCAGCAGCAACATCAGGCCAATGTCAAGCAGTCGCAGCAATCGTCGCAGCAAATGTCGATTATCACCACGCAGCAGCAGCAGCATCCTCAGTCTCAGTCGCCGCATCAGCAGCAATCGCAGCAGCAGGCTGTCGCTGCAGCAGCAGCAGCTGCCGCAGCCGCTGCCCATCATCAGCAGCAGCAACAGGCCGCCGTTGCAGCTGCCGTCTGTGCCGCCCAACAACAGGCGGTTGCCGTACAACAACAACAACAGCAGCAGCAGCAGCAGCAATACCAAATTCACTCGCAGCAACAGTCGCCGCAGCAGGTGCTCTGCGTTTCGCCCAAGCAGGGTAAGCCAAGTTTCTGAATACTGAATACTGTATAAGTCACGCTAAGTAAATATCGAAATATATCGATAAATATAGGAAAGTCAAATGAAGTATTTGGCCAAAACAGTCGCCTCAACACATGTTAAAAATCCAATTAAACTTTGTAGATGAATATAAATGAGGTTAAAGAAACAATAAAGTGTATATCGATACATATCAGAAATTTATTTACATTTATCTTTCGAGAAATCTATGGCTACAATTAGTTCTGAGTACGACTACCAATACTTATTAAGCTGATTGGATTTTTACCAAACAATTGCAACAAATTTTGGATGAATTAACAATTTTTTGAATACCTCCAGAAGTTTGAATTTTTTTTAGCAGTCAGATTTATATTTATAATTTAATTTAAAATTACATAAGTATAACATATATTAATTGTTAATTTAATATCTTACTTATCTTTTAATTTTATATATTTTTTATACTGAATTGCATTATTACTAATTGCATCAAATATATACATGTGTACATTTATTTCATTAAGTATCGACAAGTAAAAGTTTGCTTTAATAAGATAATTAAATATTACAAATTAAACCATGGAAGTGTTTATATACATATATGTAAATCTAAAGAATTTGATATATATATATAGTGATGTTTAGAAAAAACTAACTTTAAGCTTAAAATCTTAATGGCATTAATTAGATGCTAAAAGCGCAAATGAGAAGCAATAACATATGACTGATAATGATAAATATATGAAATGCACTACATAGGCAATATTTTTACGATCCGTTGTTATCATAATAAATATAATTAGAGCATAACTCATAAGCTTTACGATTGCAACGTATCCAAGTTGATTTTAGAGACCATATTGAGATACGTTTGCTTTTGCTTTTGCTTTGTGATATTAGTTTATTTTCTTTTGGGGGCAATTTGAACACTTTAAGCAGAGTTATCGATTTGTTTTTATTGAGCTGTAGTCGGAATTTCACGAGTTGTTTTACGAGAGAGGCGCAGGCAGTTCAAGTAATGCTTTTTATGATGCCTCGTAAAAGCCAGCCAAGCCCATAATGGCTGTCTAATGTTATTTGGCCTCGTCACAAGGCGAGGGGAGTAAGGAAAGTACTGCGTGCTCTAGTAAGTTTACTTTTTCACTTACGCCCCCCTCAAAGTAAGTGGAAAACTAGCCAGGTATCCGTGATGGCACAATTATAGTGTTTAGGTGTTTACTTCTTGTCCCTGTTGTTGTTTGCGTTGTTGTTGTTGTTGTGTTAAATCAAACAGAAATCAATTTGAAATTATTGACAATTTCCACTTTTGGCATTGGTTCAACGATTCTGATTCTGATTTCGATTTTGATATTGTCATACTGCGACTAAACGAAGGGCAAACAGACGGGGCGAAAGGCAAACAAACTGACAGACAGCAGAGGGGAAGGTAAAAAGTAAATACATGCCACAACCAAGTCACTTGCCAAGGTGGAAAATAGGGCAAGAGACAAGGTGTCGTGCGTCTGCTGCTGCTGCTTCTGTTGTTGTTGTTGTTGTCGCTTTCTTTCCATGTGCAACGCCCACAAAATGAAAACTGCACTAAGCAAACAGCTGACGACGAGCCAAGACACAAGACAACTAGACAACTAGACTGGACAGACGAAGAGGCAGTCAGACGACGCTGCCAATTGTGGCAAGTTGAAGGGCAGAGTACAACGTGTCGCATACGTAACATTTAAACGCACGTCCACACGTTGACCAGCTGTAAGCCAGGCTAGAAGCTAATGCTGAAAGTCGATCGAATTGAATCGAACTTTGAAGTTTCTTCTATTTGCTAAAAACTTTCTTTCTTTATTTCTTTCCTTCTTTCTTTCTGTCTGCTGTTGCGTTGCGGCAAATTTGTTTTTAAATTTGCGACGTCGAGTGTCTGTTAAAATTTTCAATTGAATTCGTTGTAAGATGCAGAAACAAATTGTCAAAAAAAAAGAAGGAAAGTAGGAAAGAAGGAGTGAATGAAAGGAGGGCAGCAGCAGTTGTCGTCGTTTCATGTCCTTCCCAAAAGCAAACAGACTAACGCGAATTGCAAACGACAACAGCAACAACAACAACAGCAGCAACAACAACAACAATAACGAGGCAAGCGTTGAATTTGGCTTTATAAAGTGCCCCGGTGTCTGCCTCCTTCGTATATATTGTACTATGTGCTTGCATTGTCCTTCTTTGTTAAACTCTAAGGACATTGACTGATGCGTTCGCCAGGCATTGGCACAGCTGCCAAGTAGCCGCCATTGTTGGCCAACTCCCACACTTATCACGTCTCTCGCCTTGTGGCCTCGTCTCGTCGCCATCTCTCAACTTTAAGCAGGTGATCGATATTTCCCTTTAAACTTTCTCTCTTCGCAAATTGAATCAACTTTAATCCGCCAGCGGGCGTCAGGCGACACCTAAATAATTTAATTCATTTCAATTTTCAAATTAAATTCATTTAAAATGTATGTATTACACTTTTATATTAGTATTTGTTATAGTGGTTCTCTCTTTAAACACAAAAAGTGCAGCAATTGCATTAAAAATGTAAATTTAATATTGATTTAAATATAATTTCATTAAATAACTTTTCTAAGTACTAAGTTGAGAGCAACTTATTTAAATTTCTCAACTCTGTAATACTTAGTTGATTATTTTAATTTTGTTATTCTTTAAAATCAAATCATTAAAGCTATTGTTTAAATTTTTGTCTTTTGATTATAAAGTAGCTCAAGTAATTGTTTTGACAAAATAATGAGTTGACTTAATTGATGTTATTTTTAATAATAGTTCACTAAATGGATTTTAATATATATAATGTCTTTACATGTTTTAAAACATTAAAAAAAAGACAATTAAGACATTTTACTGCAATTAAAATAATAAATTTATTTATTTCTGAAGTCAGTTTATAATATACAAATTGTATAAAGACACACAAATTACAGGCACGTTTCAATGCAAATTATATAGTTAAAGTTTTGCATTTAAGGAATGTTTTTCCGCGCGAGGCTGTAATTAATTAAATGAACTTGTGCTATTTGAATGATTGCAAACGCCATCAGATCTGTCTGGTCAATTGCACGCCCACTCGGGACCAAGTCTCGATTCCCGGGAAACTTCCTCGCACACACACATACACACACACACACACACTGTTACTACGATAATGATGATGACAATTATTGGCAGACAGCGAGAGCATTTGTCGAATGCATTTTGCCAACCTGCGTGCAGTGGAGCACCAAGTCGGCTGGCGATAAAGTTGTTGGCCATTATCGTCATTATTGAAGCCGTTAAGTACGTTTGCAGCCATTACGAGTATCTTGGCATAGTCACTATCCGGGTCTTGTCTCTGTCTCTGTCTCTGTCACTTTCTCTATCTCTATCCCCACCTTTAGTTATGCTTTAAATATGGTGAAAACGACAGCGTGTTTTTTCAGTCTAGGAATTGTTGCTGTTGTTGTTGCTGTGGTGGCAACAGCAGCAGCAGCGTTGCAAGTGGTCAATGGTTTTGAAAATTGAAAACCATATATCAATTGCCTAGACTAAGAGCATACTTTGCTGGCAAAGCCCCTCGACTGGACCAGGAGTCTGGAGACTCAACGGCATTTACTTCTCTCTCTCTCTCTCACACTCTCTTTCTCTGTGTCGGCCATTGTCGCCTTTAGTTGGCGTTGTTGTTGTTGTTGTCTGACTGCAACTTGGTTTTTTCCTTCTTTTTTTTGCACTCTCTTTGCCGTTGTTGCGCTTTTCTTATGGGCTTTCATTTATTTGCTATTAACCTGTCATTGTTCATTTTTATTATTGTGTGGTTTTTATGCTCGTCTGCCTGCGAGAACCAAGCCTGCCCCTTGTTGTTGTTGTTGCTGTTTGTTGCTGTTGTTGCTTTCGTTGTTGCTGTTTGTTGTTGTTGCAGTTGTGTCTCGCGGCATTTTCCGGCACTTGGCACACTATGCACATGTATATGTGTATATGTATTGGGGCTCTTTGTGTGCGTGCAATAAATTGTTATTATCGCCACGATGCAGCATGTCGTCGTTGTTGCCCTTTCTGAATGTCCACATTCACATCCACATCCTCATCCTCCTGCTCATCCGCATCCTCTTTCTCATCCACATCGTCGACAGGCAATGCTAAGATTTATAACTTTTATTATTATTGAAGCTTACTCTCCGTTTAATATTTGCCGCATTTATCTGGGCACGTTCACGTTCCAGCTGAAACTGTTCTTTAGCTTCTTTCCATTTTCATGGTTTATGACTAGAAAATCAATCATACGCCATGTTGACGTCGCGACTTCGCTGGCAAAGCAAACCTTTGTTCACATCACCTGACACTTGCCATCATCATCACTATCACTATCATCATCATCATCATCATCATCATCGACGCCTTGGTGTTAATTTTTTAATAACATCCCGTGACATTCATTGATATCGACTTGACTCTGTTTGAACTTCGCTTATAGATAGGGTATTAGCTAGGGTATACAAAAGAGAAGTCTTATAAGCGGCTGATTGCTAAGCACAACAATGATCAGAGAACTCTCTCTCTCTCTCCCTCCATCTCTTTTTCTCCCCTCATTTACGGGCTGTTGGAAAGACAACGATGAGGATGAGGATGACATGGTGATGGTCTGGGAGACAGATTAGTATGCTCCTCGTGGCCAGGGACAACTGATGGCCGTTCATTTTCTGCAACGGACAACGGCTGACGCCTTGTTATTAAGTGAGACGGGAGAGGAGATAGACCCAGACAGTGAGGTAAAAGTTTTTACAGACCTTCCGACAGTTCTCTCTGCTCGACTCTCCACTCCACTCGACTCGACTCGACTTGATTTCTTTTTGTTTTTTAAATGCCTGCAAACAACAAAAGCAACAGCAACAGCAAAAGCAAAAGCAGCATAAGGCAGTTTGGACAGGCGGGATGAGCATACAACGACGTAGCTAATACTTTAGCAGCCGGATTAGGTTCAATTGGAGCGGGCAGGACAACAAAAAAAAATCTAAATCCCACTAAAGTACCATAGAGAGAGATGCGGAGAGAAAAGGAGAGGAAAAGGAGAAGAGAAGGAGAGGAGAAGGAGAGACTTTGGAACAACTGAAAACAAAACAACAATAAAAAAAGTACGCTTGTACACAGCATTAAAGTTTAAACGTTGGTAAATTCCAACAGCTTCCGCTTAGTTGGACAACGTTGTAGAGACAATGCAGAACCAGTAGAACAATGTCCACATGCGTGTGTCTGTGTGTGAGTGTGTGTGTGTGTGTGTGGGTGTGTGTGTGTGTAAGACAGGTGAATCCATGTGTCTTGTGTTGGGAGTGCAAATGTAAAGCGGACTTACAAAAATCGATCAAGCTGCCAGCTCTGACTTCGAGATTATTAATGAAGTTCGATCTATGGACAAGTTGCTGCAGGTCATCATGATAGCTCGGCACGCCCATAAACGCCCACTTTTCAGGCATCAAACAGGCGGAACGCAAAGTAAATAAAAGCATTGCATACTTTTGTGCGCTGCGGTTTGCCGATAAAAACGTAACGACAACAAAAAGCGACACACGCACACATACTTAAATGACAATGTGTTGGTTTATTCCCCTCTCCCTCTCCCTCTTCATCTCCATCTCTATTATGCTGATCAATATTTTATATGCAAATTTTAAATGTCAGCAAATATTCATGCTGTTTCGTCTGTTTGCCTGAATACAACAGCAATATAAAATCGATGCTGTCCACGGTCTAGCGGCCATTTTAAAGCCGCTGCGCTCGAGGTCAACTTGGGGTCATGCAGGCACCAGCCAACAAGGTGGGAGGAGAGAAGGAAGGCGAACAGCCGCTGAGAGGACGCCTTGAAACCATTTTGACATTTGGTCGCAGTGCCGCCTTTGTCTTTGGCGTTGACGTAGCAACAAACCGACACCACGGGGCAGCAGCAGCAGCAGCACCACCATTCCTACGACTGGCACCACCGCCTGGCACCACCCATTGTCAGTGGTTTGCTATCTGCTGCTCTGGCCACATTTGCACAATGCTGCCGCGCATATGACATTGTCATTGCTCTCCTGGCTGGTCGGTTGTCTGGTTGCCTGGTTGGTTGGTTGGTTTTGGCCCTTGCCAACATGGCCAACATGAAGCGTAGCACTTTTTAAAATGACTAACGGCAGCTGCGGTAGCTGGCAGCGGTCATACACACACACACACACACACACACACACATACATACAGAGAGACAGAGAGTGAAAAACCCACAAAGCCACATCCGTCTGTGCTCCACAACTTGCAGCTCTTTGCTGCCCTTTGTTTCGCAGCTGGCGTCGCAGTTCGTTTGTTTGCCGCGTGACCAGCCAAACAAGCGGACCCCACGGACCTCACAGACCCCACAGACCAAGACCAACACCAGCACCACCAGAAAACCAAAGCAACCACTCTCCATACCCTCTCTTACACCTCTTCTCATACTTCTCTTTTGTCTCCCGGTTTCGTTGATTTGTATATTTCGTGGCAGCATAATTTATTGATTGAGTGTTTGGCCAGTTTGCCATCTACCATCTCACATCTCCCATCTCCCATCTCCCGATTCAACCCCAAATATCCTTTTTCTATTGTCATTGCGAATATTTTTCAGCGCGGTTTTTCCTACATTTTCCCCCAGCTCTGCATTTGGTTTGATTTTGTCAGCTTCGCTTTGTTGCGCTTTTCACCAGCTCTTTTGCTGCTGTTAACTATGTTTTTCCCCTCTCCCCACTGTCTGTCTCTCTGTCTGTCTGTCTGTCTTAGCTGGCAGAGCTGACTGTTCCCAGCAGCGCTAAAAATTTAAATTGGTTTGTTTTGTATTGCGGCTGCTTTGGTAGCAACTTCTCCTCCAGCTTTTTCAGCTTCTGCTTCTGCTTCTGTTGCTCGTTTAGTTGCCTGCTCCTTGTGCTTCTTCTGTTTTTAGCTGTGCTGCCATAAAATTGCAAATTGCAATTCGTCGCCATGACTCGTTGGCTGACACTGTCATTCGCCCCCCTTGTCCCCGTTTTCCCCTCTCAACTCCAGCACCTGCCTTTGCCACAGTGGCTGCTGCAAGATGCCGCCTGCCTGTCGCACGTTGCGCATCGTTGACAAAGTTACGAAACTGTGGTAAATTTTATTTGAATTTCCAATGCAGCAATCCTTACTGCTTCCTCTTTCCTCTTTCCGCTTCCACTCCTTTTCATCTTGTTCTTCTTCTTGTTAGTGTTGTTGGCCAACTCCGTTGCGGTTAGAAAGCTTTGATGAATGAAGTGCAGTTAACACCCAAAAAGCGTTACCGCGTTTGGCTTTGCTTTTGATTTGTCGCCGCAGCAGCTTGTGCGTACCAATTAATCATGGCCGGCAGCGTAACTTGGCTCAAATTATTGGGCCAGTGTCGAGGAAAATTCAAGATTGGTTGCCATTATGTCTTGTCGGCCACAAAATGCTAAGCCAAGCGAACCATTTTTAATCATATCGGGGATCAGTTCAGCCCAATGTCATGTCAAACTTGTTGAGGCTCCTCCTCCTCCTTCTTTTATTTGGCAGGAGAAGAACCCGCATCAAAGCTGAAAACAAGACAAGGCAAACAAGAGACAACATGTCGAGCAGGAGGACATCGTATCATGGTGGAGGTGTTACCAGTTTAATGATAACAATAAAACAGAGCGCCAACCGAAGGGCATCAATGTCACAAGAGGGTCTCAGCATGTGTGTATGTTTATGTGTGTATATATATATATATGTGTGTGTGTGTGTGTGTGTTGACTGGCAACCAGCAACTTTATTTTTTTACTTGGGGCAACCTGAAAATATGAGGGGTTGCCTTTCCTTTTGAAAAATTGCGACAGCAGCAGCAGCCTTAAATCAAAAAATTATATTGTCATATGAGTATAGGCAGTTTGTCCCTCATGGAAAAACAGAGAGAGACAGACAGAAAGAGAGAGAGAGAGAGGTGTAGACTGTAAGATTGGCTGACTAGGAGCCATAACAGGCGCAACATGTTTGCTATTCGAGTGTGGGCTACAAGTGATAAAAGTGATAGCAAAGGGAAGGCAACTTTGTGGCTAAGAGAGACAAGCAGGAAGAAAGCAGGGACCAGCAGCCGTGGATGGTAAAAATTAATTTATAATAGGCATCCTTTATGAGATGACAAGGATGCTGAATAAGATAATGGCATCAACAAGCAGCCAGCTTGCCAGGATGAGCAGACAAATGGCGCGAGCACCAAAAAGGCGTAGACTTCCTTCTTCCCAGGCAGGATAAATGCGATAGGATGGGGGCAAAAGGGAGCGTTGTTGCCGCTTTGGAGGCGTTGGTCGCATGTTTGGCAAATAACGAAATTACTTATCGCACGAGGCGAGACCAAAAGGCAGCAACAAAATAAGATGATGCTTGTAAGCTGTTGTTAATAAATATTTAAAAATGTTTTGCTCCTTTTCGTTTCACATGAAGGAAAAACAACTGACATTGCAAGGGGAAGAATGTGGAAAATGAGAAAATGTGATTTGTAGCCGCTTTCTAGCTGCGCACAGTGGTGCCAAAATCGAAACACACTCGCCAGCAACTTAATCGTGAAAACTGTCTGAAGTGTAAACAGACAATTAATTATGTAATAAGAGTAGGGACAATGGAAAATTTCAAGTGCCCTACAGAAATTGAAGTGTCAATTTTCCACAAAATAATTTACCTAATTTCGAGGTGATAATTAGCACACTTGAGTGAAAGTTGAGACATACGACTTATTGCTAAACAAATCAATATATTGGATATCAATTTAAATCTGAATTGTTAAGTAGGTCTTGAAATTAAGTTATACATTTGGTATTATTATACAAAATATGTTCTGCATATTTTTACAATTTTTATTAATCTATAAAGCATTTATTGAATGTTTTATGATAAATATTAACATTTGTTTTCTTTCATATATATTGAAAATTATTATTTTTATTGTGTTTTATTTTATTATATTTATGATTATAAATCCCATAAAAATTCACAAAATTTAATATTCAGATAAAAGCTACGTCTATACCAAAAAAAAATAAACTTAAATTGCTTAAATTTCTGTAAATCTGATAAATTATATAGAAGTTGATCCTGCTGGCATTTTAGGCAATTAGAAATGGCTGCAAACTTATCTATTTCATTTGAAATTTATGTTTCACTCGGCTATCTGAAAATGAGCTCAGCTCATCTCTTGCTCTCAAGTTTCGAGATGTTCATTTAATGGGGCACCTAAGCATTAACCTGATACGAATATCGTTGCACAAACAAAAATAAGTATATATTAAATATATTTACACACACAGAGATACTTGGGTGTACCTGGCTCATAAATGAGCAAAGATACGAGTGTGATAAAGGCAAAGGCAATAAAAAGTATTTTATGAGCAAATTATGTTTATTAGCGCGTCAAAATGTCAACATTATGCACGACAAAATACATATTAAAGAAAATATGAAATATGAAGCGTGATATTAAGTAAAGTTGACAAACTCACACACACACGCACACACACACAGACTCCCACACAATAAAAAAAAGTGTTGCATACTTTTTGTCAGCCAATTTTAAGGAAGAGTGAATGCCAAAGAGAGAAAGAGTCTGTTGGACTAGTATCGTTTGTCTTAGTTTGAATTTTTGGCTTATTGGTCAAAGTGCAAGAGGGCAAAGTGCATACAGAGGCCACTCGATAGAAGGAACAACAAGAGATGCAGAGCTGCACCAGCTGGCATTGTAATGCGGCCTTGTCTGTTGTCTACTTTGTGGCAGGCAACAAATATAATTCGATTTGCTAGCAAGCCAAACATGCACACGCTTCGAATATGAAAATCGTTGGGAAATGCTGGGAAAGCTATTGTAGGTTGCCAGCCACGAAAAACCGGCAATGCAAAGCCAACGAACCAAAGGCAAACAAAACAACAAGCAAATTACAACAATGGGATTGGGGGGGAGGGAGTCAAACATTGTTGCAACATTGCAACGATGCCACACGATGCATGCTAAATGTAATGCACAATGACAAAGCGCTACCCCCACACACACATACACACACACCCACACACACACACATTTACAGATGGCAACTGAGCAGCGTATAAAAATAGTTGATGCCAACGATTGCCGACAACGATGACGACGACGACGACGAGGAGCAGCGACTAAAGACGAACGCCTCCACAGCCAGAGGGAATATCAGCAGTTACAGTTGAAGGCAGTGTATTGGGTGGTGCGGTGGTTTAGTGGTGCGGTGATGCGGTGGTGCGACGGGCAGCTGGCAACGCGCATGACGCGAGACTGGACTGCCTCACTGGCTGGCAGGCACAGGCGGAAGCTGACGAAATGTTGCCGATGCGCTTTGCTAACGATGTGGACAAAAACAACGCAACGCCTACGAAGTTGCAACAGCAGCAACAGCAACAACAGCAGCAGCAACAACAGCAGCAGCAACAACAATTGCAGCTGCAGTTGTCCAAAGTTGCTTTCTCCACCTTCAGTCAGTTCTCTTTTTTTCGTCGTTTTTTGTTGTTTCCCACAAGTGGATGGGGGTTGCATTATCTGCAATTGTGTGCGTATGTGTATGTGTGTATGTCTATGTGTGTGTGTGTCTATGTGTGTGTGTGTCTTTGTGTGCCGCTGTTGCGTTTTTATTTGCTGCTGTTTCGGCTGCCTCCACTCTTCGTCGTCGTCGTCGTCGTCGTTTGGGCGCAAAACTTTTAAATTAGAAATTTTTGTTAGTGGCAACTGTAAAGAGTAAATATGTGTGTGTGTGGGTGTGTGTGTGTGTGCCTGGCACTCAATAGTTTTTTTCTTCTTCAGTTTTGTTGTTGTTTTTTGTTATATACTTTGTTAGTTGGTTAGTTTTTGTTTGCTGCTGTAGCAATAACAACAACAACAACTGTTGTTGTTGTGGTTTCCATTGACACTCGCTAGTTGCAACTATTAATTTTTAATTTTTTCCCTCTTCTTTTCTCTTTTGTTTTTGTTACTGTCGTGTGAAGCATTTTGTGGCTGCTGCTACAAAAGGTTCGAGAACTTAAAGTTTTTAATGTAATTTGGCAGATCGCTAAAGTGTTTGCTGTTCATGTGGTTAAGGCGTGAAATGTTGCAATTTAAGGGGAGTATCAATTGAGAAGGGCAGAAGTGTATAAGGTAGAAGAATATAAGATAGTGTGAAAATTTTAAAACCCAGTTCATAACAGATAAATAAAGTTGAGTTTAAAAATAATTATAGAGTTGATATTTGACTAAAGATAAATGTTGATGTGGTTAAATTATCAGAAGTTCAAATAAAGCAGATGTTTACAAAAAATTCAGTACTTTAAAGCTTAGTATGCTGCAATTTTAATCTATGAAAATATATCTATGTTGCTTGCTTTAGCTTTAGTTTTTATATCCGAAAAAGACAGTATTAACAACATCAACTACTTAAAATATAAACTTAAAAATATAGATAGTAATAATCTGGGATTAAAACCTTAACCGTAACCTTGAACCGGTAAAAACCGATTGAAATTTGTAACCATAACTGAAACCGTAACCGAAAAAAAATATTTTTCCGCTGTACCGAAACCCATAAACCGAAACTCTTTAAACCAAAAACCGTTTAGTAACCGATTCATTTATAAGGGTTAATTTCGGTTCTAGCCGTCGCAGGAACTTAGCGTCTTTGAAGTGCCATAACTTTGTCAAAAGTCAATCAATTTTCATGCGCAATGTAAATTTGAATATAATTTTTCCTCTTTATTCGTTCTGCATTTAAATTTTGTTCATTTTGAAAATTTGAATTTATTCGAAAAAATCAAAACAGATAAAGGGGTAACACTGTAAAATTTCGGAACAATTCGATTTTCAAAAATATAAATGCAGAACGAATTTAGAGGTAAAATCATGCTTAAATTTACCTTGCGCATGGAAATTGATTGACTTTTGAAAAAGTTATGGTAGTTCAAACTTATTAAAAATCAAAATAATCGAAATTTTTTTAAGCCAAATTAACCAAATTTATATGAGGTCAAATTATAGTAAAATCGACATTACGCTGGACCATTCCAGTAACCAGATAACATTATTTTCCAGGCTAATTAGAGCATTAAGTCTTTTTTCATGTAATGCAATGAATATCGTTACTTATTTTGGTCAACCGAAAACCTTAATTTTTTTTTGGTGAACCGAAACCAAACCGGTATTTGTAAACCGAAACTTACAAAAAACCGATAACCGTTACGAAACCGATACTCCAAGATTTTGCATAAACGATAACCGAAAACCGTAATTTGAGCATAACCGAAACCGTAACTGAAACCGATGTTTGTTTCGGTTTTAATCCCTGATAAATAGGATAAAGGGTATATATAATTCCACGCCATTCCCTGCCACGCATACACATACTGTTCATAATTGTTCTCATAATAATTCAATCAATTCTAGTTATATGACAAAAGCATTTCCCAATTTTGTCTATTGCATTTCCACATTGCCAAAACAGTTGTCAACACTTTGGATTTAATATCAACTCACACAGTTATTTTCGAACGTAATTCGATAGAATTTTCAGCGTTTTTATTAAGCAATTTCCTCGTTTTGTGTGCTGCCCCCAAAGTTGTTATTATCATTTATTTGTTGAGCTGACTGACTGACTGACGGAATGACTGTGGCTGAGTTTAACAAAAGATGATGTGATTGAATTTACTTCACCCACAGCCAGATCTATAAGGCAACCACCAACTGAAAGAAAGAAGTTGAAAAAAAGGTGGTGGCAGAGATAATTTGAGCAGTAGGCGTCACCTAATGGCATTCCGCAAATTGTTTGTTGAATAAAAGTGAGGCTATGAAGCCAAGTGAAAGGCGGCCTAGAGTTTCGTAAAATGCTTGTTAAAATGCTCGACTCCTGGCCGGGTCCAAACTGGTTTCCATCTGCCCACACAGCCAGAGTAAAAAAAGGTTGTCATGCTGCCAAGACGAGCCAAAGACGTCGACGACTATGCCCAAAAAAAAAAACAACAACTTAATACCCAGCTGATGCCTATTAAGCACAGCATTTGTGGCACCCGCCAGCAGCCCCTGCCCTTTTCCTCCCTTGCCACTCCCTTCTTTTAGCAACCACTGCCTTTGCGTGTGCTTTGCCTTGATTTTGAGGCTGTGATATTTTCATTTGCTTGATTTGTTTTGGCATAATTTCACTTCGACTTGACTTTGGGGATGCTTCGGTAAATTATTGTGAACTCAATTCTGTTTTCTCGTAAATGTTTATACAAGTCGGTGTGTGTGTGTGTGCTTGTATGTTTGTGTGTGAGTATGTGTGTGTGTGGTTGGTATTGGCAAACCGCAAATCAGCAGTTTTTTTTTCTATTTTGCTTAGTCTAGGAAGAGAGCCCTGAATAATGACCGAACTCACACACATTAAGCATACGCCCCGTATGCCTTGACCACAGCACTCCCCCCTCCTCACATTGCTCGTTCGGGGTGCCAGTCAAGTGACGACGCACACGTAGCAACAATAATTTCAGCTAATTGCTCTCTGAACAGCCATTTCAATGCGAAATGAATTCTGTGCATTCTGCCTGATGCCCCAAATTGGAGCACAGTTTGAGAGCATGGTAATCGAGTGGGGAGAGGGGGAGGCGGGCGGCGTGCGGCGGGCAGCAAAGGCCCATTCATTTCGGGTTGGCTGCAACAACAGCAACGGGCATTGACCATCGACTGGCAAGTCTGGGTAGTTGTAATAAAATTACGTATACGCAGCGTGCACGGTCTGCCGGGTTGCATATGAAAAACGAGTTTGCCCGAGAATATGAATGCAGACGGGGCATTGCGGTGCGGTGGGGGGAAGGTGGAATGATCACACAAAAATACTAACGAGAGGTCCGTAACACAATAACAGACAGACAGACAGACAGACGGAATAGTTGGCCTGACTGCCTGCTATGACTTTCATTGCCATTCATATCTAATCGTAGTCCATTTCCCTCACTTCCATCCTCTGTCCTCGCTGTCTGCCGGAAAAAAAATTAAATTTGTCTCTTGACTGACAAATGTCCCCCGAGTGGGTAAAACCAGAAAAGTACTTGACGATACGTAAAAGTCAAGTCAAATTGCAGACGGAACGGAGCACTATGGAATATAGGGAATGAGAAGGAGGACGGTGACAAGAGAGAGGGGAGAATGTAGGAGCCAAAACGAGCTTGGCTCTTTCATAAGTCTGCTTGTAATGCTGTTAAGCGGGCAAAGATACTGTCACTGTAGTGGGCCCACACTCACTCAGCTTCACTTCTGCTTATATCTATCTATGTATATATTTCTGTAGCTTTGTATCTTTGGCCGAGAGCAGAGCAAGCGTCAGGGATAGAGACGGGGACGGGAACGGGAACGGGGAGAGGAACAGGGGCCAATGGGGCAACTTGAACGGTAGCGTTGGCTGTGGACTGGGACTCTGACTTGTCCTGGGCTGAAGAGCAGCTGATGTTGATGATGATACACACTCAAGTGCGCTTTGGGTATAGCCAAGTAGTTGAGTAAATATACACACACACACACATCAAGAAAGAGACCAAGAGAGTGAAAGAGAGAGAGAGAGAGAGAGAAAGAGAGAGAGGGGGACACATACTAAAAGCTATGCTGACAATATGGCGAACACAGAGGCCGCCATTTGCTCTTACTTATTTATGCCAATTTTGCGTGTATGTGTCTGGGTGTGTGCGTGTAGAAATGTGTGTGTGTGTGTGTGTGCTCTCTTTCATCCTGTTTGTTGTCGTTGTTGCTGTTGTTGATTTTTGGCGTATTCGCTTCTATTTAAACATTTAAAGCAAGTTGCTACGTGTGCCGCATTTCAAGCCCCCGCACAGTGGGCACAAACCACCAAAAATAACCACAGAAAATTATATATTTAAATATAAATTTGATCAGCATGGCATTACTTGAAACTCAAAGTACTCGAAAGTAATAAACGAATTAAAGAATTTTGCGCATTTCCCATTTTCCACTTTCCACGGTCTCGACGCTGGCATTGACTGATGCGGTTGCCACGTTCGCGTAACGTTTTCCGAAGTTTTCCCCGGAAAAAGCATAGAGCAAGTCAACGAACCAACCAAGCAAATAGCACAAATGAACACGAATCAAATCTCGTGAGGGCTGCGACTCGGCGTGCTTTCATTTCATAAGCTTTGCATCAATTTAAATATTTAACGAGTATTTTTGAGTTGATAACATTTGACTGAGCCAGCTTTAAATTGACTAAAAAATTGGCTGGTGGGGTGCAACTGTGGCACAGATTAAATTTCCGCCCCTATGAATGCGTGTAGCTAATAGAAACGCCGACTGCGGTAACAGCGAATGCAGATGGGCTGAGAATGGTCTGTGGAAGACTGAAGATGGGACAGGGATGTTGGGATGATGCTGGACTAGGATGTTAGGTCTCTTGCCTGCCGATCCCTGGTCGGCGTTCGTCAGTTTTCAAATGTCCGAAAAAATAAATCCAATTTGCCAGACGCGCGCACGTTGGCAATGCCCCTCGAGGACATGCGTGCATAAAAAAATGGCGAGAAAAAGACCAAAAAAAACGAAAAAAAAAGGAATGAAAAAACACAAGAGAGCACAACTGCAATAGCATACACAAAAAACTAAACTGAAAACTGGCGACGGCTGCTCGAATACAAAACCCAAAAGCATGAACGAGCTCGCTCGGCCTGACCGTGTCTAGAAACGTGTAGAAAATAAAAATTTCTATTTAAATGGCAAAAATCAACAAATGCAACGCAAAACAATCTAAAACACAAATCGAAATTAAATGACCGCACTTGCACACAAAAGCGCGATTCACACACACACACACACAACACACACACACACTTAGGAACATGGTAAAAACAAGCCACTCACAAAAACAAAAAGCAGAAAAACAGAAAAAACAGACTAGAAAAAATAAGGGAACGAAGCGTCTGACTGAAATAAAGTGCAGCAGCTGCGCAGTCCCCCAAAGGGAGCAACGTACGGAGCAGGATAAAGGGCAGCTGTTGGATCCTGCAGCAGATGAAAGTTGAAGGGGGGGAAGCAGGGCAGTAGGGGAGTAGGGAAACGAGGGCTGCAGAGTCTGACAAATGCGGATGGATTCGCGTCGCGATGCTTGTCCAGCAATTTCAACATTTCATTCAGCGGCTGTGAGAGGCGAGTTTTGAATTTGATTTTGGCCTCGCTTTACATTTTGGTTTTTTTTTTTGTTGGTCTTTGCTTTAGTTTATTGTTGGCATTTGTATTGTGCACAATACACACACACACACACACACGCATGAAGTGGCCATTTAGTCATGTGTACAACGAGTGTCCTTTTGGGAATGCTTAACAATGTTGCCCTCGACTTTAACACGCTGCGATTAGCTTAAATTATAAGTATTTGTAGACTTAACTAATGCTTTGTAGCACAGTGTAAAGTGATTATTTATTCCATTCGAGGCCTCAACTATTTCTGCTGAAAATGAGCTCATTTAATTTACTCCACACATTTCATTTGTCTGTTGTTTCTTTTCTGTTTTTTATATAATTTTTTGAGGTGTTGGCGCGTTGTTAACCTTTTACAGTGCACGCTGTTGGCCTGGCCTAGACTGGCAACAAAATTAATTAACTGCAAATGTGCGAAACTAAATAAAGCCACTTTCTCGGGGGCCAAAACCACACACACAAACACACACGCACACACATACTACACATGGCTAACTGTGGAGCTCTTTACAATTAACAATCCAACACGGAGCGACCCAATTTGTTGCCCAATTCCGGATATGCTCAAACCAGATTTACATATATATATAGATATGTATATATAGAGACGCATATGTAACAGTCATGTCACGACCCGAACCGGTCAAAAAAAAAAATAAAAACAGATCGTAGCCGCCTTTTAGGCCAACATCTAGCGTGAGACTGAGCCAGGAATGGAATGGCACTCTGGCTAGTTAGCCAGTTGTGAGTGTGGCTATATCAACACCTACGCTTACACACACTAAAAACTAGTGACACGACAGCGACATTAAAAGGGAAAGGGAAAAGTGACTAGAAAAAAATGAAATGTGAAAATGAAAATAAGGAAGAAAAACTGTGAAGCGGTAACCGCAATTTGAACCGGGTTTTTACTTGCTTTTACCTTTCGTGGCGCCCGACAAATATGCAGATTGCATGAACCAAGTGGGGAGGGAGGAGGGTAGAGAGAGAGGGGGGAAAAGAGAAAGGGTGGACTGAGAGTTGGGTCACCTGCGTCGCGTTTTACTTTTAACATGTGCTACCAGCAACAACAACTCCGCAGGGGTGTTTGTCTGCGATCCCCTCCCCCTGCGACACCTCCCTCTGCACAACAAATGCCATTTAATGTACGTAGTTGTTCTTGGTGGCTGTGTGGTTGTGTGGGTCAAGGGCGGGGCGGGGGGGAGGAGTGTCTGTCGGGTATAACTACCCAAAATCCAATGCAAACACATAGGACACAGGACTAGGCCATATACAATCTTTGTGACCCTTTTATTTCTTTTGCCTCTTCTCTGTTTGTTGTTTAGTTGAGCGCTTTCGCTTACTCATCCCACAGTTTTTACTGCTGTTCTTATTGTTGTCCTTGTTGTCGTTGTTTTTGTTGTAGTTGTTGTTTAGGTGTTGTTGCTGTCCTTAAAAAGCAAACATACGCAATTTCTATTTCATTCTCTATGTACTCGACACTCAAGTGCGTGTGTGTGTGAGTGTGTACTTTCTAATTTTTAAGGCAACATGTTCGTTTACTCGCCTTGGGAGCACTTTAATGCATTCGTTGAGCCACCTTCTTGCCTGCCTCTTTTCGATTTCTGATACGCAAATTTTGCCATTTCTCCGTGTCTTTGTCTCTGTCTCTGTTGCCATAGGCTGCATTGTCTTGTCCTGCGACGATTTTTACACAATTGTCAACATACACACATACGCAGGACAAATGCAAATGGCAGATCTCCTCTTCCTCCTCGACCCCCTTGAATAGGCAAACAATGACGCCTATGACTAGCATTTAAATGCGAAATTTGCACGCGAGTGGCAACCGGAATACAACTTGCCCCAAGACCCTGCCTTACTCCCCTTCTCTCTCACACACTTACTCACTCTCTCTCTCTCTCTCTCTCTCTCTCTATTTTTCTATTTTTCTATCTGCTCTATTCCATTTCTCTCACTCTGCTTCTATTTTTGAGTTGCCTTTCTGGCCTGATTGCTTTATAAGCAGAACCAACAATACACTGAATTTTTTCAACATTACTATGCTCTGTTTCCCTCTCGTTTATCCACTCTATTTCCATCTCTCTCTCTCTCTCTCTCTGTCTTCTGTGGCAAATTTAAATCAAATTATTGACATTTGTTTAAAGTCGACGCAGACGACTTGCATACAAATGACTTAAATTTTCATCCACGACTCTTAAAGTCAGTTGCAAAATCAGCACAAAATGGACACAAGCCGTAGGCAAAAGGGCACAACTGATAAGGGACTGTCGACAGGGGGTGCAAAGGGGACAAGACGAGACTTTAGCTTGGGGGCAGCAACCCTTTGCCGCAGTCGCTGCTCTTGTTGTTGTTGTTGTTGCTGTTGATGTTGCTTTTGCCTCTGCCATGTTTTGTTTTTAATAGTTACTGAATCTCATTAGAATTTAGATGAGTCTTAATGAGTCATTGTTTTACACGTTAGACGGTCGCGATGAGGACGACGACGACGAAGCAGTAGCAACAACAACAACAAGACCAACAACAACAACAACAAAGACACGGCACTCAGAACTAAGCTAAGAATAGTGCAACGTCGACATACAATAACCCAAAAAGTTTCTGCGGCGACGGCACGAAAAGGTAGCATGCCTCGATGTCAGCAACCCCCACAGCAGCACACATAAACACACACACACACGCAACAGTCCTACACACATACAGTTCAAGATACAAACAAGCTATCTTCTATACATGTATTTGTATATGAAAGGCATTCAAGGTATAGCGAAACGTCGCACAACACAATGAAACTTTTATTTGATCTGCGAACAACGCGACAACTTGATGAGGATGCTCCTCTGGAAGTTTCCCATCTGCCACTACAAAGAACTTTAATAACGGACCGCGTAGAGATATTGTCACAGACAAATAGCACACAGAGGAAATTGTTGTTGAGTTTGTTGCTCACTTTCATTAATTTAATTTCATTTAAATACATGAGATTTTTTATTTTAAAAATATAGATAAAAATAGATATGGGAACTGAAATAAATAAAACTAAAACGGAATAAAAATAAGAAAAAAAAGCAGTTGGTGGGAGAATAAAATACAGATACACAATATAAAGATAGATAAACTAACAAAAATAGAGATGGAGATAAAAATAGAGACTGAGATATTTATATTCAGATAACTGGAAATAATGAAGCGAACGTAAGATATAAGGATAGGGATAAATAAAATGGCATATATATGTTAGATTTAAGATACTAAGCAAATTTAACATTAATTTCTTTGCATTTAACTCTTAAACATTAAAATGGAAAGATATTTATCATTAAAGTGATAAAGATAGGGACAGAAATATATGTACATAAGACTTAAAAAAATATATACACCATTGTTAATTTTAAATTGTATTTCTAATTGTAATGATTTTAAATAAAAAAAAAATCAGTGAATTTGTAAACTAGTAAATAATTAAGTAAAGTAGAAAACAGAAGTAAGAACAAAGCTCAAATTGGTTCAGTTATAACCAGGGACTAAAACCGAAACGTATATCGGTTTCAGTTACGGTTTCGGTTATGCTCGAATTAAGGTTTTCGGTTATTGGTTATGCAAAATCTTGGAGTATCGGTTTCGTAACGTTTATCGGTTTTTTGTAAGTTTCGATTTAAAAATACCGGTTTGGTTTCGGTTCACAAAAAAAAATAAAAATTAGGGTTATCGGTTGACTAAAATATGAAGCGTTATTCATTGTTCAACATAAAAAAATACTTAATGCTCTTATTGGCCTGGAAAATAATGTTATCTGGTTACTGGAATAGTTCAGCGTAATGTCGATTTTATTATAATTTGATCTCATATAAATTTGGTAAATTTGGTTTGAAAATTTCGATTATTTTGATTTTACTGATTTTTAATAACTTCGAACTGCCATAACTATGTCAAAAGTCAATCAATTTCCATGCGCAATGTAAATTTGAGCATGATTTTTCTGCTAAATTCGTTTGGCATTTAAATTTATTTAATATTGTAAATTCGAAAATTTTGAATTTTTTAGAAATTTTACAGTGTTACCCCTTATCATTTTTCTAAAAATTTCGAAAATTACGAATTTTCGAAATGAACAAAATTGAAATGCAGAACGAATTCAGAAGTAAAATCATGCTCAAATTTACATTGCGCTTGGAAATTGATTGACTTTTGACAATGTTATGTCAGTTCGAAGCTAACAAAGTTTCTCAAACTTAAACCCTTATAAATGAATCGGTTACTAAACGGTTATTTCGGTTTAAAGAGTTTCGGTTTATGGGTTTCGGTACAGCGAAAAAAGTTATTTTCGGTTACGGTTTCAGTTACGGTTACAAATTTCAATCGGTTTTCACCGGTTAAAGGTTACGGTTACGTTTAAGGTTTTAATCCCTGGTTATAACACATAGTTAAACTAAGCCATATTGCAGATATTACTTTGTCAGGTAGCAGGTGGCTGTAATCAGCATTAGACAACAGCATTATCAGGCACGAAGGCAACGTCTAATGGCAACAATGATGACAATGACGACAACCGACTTGGGGCAAAGAGTTGAGTTGAGTTGAGAGTCCTTAAAGTGACTGCAGTTCAATTAAATAGACAAGAGAAATGGCAACCATCCAGGCTGGTAAAGGAGTTGAAATTGCTGCTAAATAAGTTGATTGGCTTTCAGTTTTGCAAGCTGCTGCCACTTGCAACTTGCAACTTGAAACAGACAACGAGGCAGGCATTTACTTAGTTGCGAGTGCACATAATTAAGTTGAAATTAAAGTGCAAAGTTTGCTTTAAGTTAACACCAGTCGTCTCGTTCCTTCATTCGCTTCTCGTTCGCTAAACGCTAATTAGATCTCTTAGTTTCATTTAGTATGCCCTCCGCGTCTCTCTATTCCTCTTATTGGCCATGCTGCATGCAAATGAATGAAATTAAAAGCACATTATACTTTATAATGCGCGCTGATTTGAGCCAGGCAAATTTAATTTAAAGATTTGCTGAGCCAAGCCAAGTCGCTTATCAGTGGCCCCAAAGTAGACCTCTCCTAATCCAAAATGAAGTCAAATTGTGTGTCATATATCAAAGCAATCTCGCAGCAAGTGATAAGAAGGGAGAGGGGATAGAAGTGAGAAGAGAGAACGGGCATCGTGTATCCTATTGCCAGAGATAACCGCAGTGCCAAATTGCGGGCATAAGTGACTCTCGAAGGCACATAAATGCGGCAAATGCGGAATGGACCAAATTGATTGGATGCCCCGGCATTGATCAAAGTCATAAGTCAGTGGTCGTGGCATACAAATCTCCATATAAATATCCTTTTGCAAGTCAAGTTGTCCTTTTTTGTGCACAGCACGTCTAAGCAACTGGATTATTAACATTTCAATATAATTTGTGGCCCAGCTCAGTTCGACTTTCATATTTTGCTTGGACCCACAAACTGGGCTCCGATTTGCTTTTTCTGCTGACGCTTGGGAAAATTAACGCTGCTCAGGACTTTGATCCTTTTTTGCACACACACACATATACACATATGCACATTAGTATGTATGGCACCCCACTGCGTGTTAGTCCTGTGTATTTGCTTACATATTCATCAATTTTTTCGGGCTAAACTGTGGGTTGGTCTTTGAGCCTGACCCTCCCACTTCTCCTTTCACTTTCCCATTTCCCAAATCCGATATCCCACTTCCCCTCCCTTGCCCTTTGCTTGTGTCCTGCACGTTTTGCGGTTGTTGGCGTCAAATTGTTTGCTTATTTTGGGCTTTTATATGACAGCGGGCAGTCCCAGCAGTCGGTCAGCTGGCGGTTTTTTGACTAGCCGCTAAACGCTTTTAGCTTTAATGCACTCCCATTTAGTCGAAGAGTACATAATTGCCATTACGATTACGCATACGCCATGTGGTCAATGGCCGGATGGAATTTGCAAAAATTCATTTTATACCATATTCAAATTAAGTCCAAAACTGGAGCAAACTCAATTATGAATATAAAAATAAGTAAATTACTGTTAATCGATACGAAGCAATCGATAAACATAAATTTAAAAACATTTGGTACAGTAGTACAATTATTTGATATGATAAAAATATGCAAAAGAGTTGATCAAGAATCATATTAATATAAGTCAATAGGGTAAATTAGTAAAATATAAATAGACAAGCATAATATTGCTAATGGATATACATTTCTCGATATTACAATTATTTTTATATTATCAAAGTTGCTAAAAGGAATATACAAATTTATATATTAAATGAAAATCAATCGATAAACTGTGGTGCTTCAGCGTCAATCGATAAATGTTATCTAACTGTTACAGGGGCTTTTGACTGCTTCCCTTTGATTGCGTGTAATTAAGCGTTGCAGCTTATGTAAGACAAACAGGAAATAAGGTTTAGCACAAATGCATAAATAACAATAACTACAAACACTCGCACATACATACATGCAGTCAGGTAACGAGTCGACACATAAATAAAGGCATACACAAACAATGAAAACGGATAACATACAATTTACAACAACTCTAGTAACGCCAACTAAAAGCTGTAAAACACACACATCACACACATATACACCCGCATTTGGTAGCGCCCTTAATCAAAAGGTACAAGTGGGCGTGGCAAGTGGCGCACTACTGACACACTTAGTCCTGTATATCCTGTATATCCTGCGCTGAGGTTCTTGTTCTTGGGCTCTTTCAAGTCAACGCAGCCCAGACGCGTCCTCTGCAAATATACAAAACACTTGTTACAGCCATGCCGTGAGCCTGGCAAGGATTTATGATTAATTTATGTGCACGTGTGCGGGTCCTTACATGCCATGACAAGGGAAGCGCGAAAGTGGCAGGACAGCCAGGGCTATGGCAGCGCTGCCAAAAACTTAATTAACTCATTACATACGCACAGTTTTAATCAGGCAAACGAGTTGACGAGGCAGCCGAAAGATGGAAAGAAATGTCTTCTCCTTCCTTCCCAATTCCCTTGTCATTCCTTGGTGCCTTGACACGATGACACCCGGAGGCAGCTACAATGTGGTGGATGCCACAACGAGCTACCGATACAGAACTCCAGTCGAATCGAGTCGAGTCGAGTCGTAAATTTAAAGCTCCCTTTTGACTGCAATTAGCGTACACGTTTGTCTAAATTCCCCGTCTCTGTCTCTCTTGAGGAACTTTTGCGTTTCTTTCTGCTTCATGAATATTACATTCGGCGGCTCCAATAAGCCAAGTCTTTGTCTGTCTGTCTGTTTGTCTGGCAGCCAGTCAACCAGGCAAGCCATTCAATGTGAATTCATTCGCAAGTTGCGTGCATGCCTCAATTGTCTTTGTTGTTCCCCTTTGACAACGACAACGACAACGGCAACGGCAACAACCAACGTTGCACACAATTGATTCACAATAATGACAACTACTCAAGCTGTGAGTTGGTAAGAGCTTCGAGTTTGGCCAACTGGCAAAAGTTCAAGCTAAGCCCGGCCGCAGAGTATCTTTACAATGGGCTCGTTAATGGTGGCGTATACGCAATTTCCAATTAAATATAAAGTATACGCAGGCAGCGATTTCCCCATTTTGGTTTGTTTTTAAAAGCCAACATCATAGTCTTTTATAACTCACTCACTTTTTCATCCTCTCTCTCTCTCTCTCCCTCTCTGTCTGTCTCTCTCTCCCGACTCATCATCGTCATGTGGTTGTGAGTCGGCCTGGCGAATTGCTTTTAATATTTATTTAACACAAAAGCTTTCCGCATTACGTTTCAGCTGCCGTTAATTTTTCGCTTTGCTTTTCATTTTCGCAAAATTACCGGAAATGTTAATTTCTGCACGTGCAGCAGACGACGACAGCGATGACGATGACAAGGACGCAGGACATGCAGCAGTCAGGCTGGCAGTCAAAGCCGCGCCCATCAACGTCGCCATAGTCCTCGTCGTCGTCATCGCCGTCGTCATCGTCGTCGTCGTCGTCGTCATGCCCCAGTTGAATAGTGCTAATTATTTAGGGTAAGACTTCTGCCTCTCTCACTGTGCAAATGTGTGTGTGTGCATTGCATGTGTCTTGTGACCCCCAAAAACCCACTGCGTTGGCCCTTAACCCATTGCCACCCCATGCGCGTCGTTGTTATTGCTGTTGCTGTTGCTGTTGCCGTTGCCATTGCTTTGGTTTTACTCAGCTTTCGAGCTTCGAGCTGAGCTGACACAAAAGCATACGAAGGACAACGGCAACCTCCCTCTTTAACCCTTTTCCCCTCCTTTTCTCAGCAGCACTCACGTCGACAGCGGCAGAAACGTTGCGACTTTTTCTGTGCCAAAGAGACAAAGCACACAAAAATAATAATAAATGATTGCGTTTTGAGTGTATGTGTGTGTATGTATGTGTTAGTGTGTGTGTTAGTGTGTGTGTTAGTGTGTGTGTTAGTGTGTGTGTGCATCTTGCTCTTTGCATTTGTATTTGTGCAGCCTGCATCACAGCGAAAGCCTTTGAATTTGTGCACTCGCTGAATTTGGTATACACATACCGAGTACATACTGTACATACATAAGCACACATAAGCACTAACTACTGTCTCCCTTTTCCTTTGGCCCTCTCTTACCCAATTCTTACCCACTGTTTACATAATGCGAAGCTGACATTTGGCCTAATACAACACGATTTCAAAGTTGAGCGAATGCTGCAAGTTTACTTGCAATTAGATTAAGTTAATTAGTAATTATACACATTTCACTGCAATTATACGGTGTGAGAGCGCAGTTAATTAATTAAGCAAATTAATTAAGAATCAAAGTAACAAAGCCTTTGTGACAATTCTCAGTTCTTTTATGAGTTTTAATTTAATTTCATAAGAGTAATACAAATATTTTAGACTGAGATAACAGTAATATAAATAGAATTGATAATAATTCTACAAAAAATAAATTATATTTAATTGTGATTGATTTTTATAATGTATTATAAATTACAATAATGATATTGATTATTATAATTTCAATATATATAATCAGGATTAAATTTAGGGTACTACTAAAATGATGGTTCATAATACGATTGCCAATATTCTAATTTGCATTTTCTTTATATATTTTTGCAGAACAATTCCACATCTTTGTCGGCGACTTAAGTTCAGAAATTGAAACTCAACAATTGCGCGAGGCATTCACACCATTTGGCGAAATCTCGTAAGTATTAAAATGCAAATTTCTCATTTGCCAGTTAACTTTTCATACGATACGCCTACGTCTACCTTCACATTTTGGCCAGGTTTTTTTTTTTTTTGCGATTTTCTTGCTTTCTTTCTTTGGTTCTTTTTGGGGGCACGCAGTCGGCACTCGTTGATTATTGGTAGGCGCATGTGTAGTGGTTGCCCCACTGTCGTTGCAAGTGGGGGAGGTGGGGCAAGTGGGACTGGCAACGCAGTAAGCCGCTTGGTGGCTAACATAAAAAATTCATAACGGGGCGAGAAGTACATTTATGTAAATTTCACTTAAGCGAACTCTTTTGCCTGGCACTGTATGGCTGGGATGTCGCTTCTGAAAGTAAACACAAAAGTGTCGCATCAGTTATTTTTGTTGTTGTGGCAACAATGTCAGAGAGAGAAGGGGAGGTGGATATTAAAATATTAAAGTTGCTCTTTTTCAGCATGAGCTGATGGTCAACAACAACAACAACAGCAAAACTTGACTTAATTAACTGCTGTTGAAGCGAAAACTTTTAAGCTGAAATGTCCGACAGAAGGCACTGTGGCATGTTCCAACCGCCGGCGGCTTGTCAAAAATTTGGCCAAGTATTTGATTTTTGGATTACGCGCTTTTTGGCTTCGCTTCCCTCCTCCCGACTTCAGATTGCCTCTCATTAGCGGGGGCAATTTCGAATGTTAATAATTCAAAACTCATTAAAATGATTACGGCTTTGATTTGGCCGAGAGGCTTTTAGCCATTCGCATTCAGCGATGTGCTAATGAGTGGCGCATGTCCTTTGATTGCTACCCCAATCAGCTTAAAGAACTCCGAGTACTTTATTGGATTCCATGAATGAAATGGAATCATTTTCGAGTAAAGTGGCCTCAATCAGCTGGTGTATCGATGCCTCGATGCCTTATTGAGCAATCGATTGGCACCTTTGTGATACATATCGCTGACATCATTATCATTGATACGAAGTCATCGTACGAGCCTACGTACAACATGCCACATCGGTGCAGGCAACCGGAAACGGCAAAGCCCACGTTCCGTTCTGATTATCTCACTCTCAACTCACTATCTCTATCTCTTTCTCTGTCTGAATTGTCTGACGGCAGCTGTTGACTTGATATAACTTTCTCTGCCTGCTTCTTTGTGACGGTATTTGTCGTGGGCTCTGTTAGCCAAGATGTCAAAACGCTTAATGCAAACAGTCGAGGCCGAGGCGAACTTGGTTACAGATTCTTGGTATCCGATACGGATTCGGTCGTGCGGCTCGCTGGGATCAGCCTCATCTTCATCTTCTTGTTGCTGGACGGGAAAGGGAACAACGATTTCTTTGTCAAAAGTTTTATGCGTGCGTTGTTGTTTGCCCTTTTTTTTGTTTTTTTTTGGTCTGTCTGAGGTTTAACAGCTTCTAGTTGTTGTTGTTGCTGTTGTTGCTTGGTTTTGGCATTATGTTTTTGGGGTTTGGGTTCCGTTTTGTTAAATGCGCGGCGCGTGTGAATATTTAATAAGTCGTCTGCCAGCTTGACGGGACTCTCGGCTCCCGGTTCTTGACTCTGCCGGCATTTTACTTATAATAATCATAAAAAAGTTGCCGGCCACGACCATTGGCAGCGTTAAGTAAACTGCCAGGATCGGCGGGGGTAATTGCCAAAGTTTTGCTGGCAGCTTAGCTTAGTTGTTGCCTTGGTAACGCACCCAAGAAATGAAAAAAAAAATAAAATAAAAAAATGCCAGAATTTCGACTCTTACAATTGCTGTGGGAAATCAATTTGAAAGCCGGAAGCTTGGCAATCAAATAAATTGCTCCAAAAGTGACGAGATTAAAGCATTTTTATTAATAAGAAAAGCCATTTGACTGCGATTAGAAATGTTTTTAATATGTCTTCCACATCAAATATTGAGTAATTCCCCAGAAAATAGAATCCCATAAAGTTACTCTTGTACTAGTATACATTTTAATACTTTCACTTCAATTTCAAGTGACAAGGTAAATAAAAAGTTAAAGCGTTTTCTAATTTCCGCAATATAACGACGATGCACACTCCAAAGAAATGGCCAAAAATAAATACGAGTACGGAAACCTTTCAACAATCTCTAGACAGCTGTTCGTCTCGCAAATTTACATAAAATTTAAAGTTGAACAAGCTTAAATTTGATATCTTTTTTGATTTTTTCACATCTCACTCTTTCTTTCTTTGCAGGGATTGCCGCGTGGTTCGCGATCCACAAACCTTGAAATCGAAGGGATATGGATTCGTGTCCTTCATCAAGAAATCGGTAAGCATTGCAGTTCACATTTGATTGCATTTTCCATAATTCTTAACACTCGTTCTCTCTCTCTCTCTCTTTCTCTTTCTACTTCTCGTGTGCTGTCTCCATCGTGGTATCGTGGCCGACACAGGAAGCTGAGAGCGCCATTACGGCCATGAACGGCCAGTGGCTTGGCTCGCGCTCAATTCGCACGAATTGGGCTACACGGAAACCGCCGGCGAGTAAAGGTAAGGAAATCATGACTGTCACCTGGCCTGGCTCGTGCTTCCGGCCATGCGTACGAATCGCAGCCAGGTCATGCCAGCCAGGCCAGTCACCTGACGTTGTTATTGCCCCATCTCGTTCTTGTTGTTGCTGTTGGTAGTCGACGCGTCGTTCTTATTACAGGAAATTATGACAATGAATGCCAAAGGTAGCAGAAGCATGACACGGGTCAAAGGTAAAAGCCGGGACAGCCGGGGCAGCCAGGCAACCAGCTATTTATATAAACGTGTCCCAGCAAATTTTCTGCCAGATTATGTTTTCTTAATATTTCTCTTGCTGTTGTTGTACGCATGAAATGAAAAACCGCACGCGCTTAATTTCCTTAATGGCCTGGACCAAATTCGGTTTAAACTTTTTCAATTAGTCCAAGGCGACGACGACAACGACAACGACGAGGACAAAGAACTCAACAAAATATAAGGACAAAATGCGACATATTCTATTAAAAGCGGTTCAAATCAATTTTCATTTGGGCCCAATGTTGTTGCCCCCAATGGGCCAGAACATTGTTAACCACAAAACTAACTGTAACTAGCGTAATCATTATTAACAGTTGGCAAACATGCGCGAAGGGCGTATCGTTTGTCATTCATAAATCAAAAGTTAACGCATATTTGCATGTTTTAACATAATTTTTATTTGCCTGACTCACACACACACACACACAGACACAAACTCACTCACACAGTGATACAAATGGGAAGTAAAGTAAGGGTGCAAATCAGATAAATAAATTTTGCCAACACGAAACTATTATCATAAAAGGCACACACACACACACTGAGACAGGGGATAGAAAATTTCATGGTTATAGAACAAACATTTGGCATTCCTCGGGATAGACACACACACACACACACATACTCACACAAATAGATACTCACACTTATACACAGAGTCAAGGTGGAATTTATCGTGCGAAGGAAGCTCTGACATGTTGAAGGGTTCCACAAAAAAAAAATAAATATAAAAAATGTGAAAAAACTATGAGCATGAATTTTTTCTTGCTTTTTTGCATTTATATTGTTGTCATAAAAAACGCCTATGAAAGCTTAAGTGGATTTTTATTGGTCTCATTGTTTATTTGCCTTTGTCACGGCTTTTTCTTTCTCTCTCTGTTGTCTGTTGAAGGCGGGGAAGGAGTAAGAGTTTTGGTTGCTTGTAATACAAGTTATTATTAGCAATTTGGCAGCAAAATAATTTGGATATTTTGATGGTTGACAGGCCCAAGTAGCCCGAATAGTCCGACTAGCTGACTCAGCACTAAAATCGAAGACTCAACTCAACTCAACGCAACTGGAAGCGACTTGAGTTGAAGTCAAAGATTTAACACAATTACGAGCCTGCCATTTAGTCGAATCTTCAAAGGGTTATTCCATATGCGTGTACATACATGCATACATACATTTATATATATATATATATGGCATATATATATTTCGATTTTATGGCCTGTCTAGTTGTTTGGGGCGCCTGCTGTCAGCCTTTACGATTTGTAGCACTCAACTCATTTCGCATTTCACATTTCGCCATTTGGAATTTGGGCATTACTTGATGTTTTACGCTGCCACTTTGCTATTGCTGTTGTTGTTGCTGTTGTTGTTGCTGTTGTTGTTGCTGTTGTTGTTGCTGTTGTTGTTGCTGTTGTTGTTGTTGCTTTGGACAGGCTTGTCCTGGCATTTTTATGTTTTAAGCAGGCTGCACATTTTATAGCCATGGCAATCAGTCGGCAGTAGTAGCGTTTAGTGAGCCACTCTCAACTGGATGGAGATCTTAGTATATGTGTGTGTGTTGCCTCCTTTTGTAGCCAAGATTTACGAGCCGACGCAATTGCGCATTTTACAGTTGTGACAATTTTGGCGTCGCTTTGCAATTTTCTCCTTTTTTTGATACCCTATGCCCATAGGTTCAAAGGGGTATTTTTAGTGTGTGCAAATGAAAAATGCATTTACCAGCTTAGTTGGAGCTATAAAGTGGAGTATATAGAAAGAAGAAGAAGCAGAGATATTTTACAACTTAATTTTAGAGCAAAATGTATGCATATAAATATCAAAACCTGAATCATTTTCCGTGTCATATTAGGATTATTACAAGATAGGTATATTACAGATTTGAATGTGTCAGTGTGGGAATCTAACCCAGTTATTTTTCAAACTGACATTCTAATTATGTGACTATAATAAAATATAACAATTGATAAATAACTTAATTTTTTAAGCTCACTTTTCTTTAAACATAAAACAGTTATAGCTGTAATTTAATTTAACCGATTTCGATTGACAAAGTGAAATTACTAAAAATAATAATTATAATTATTTAAGTAATAGTTATTTTATTAATAATACTCATATTTATGCTTATATTTACCAGTGGAACTTCATGTCACCTACAGGGTAACTGCTAGTTAAGCTTATTCTGCCGAAGCACACTTACTTATTTTACGTTCTTCTTTCTTTACTTTTTTTTATATTTGTTTCTTTGGCTATTTAGAGCTTTGGGTTTATAACAAACGCGTTTGGTATTTTTTATAGCTCGTGACAAAAGTTGTTGGCAAAGTTTTTCTTTTGTTAACCGATTCAGGCTTGAGTCGGTTTCAATGCATGCCATAAATAAAGGCCAAAATACTTACAAGCTCATTATGGTAATAACTTAATTAACCTGAAACAATATGCCGGCAAACACAAAGACGACGACGATGTTGTATGACAAATTTCTGTGCCCAAAACTATTTGACTTTTGACTGTGCTCGAAGGAGCAAAACTCCTGTCGAGTGGATGTGCCTGACTGTGGTGCGGTGGGCGGTGGTGCGGTGGCGTGGTGCAAAACTTGGAGAAAATTATTTAACAGTATGCGTGGACCAGTTACCTGTCTACCAAGTTACCTGCCTGCCAGTCGTAGTTGTCGCAATAAATCAACATTTTATGCCGAGTTGCGCACAATTAAGTAAAAGTTGAAATGCCTCAATGCGCTCAATGCCAAAGAAAGTTCCCATCTAAGGGTAAATTATATGCTCAGACATAAGTACATAGTCTGGAACTGTTTCTAGAATTATATATTTTAGCCAAAAAGTGAGACAGAAGAGAGAGTAAATAATTTGTCAGATCTGCAGATTGTTGAATGCATTTCGGTTGACAAAGTGTTTTAAGTCTTATATAGCCACGCCCTATGTCAACGCCCTCTCGAGTTAATTGATTAGCTTAAATGTGCTTAAACAATTACTTATAGATTTAGTTAGTTTCAGTTACGGTTTAAATAATTTATGTTAATGATTGGATAACTATTTCACGATTCGAATAGTAGCTCATTAAAATTTAAGTAATTGAGAAAAACGTGAAATGTTTTAAATGGTGAATGGACAGACATTCACCTTCGTTATTAATTATTTACACTAGTCGTGATAATTGTAGCCACACTTGCAATAAAAAAAGCCCAGGAAACTGTGCAGCTGAGTACCATTAATTTGATGCAGACATGAAATGAAATGAGTCGAGGGACAGTTGCAGGCTAAGAACAGAGTTGGGCCCAAACCGACAGCTTCAAGGCTAAGCTCGTAAAGAATATAAGTATATATGTATGTGTGTACATCCAAATTTAATTACACCTATTTAAAAGCGTAAAGAAACGAAACGAAACGAAAGGAAAGGAAAGCAACAAAAACACAAAGCAAAGTGCAAATTAGTGAAACATTGCGCTCAAAAGTATGAAATGCCGTTTGCATAAGCTTCACAGTCGCACAGTGTACGTGAGGGCATGTCTGTGACTGTATGTGTGAGTCTGTGTGTGTGTGTGTGTGTGTGTGTGTAAGTCACATACACTTTTACCAAAAGCTTTCAAAATTATTTGCAAGCTTGTTAGTTTATACGATGCACCGTTCCTTTTGATTGTCGCTGTGTTAGTTCTCTGTGTATGTGTGTGTGTGATTGTGTGTGTGTATTGTCCTGTTGCATGCTATTGAGCCATATTTTCGTGTTTTGTTTGGCATGCTCGTTACACGGACCAGTGAGAAAGGGAGAGACAGCGACTGAGAAAGGGACAGGTATTAAAGTATGCAAAGGAATTTTAATGGGAGGGTTGGATTTGTGCCACTACAGAGCTAGGATTGGTTAGGCTTATACGATAGAAGTCCATGCGCTACGCTCCAACAAAATTTTAGAAAAGAATTCGAATGCTATTTTTAATCAATAATTGGTTTGGTATTTGCTGAGAGTCAGCAAGCACTGTGATATACCATTTGAAATATTTATTTTGTTAAATATGTGTTTTGTACAAAAAAAAATATTTATATTGCAGCGATTTTATGGTAAATGCAGTGTATATAGCTCTAGCTGAAAGGCAGCTAAAAGCTTTGTAAATTGCTGAAAACTAAACAAAGACATAAACACGCAAAGCTGACATTATTTTTAAGAGTGCAAATTTTGCTTTAACCTCAAAGGAAGTAATTAGTGTAACTTTTGCATACAAATACATACAAATACATATGTACGTGCACAAATGCTGTATAGCAGGCACTACAACTAAAAGCAATAACAACAACAATAATAACAATAACAACGGCAACAACAGAACAACCACAATGTGACCAACAATGTGGGTTGCCTGCAAACTATGGCTGAAAAAAATAACGAAAAAATATAATAAAAAATGCAATAACAAGAGCAACAATTTTAAAAATGCAGCAACAACAATTGAGCCAACGGTAAATGGTGTCGCACAACAATCACACACATACACACACAAATACACATACAGAGGTACAACCTCGAACACATTGACTAAGTGTATGCGGTTATTTTAATTACCAAAACGTAGGCAACGCCGTTGTTGCCGTTGCCGTTGTCGTTGTTCCTGCTGCGGGCAAAACCCTTAATTAATTTGCATATTAATCATGCAGTTGGTCGAAATAACAGAAACAACAAAAGCGAAAAGAGAGAAAATAAAGGGAACACGGAACAGGCATAAAAACTGCAGTCATTAATTGTGGCTTGATATCAAAATGAATTTCCCTGTTGATGGAAACTGAAAATCGTTGACAATCGTTTTTGACATAATTTTTCCATATTTTTTCTTCACTTTCTTTTAGAGAACATTAAGCCGTTGACATTCGATGAGGTCTATAACCAAAGCAGTCCCTCCAATTGCACCGTTTACGTGGGAGGCGTTAACAGCGCTCTCACCGCACTCAGCGAGGAGGTGCTCCAGAAAACATTTGCACCCTATGGCGCGATACAGGAAATACGCGTCTTCAAGGACAAGGGCTATGCATTTGTGCGGTAAGATCCGATTTGAGATTGACCCAGGATTCCACAGAATAATTTAGAATTTAGAGACCGTTTTCGCAACTTTCAGTTAAAGTCTCATAAATTAACTGAAAGATATATTGACGTAAAATACGCATATATTAAAGTCAAAGTCACAATCAACTCTATGATAATGTTCAACTGAACTTTGAGAAAACGGTTCTTAATGTTTTGAGTCTTGGATAAATTTTGTATTAATTTAATTAAAAACTTCCAAAACATAATAATTCACTTACTTACACAACGATACTGATCAATATTGATAAAACAATTGGCTAGCTTCCAATATTTATTTATAGAGTGGCTTAATTCCATACTTGAGTATAAATTGTGATCTCTGCAAATAATTATCCTAATTATTATCCTAATTAATTATCCTAATAAAATTCCAATTTAAAGATTTTTTCATTTTTATAATATGTCAAAAATCAAAGTGTCGGTATAGCTATTCAATATAATTGTAAATTATTTTAATATAATTTTTATTTGAATTTTACATTGTAAAATACCCGTAATGTATTTCTGTTTACTTTACGATATTATTTGATTGAATAAATCCAAAAGTTAAGTTAATAAAAATAAAAATTTAATAATATTAACTAGTCATTTATTACTCCCGTTCTCGTTACAGTTTCTCCACCAAGGAAGCGGCCACACACGCCATCGTTGGTGTGCACAACACCGAACTCAACGCACAGCCCGTCAAGTGCTCGTGGGGCAAGGAGAGCGGCGATCCAAATAATTCTCAGACTATGGCCAGCCAGGCTTTGAATAGCGCTGCCGCTGCTGCCGCCGGCTTTCCATATGGCGTGAGTGCTGCGGCAGCTGCTGCTGCTGCCTACGGTCAGCAGTTGGCTGCCACCGGGTGCTGGTATTCACCGACGCCAACTTATCCGGCCTCCTCGGCCACCGCAGCTGCTGTGACACCTGCTGCAGCGGCGGCCAGTGCTGCGGCCGTGCAAAATCAATTCCTGCAGGGCATCCAGGGCTACCACTTTGGACAGTATGGTGGCTACCAGCAGGGATATATGGGGTAGGTCCATCGATTTATGCATAATTATTTCATTAGCTGATGTGTCCACGTTCGAGCAAGTGCGAGTCCGATTGCGTTGCCCTGCCCTGCTCACCCCCCTCCCTGTCGTCACTTCAGGTGTACTGTACTTAGCTGCCTCTTTCCGAGTTTCAGTGTAGAATGATTGAACCGCCACGGGGGGATGGGCAGCGACAGCATGACGGATGAGTGAATTCATTTGCTAATTGCTAAAGTTTTCATTCCGAGCTGTGGCACCCTGGCATACACAATACATACATTTATATAAGTGCTACATATGTATAAATGAAGCCAGCAGCCACGTACGAGTTTTGACCGAGCACTTACCGTGCTAATTGCCCCGCAACACTCGCATAGTCGACACTCAGGGGAGATTCACAGTCAGATCTCTCGCTCGTTTTAGCTAACTCTTTGCTAATGCTTGTGCGCATGTTCTGACTTATTCACATTTTACAGAATGGGCGTGCAGATACCCGCCACCTGGCAAGGCGTTACCCAAGCCCAGATCTCGCCTGCACAGCAATTGGCAACAGGAGTTGCAGGCACAGCCATACCACAGGCCGCCGGCGTTGTTGCCTATCCGATACAGCAGTTCCAAGTGAGCCCACAGGTATGTACCAACTAACACACACACACATTTATACACACACACACACCCTCTCTCAAAACCTGTATATATATCAAATGTTGCACATTGTTAGAATGTGCTTTGAATGTTTTGAATGCATTCTCAATTCGGTACGTTTCACTTATTTACTTTTCGATTAGTTTTGTTTATTCAATTTTATTTAAATATAGTTTTTGGGTCTGTTTAATACACCTCCTATACGATGAGACAATTGTCGTATTTAATATAAATATTATTTTCTTTAAGCAAATATTACTTATTTATTTATCTTGTGAGTTCCTTCCAAGCGCATGTTTTAGATTTCATTCTTAAGTAATCAAAGTATTATTAAAGTAATAAACAGATGAAAGTAAGTGCAGGCTAAGACTGAACAGACATATGTACTTATACTTAGAATGCATATCATCTGCAGCTTACAGAACACCAATTAAGTTTAGTTTTTAGAAACTTTCATGCTACTATTTTTACAACTATTTTCTTCACGTAATATAATTTGAAATCTTTTTACAGGCATGCTCTTTACACGCACAAAAACTATTTTATTTGTTAATCTCTTTTAGACTTAACTACAGTTCTATCGCTATTTTTGCGTAGTTTTCCCTTTTCATATTTCGTATTTTTGTACACAAAATACTGCATAAAATTTTCTCTGCATTATAAATCATTTTATTCCGACTACTATTTTTTTCCAATTTTTACTAACACCCATATTATTTTTTAAGGTTTATCCTTTACTTTTGCAGGCACAGTAAACAAACAGAAAGCTAACAATAAAACAAATTGAAAAGAAATCAATTGAAATGTTTAAGTACAGCAGAAGTTCTGAACAAAAGCAAAACCAAAAAGTCAAGCTGTAAATAAAATGCGAAGCGCCGACACAAAATTTACAATTGACGAGAAGTTTGAAGGAAAGTTCCACGATGAATGTTGAACGGTGCACAAAAAAAAAAAAAAACAAAACAAAAAAGCCAAAGCACTTAGAATAAACATAGCATACACACATTGTTGCAATTGTTTATGATTAATTAGTGCATAAACAGTTGTAAGTGGCCCTTTTGAATAAGCCTTAAATGTGAAAAAAAAATAAAAACAAAAAAGTTATATATAGAAAACAAAAACAAAATCAAAGAGAACAAAAATATATTACAAATAAAATACATTTGGAAACCTAGTTGCTTATATCACACAGACAGTACACCACCACACTCCCCCATTCCCCTCTACACACACAAACATAGACAAATAAACATATGCATAAATAGAAATACATTTATGCTTTACAACAATGAGTTAAGTATGCTGCGTATAAATAGAATTATAATTAATTAAAGAAAAAATGAAAAAACAAACAAAAAAAATTACAAACAAGAAAAGCGTACTTAAATAAAAAGTAATTTGGTAAATAAAGGGAAAGCCATAAATTAAGTATGCTGTATTCTGTGTGTATGAATTGTGCTGAGCAGAGTCTAGAATACACACACTGACACACTCGCACATACACACGCAACGGCATATACATACATATGTATGTAAACGCGAAATTAAATTAAAATAAACATAATTAAAAATGCGTTAAAAATAATTACGCGCGTGCACACATACACACACGCATACATACGCACTGATTTATATAAATTTGTATGTCTGTATGCAACGTGACAGTCAGACACGGTCGCAGACGTTCCCAGGAGCCTCTTAGCACACACACACACACACTCACACACGCACTCACACATACAAATAATCCCGTACTCTCGTGTTGAATATAATTTAGCATTGCCTACTTTATGCGCAGATTTTGATAATCGCTTAGAGCAAGTAAATCACATTGATAATTACACCTAGCACTAGTGCCTAATACTATCGTAGATCTAGATGACAAGCCGCCATATCTAGAGCCCCTCACACACACGCATACATACGCATACGCATACATAGACAACTGCCAAGCCAAAAGAAATTGGTGAAATCGACATTTCCTGCTTCATTTTCCTATAACTAATTGCAACAAAATGTTACAAATACTCAAAGTACTTTATTTTGTGATTGCTCAGTAATTGAAAGACATGTTCCTACAAAAATTCTACACATACTCACACACACACACACACACACACACACACACACTCAAACAATTATTCTTACACATATATAGAAACAATAGCACTCGCAGCTGAAAGTATCTGAAAGAACCTTATGATACGAGCATAATTGAAATATGTTTATAAATGAAAGAAAACAAAAAAAAGTCCAATGCAATCCAGCCACAAGCTTAACTCAAATTCTATAATCGATACTCGATACTCAATGGCATCAAGCTTTAGTTTCTGACTGTCTCACAGGCTTTGTAATTATAATAGCAGCAAGATCAACTTGTTACACTTTCTATTATTTTTCTGTTTTCGCAATTATTTCATTATGTTATGATTTAATTTTTCCAAAAAAAAGCAATAAAATTGAACCCTCTGTACAAAGCAACATTACAAAAATTTCCACAAAAATATTATAAAAATTCTCATTTTTGAACCTTTTATACTTGTCTAAAACGTATAAAACGTATTTTGTATATGTTTTTATTTCAGTTGCCAGAAGATGAATGGTTAGCTGCAAATTTGTTGTGTTAGTTTATCTTCAAAAACCGATTAATGTAAAAAAAAAGAAAATATGTTCCACATGTCTTTTTGATTTGACAATTTGCTTGACTTCATTCAGAGTACCTACTGTCCTTGCAGAGTCTTTCAGTTTCAGTCTACCTCGTTGTCAATTGTAGACTCACACACAATTTTAGCCAGCAAATTGCGAATTACAAAAGGTTTGTGGATCAGAGTTGAGCAACCACTAGAGAAAAACGCCCAAATACACCAGTACATGCGTATATACTACATATATGTACAGACATACATATATAGAAATATATTAATAACAATCAAAGTATGCCATCGAATGATATTAATTGATTTAAGCTATAATAAAGTAAATAACTAACAATTAAATAAGCCGAAAATGGTGAAAACATTGCAACCATAAATACATGTAATCGAATGAAATTTTTAAGCATTCGAAAATATAATTTTTAACCATCAACAACAATAGCATAATTGATGATTCAGCAATAGGTTAAAAGATAGTGAGTATCAATTAGAAATGAATCTATCTTGTTGATCAATAGAACTCATATTTATGTTTTTAGCCGATATGGAAATAGTCAGTGACACATTTAGAGTAATACACAAATGTATCTTTACCTATTTGCTGAGTTTCCTTTAAATGCGATTTAGTTTGAATGAGGTTCGACTAACTGAAACTCAAATACCCAGAATTAGTTTTCAAAAACACAACAAAAAAATGGGAGATACATATACACACTTACGTATACACTCACACACATATAAACATAAACACGCAGTACTCAAACATGGATTATATAAATATGTATAATGGTTTATGTAGTTGGTATTAAAGACAGAAATATGCTTATATAACATACATCAATACAACATACATATATACATATTTTAGAACTAGATAGATATGCATATATAATAGTGCATATATGTATATCGGTATAAATCAACAGACATATATATATATATAGACACACAGACATACATAAATAAGCGAACAGTCAACTAGCTGCTATACATGGTATATAATATTTATATAGATATGTGTTTATATACATATATATATATATATATATATATATACATAAATTTAAATTCATAAATATGTAGGAGTATGTCTTGGATGATAAATTACAACAACAGCAAAAAATGTTCAAAATGAAAACCAATTAAAATGATAAAAAACCAAATAACATGTAATAGCTCGAATGTACATGCAGATGATGTACGTATCGAGCAATTAAACTTGATATCATTTCAGTTTGGACATTTGTGTTTGATGAGCCAGAGAAAGACAGTGAGAGCGGGAGAAAGAGAGAGAGAGGGGGAGGAGTAAGGGGAATGATTTGCATATTGCGCGTTTTATCTGTATTTTTATGATTTTACTTTGACCTTTTTTGATATTGTTAACAACATTTTATGCACTGACGCATACCGAGAGAATAGTCGAATTGAATTTTTATATAAAAGGGCGGGATGTGCAATGCAAATTTCTAAGGGGAGTGGCAAATAGAAATATATTTTGTTCGAATACATAACTAAATGTTGTGTAGAGATATATCTATGTCTATGATTAATCGAACTTCGAGTGGAGCCCCAAAGAAACGAAAACAAAGATAGAAAGACAAACAAATAGACAGACAGACATACTTATATATGTTTAGCATAAGTAACTAGCGAGTTGTAATTTAAAATTAAGATGTTTTTAGCACTAGAACTAACACTTACGAGTAGTTGGACTATGAGAGGCATTGCATGTTTGAACCAAAAGACAGCAAACGACTTAGATGTAGATGTGATTTTAAAACAGAGCAAAACCTTGGATCGATTTAGAGAGATGGAAGCTGATGCGAATATTGCATTTTTTCTGTTGTTATTTTGATTATAAACAAAAAAAAATTAGTCAAAAAGAAAGCGATAGCAAAAGAAAAAGAAAAACTAAAGATTTTTTGTTATACAAACGAAAACCTTAGGCAGATAAAAATTTAAAACATTGTTGACCAACCCATGAAAAAAGAGTTAAAGAAATTTGGCTATAAGAAAATACAGCACATTTATAAAAAGCAAACTTTATATATTAAATGAAGAAAGAAAAAAAAAACAAAAAAAGAAGAATGATACTCAGATAATGATAAATTATATACAACTATTATTGGTTTGTTTGTTAATGTTTGCGCAACATATCAGTAAAGAGTTAAACGAATAGTTTCCATATAGAAGAAGCTAACCAAAAGTTGGAAGCTTAATCGAGAAAACAAAAAAGAAATACTTTAAAATATAAAGATATAGTAAAAGTAATATATATATATATATATATATATAATAAAAAAAATGAATAAAAAGCGAAAAAAAAGTATTAATGTTGTGCAACTAAAGAATGTGCTAAGACATTTATACACGTCTACATAAATATATACAAAATATTTATATATATACAGTACGATTAATTGAAGAACATAGAACATATTTATAGGCGTCTATACAGAAGATAACAAAGCAGTCAACTCAAGTGGAGAGACTAGATGAGTTAATGGATTTATTGCATGAATTATATTACAAAATACTCCAGTAACATATTTTCATTATTTTTAGACATTGGTTGACTCATCATTATTATGTTAAAATCTCACAGAACAGAACAGAAAATAAATAAAAATCATAGCTCAATTGAAATCTTTTATAAGCTCATCATTTGTTGATACTATCGATACTATCTAAACTATCCTGTATTCGATATCATTTAAACTCATGTGAATGTGGAATATAAATAAATTATGAGATGAATATAAAATACAATTGTAGTTGATAATTAGAAGCTGCAATTACAAATTAGTCAATTTGGGGTGTAATTATTGAGAAACTAAAAAAGATGCTGAAACTGAAGCAGTTAGCAAAATTTTATGAGACAAATACACAAACACACACATACAGACATACATACAGAGACAGCCATACAGCACAATGAAGGACAAAGATTGGACCAAGGGTCTGTCTGTAAAATCAATTAGGGCATGTAGCATAAATTAAATTAAATTGAAAATCAAAACAAATTACAAACAAAAGCGAAACAAAACTTGAAATCAATCAAATAAAAGTATTATTTAAGCAAGAATACAATACGAGTATAAATAATAAATATATAAATAAATATACATAAGCAAACACATATTTACATAATGCAGAAAACAATACCAAAACAACAAAAAAAAAAGAAAAGAGACATGCTGTTTACTTGTTTATCTAAAAAGACAAAAGAATCGAGTGAATGTTACGCAATTAACATTTAATATCCATAGAAAATGTGTGTGTGTTCTTATATTTTAATTTTGAATATTATTGTTTAATTAAGAATTAATTACAGCAACAACTTACAGAGCCATATGACAGTCAAATGAGAACTCATCATCCATCTACAGAATGTTAATTGTCGTTTCTCGTGTGCTTAGATTTACAAAGCAAAGAAAACTAACAAAACATATGAGATACAATATTTATATTAACAAAAAACAAGCAAAATAATTAACGTTACAACTAGCAAACTAAATGTAATAGCAAAGTAAGTAAGTAAAGCTAGAATCCCCCTATATAATATGGTATGCTAACAATGGCACTCGAATTATTCGTACTCCAACTTGTATTCGTACGATTCAGAATATTTTTTTGTGCAATAATCCGGATGAGCATAAGCATTTTATGCATTTAAAATCATACTAAGAATGTAGAAGAAATCAAAACGATGAGCAAACAACCAAAAGCTGCTAATAAAAGTAATCAGAATAAAAAAAAAAACAAACACACACAGAAAGAAACTTACAGTTTGGATGGCATCAAACTAAGACGCAGGTATTAACTGTGCAATACCCACACAAACACACACCAACACATGCATGAGTAAGTATATAGATATCGACTAAAAAGCGAATGAATATGTGTAGAATATATATATATGTATGTATATACCATATATATATATATATAAATATATATAAATATATAAATATATATATATATATATATATATATATGTATGTATATGCTATAGGTATCTGTAAAAACACATGAAATATGTTAAGTGAATAGCAAATAAAATAAACAAAGTATAGATATCGACTGCAGTATTGCAAATATTTTGTAGAAATTTAAGAATGTTTAAGTGTGTGTTTAGCAAGGACAAGTACACGCACATACACATACTTACACACACACACATATAACAAAAATGGGAGGCAAATATTATGACAAAATGCAGAATGAGGCAGAAATAGAAACAGAAAGAGAAATAGAAATCAAAGGCATAATCTATGTTTTAATAAAATTATATATATATATATTATATATATGATGGCATCACGCATACTCACACACACCCACATACTCAGACAGTCACATAAGAAATCACATGTGAAACAACATAACGATTATTAAAAGGTTAATCAAATTAAGCATGGCAAATGAAAAAAAATAATGAAAATATTTATAGTTAAACAATAAACAAAACAGAACAGAACAAAACAAAACAAAACAAAGAAAACACACTTTTTGGTCGCGTGTTTTGTATACCAACGCGCCAAAGTAAAAAGCAGAACAAAACCAAAAATCAAACAAAATGAAAGCAAAAATATTATACAAATTATATACAAAAAACAAAATATGAAAAAAAAGTATGAAAATATAATAAATATATGTGCAGGCTACTAAAAACGAGAGGTTCGAATATATAGTTATGAACAAGGTCAGCACAGAATCTAGAGATAATCGAAGAAGAAAATGAAGTGAAAAAGAAGAAAAGTTGCCAGCGAGAAGCATTATGAAAATACTTATACAAAACTAAACGCAAAAGAAACGACAACAAATGAACAACAATTGCAACATATAAATGATGAACATAAGTAAAACGTATATATATATATATAATAAATATAAATACAAATAAAACAGAAAAAGAAACATAAAAGTAAAGATAAAAATTAATGGATAAAAACAAAAAAAAACTTATATTATGTATACATAAATATATTGAAAGAAAACAAATAAAACAAGAAAAAAAATTTTGTAAAAATAAACACTGACAATTGCATTTTATTTAAACGGGCAGAAGGAAAGGGTGTTGGATGATCGAATCAATGTTTTAAGTAGATAAATATTTAAAATGGGAAAAGTAAATATGTATTTTACATATTTATTGTTATCTGTAATAAAAAATATGGCCATGATTGATAAAGCAGCAAAAACATATTTTGACTGAGCGAACTTTCTAATGGGTATTCTCCTGTAGTGAATTTATGCAGCTTTCCTTACAGGATATCTTTACTATATTAAGCCAAAGAGTCAGGTGATTAAATCCTATATTTGTGATTCCTTTCTAAGTTTGCGCTTTTCAATCTCTTGTTGTTGCTATTGTTTTACCACAGAGTTTCCACACTATTCCACACTTTCACTATAATTTAGCTGAGCTTCCTGCAACCAATTTATATGCCTCAGCAGCTGAAAAGCAGCAAAAAATCGTATACTCTATACATATGTATGTATCATATGCAATATGTCTGTCCATGTGTGTGTGTTTGTGTGTGTGTTTCGTCACCCCTCTGACCGTTGAGCCCGTTCAGCGGCTCAGTTGCCCGCCAAGCATAAATTGTCATAACAAAGGCAAAAGACAACACGTGCAACAATAACAAATCAAAAATGTACAGAAACAGAAAAAAAAATGAAAACTCGTACAGTTAAGGAAAATGCTGGGCAGGAAGGGGAAAGCAGGTGGTGAGAACGGGGAGATGGAGGCGAGAATTACTACCGGCAACAGGACGAGCAGCGCAAAAATGCAAAGTGGAGGAAAATGTTTTAAACATATTTTTTTTTGCCAATTTTTTTTTCGCTTTTCCTTTCTATTTTTTTTGTGATTTTTTTTTTTATTTTAGACTTGTTTTTCCGCCGCGACTGCTGTCGTTTTGCTGTAGTTGTTTTTCCCGCACTTTGCCGCAGGTTAAGACCAGCACACACACACACAAGAAAACAGGAGTGTATTTTTTGTATATATATGTGTGTGTGTGTGTGTGTGTTATTATCGCCATGATTTCAAGCACAACACAGAACGCGGAACGCAAAACACGCAGACAGATGGTCGTGTGCTTTGTGAAAGAACATATGCGTCGAGGTTTCACTTTCATTTCCACATTTTCATGTGCGTATTCTGTGCGTATGTAGGTGTGCGTGTGTGTGTGTGTGTGTGTGAAATAATGGCGCTATGTTTGATTTGCATTGCAAATCGTGGCAATTTTGCAAAATGTCTTCCTATATAAGAAACAATATGTTTTATTTACTTACATTTGACTTTGATTTCACCAACTCACTCTTTGCGTTCCTTGGAGGCGTGTGCGTACAATTCTTCATTGGCTTTGTTTTATTTAGGAGTATAAAGAAAAGTGTAAACTTAAAGGGCAAATCTCGACATGAAATGAAAGCATTTCCATACAATTCTCAGTTGTTATTTTCCTTTTTCTGTAATTATGCGCATCGATTCAAAATAAAGTTACATGAACACAAATGGATTCAGCTTTGGCCACATCAAATATTATGATGGGCTTATGCCATGGGGCATGTCCTTGGGGCAACTCAGCTACTCAGCTGTCTTGCCAATGCACACATCATAATATATTGTCGGAATTTATGGACGCCATCAGCAGACGCTCGTCCCGGTAGAAGTCTCTGTCTCTGTCTCGGTATCGGTCTCGATCCAGGGCTGCATAGTGACATGCAGACGCCATAACGTGCATTACCTTAACGGTGTCCTTGCTGTTGCCTGTGTCTGTTTAGTTAATAATTCCCATGCATGGAGCCATCTCCCAAGGATAGGGAGACCAAGAGATGCATTCTGAGCATAACAGGATATTTGCTGCATATAAAGAACGTTGGGAGTTGAGTTGAGTACGTGCAACTGCAACGGAAACCGGAAATGCGCAAATAGCAAAGCACTGAAGATTCTTTCACACACAGCATGCCACATGCAGTTAGTATCTTGTCTGAGGACCCCATGCAGTGCAACTCCAGATAAGACAGACTAAGCAGGTAGTTGGCAGTTGGCAGATGGCAGATGGAAGGAAATTGGTTATGACAGCAACAACAATGGAATTACCATCGCTGGGAGAACAAACTAAGCGTCTAAATATAGGCCACTAATTAGTTGTTCGAATTTAACTTAATTGACTAAATAGTCGACATCAATCATAAAAGAAGTTCGTGTCCTGCCTGAGGCAACAATGATGGTTTGAAGTAAGTACAAGAGTACTCTTTGTTGTTGTTGTCAAATCGCGGCCACGTGGAGTCATATTACCAAATGGCATATTACCGGACGCTTATGTCCACTAACTGATACAGATGCCACCCCAAGGACAACACGCGCCTATTGGCCGAGTTCAAGGCACAACCGCAACGGGACATAATGAAACAAGCCGTTTTCACAAAACACCGGGCACACTGAGTGGATGACTTGCTCTCCAAGCTGTCCAGGCTGTCCAAGCTGTCCTGGCTGTCCAAGCTGTCCTGCCATACATACAAGTAGCCAAATATCCCCAGTTCATAACACGAAAAAGAACAAATGTCCTTTGCTGATAAAGCCTCATAATAAATGTCGACCTTTCGTTTTTCCATTTATATTATCAAACTGTGGAATGGAGGGGGGCACCTTACCTTGGACCAGCTCTTGGAGCAAAAAAGTTGCTGATGTTGTTATTGTTGTTGCCGTTGTTCGTGTTGTTTCTCCTCGACAAAGTCAAGGGGCATAGTGGTTGTTTTGGTATCTTTTACCTGTGCCGACTGCTCGCTCCTCTGCCTGCAACGTACCTACATATATTAAAATTTATAATAAACAATGCGCCACAGCCGCAACAACAACAACAACTTGTGGGGTGTGCAGGGTATGTGTGCATTAAAGTGAACAATAATTTGACTCGACTTGTTAGGGTATGTTGACTTTGGCAACTTGAGAGTGATCGAAAGTCTTAATGGAAACGAAGAATATTTTTATATTTACATATAATGATTCAGAATTTACATAATATTTTTATGGTTAAAAGCAGGAATTAAAACCGAAACGAATATCGGTTACAGTTACGGTTACGGTTATGCTCGAATTAAGGTTTTCGGTTATCGGTTATGCAAAGTCTTGGAGTATCGGTTTCGTAACGGTTATCGGTTTAAAAATAACGGTATGGTTTCGGTTCACAAAAAAAAGAAATTAAGGTTTTCGGTTGACCAAATTCATGCTCAAATTTACATTCCGCATAAAAATTGATTGACTTTTGACAAAGTTATGGCAGTTGAAAGTTATCAAAGTTGGTCAGTAGCTGCGACAGCCAGAACCGAAATTAACCCTAATAAATGAATCGGTTACTAAACGGCTATTTCGGTTTAAAGAGTTTCGGCTTATGGGTTAAAAGATATACTTGTAATGTTAATTTAGAACAACATTGTATCTTTGTCTGACTATACTTAATTTGAAGTGAGTAACACTTATGATATACAATAATTCAACATTTAAATAGTTTATTTATTTTTAGCTTGAATATAAATTATTTAATACTCAGCATCAGTTTTTCCCTCAGCTCTTAATTGGTATCAATTAAAGAGCATTTAGATATGCGCTGTGATTATTTGAGAAAAGTTCAACCACTGTTGGTGCTTCACTTTTTTTTACAGACCGGACCAAGGCGAATCAAAGGGACCTGTGCCTGGACCTGGTAAAAGGCAACGGCACGGCAGCGGCAAGTGAATTTATGTTATTTTCTTGTTGTTGGCGTATCAGATAAGCTAATAAAAAATATTATAATTACATATCTGTCGGGAAGAAGGCAGAGCGATGCAAACACCGCCATTGTTCGCAGATAGTTGACGTTGACGTCGACGTCGACGTTGACTGCGCTGCGCTGCGTTACACGCGCTTTTAATGTTGTCCCTTGATGTTTGTTTGCTTTGGCCTGGCGATGGAGAGAGGGAAAGAGAGAAGGAGCAGGTGAGTCCACCTGGTGGCCGTTTTGCAGCGCCTTCGGGTATTTGCTGGGTTTGCGCAGTTGAAACGAAATAAGCCATAAGGACAATTTAGACTTTGAAGTGCCATTGCCATGCGAACTTATTTTAATTAGATGCGCACACATAAATGCTTAACGCGCTCGCCGCAGACCTTTTTCTTCTTTTTTTGTTTTTTATATGTGGCACAGACTCGAAGGCCTCGGCACAGACAATGCGACAGGCACATAAAAACAGGTGGGCATCAGATGGCGGGGGGAGGGGCTACCTGTCTCTGGCAATGTCGTGTAACATACATTAACCGATGCCATGCAATGCAGCCATAATAACAGCCAGAGCACAAGTTTAATTAGTGCAGCCAACGAGGCCAGCGGAAGCAAGGCAAGGAAGCCTGTGGCCAACGTTGCGTATGAGCAATGTGTGTTCGTGTGATAAAATGGCCACGCAACGTCAAGGTTGTGCTTGTATCTGTCTCTGTGTGTGTGTGTGTGTGTGTGTGCTTTTATTGCTGTCATCCATCTGAGAAGTAAAACTCTTATGGCCATAAAACTCTAGAACGCATTGCCAGCTGCAAAAACAATGGCAAAAACCCCAATAGGTTTCTGGATACAGAACCGAAAAAATGTCAGAGTGCTGAACTAATAATGGCACATGTCAAAATTCGTTAGCCCGCAGGTGTGTGGTCAGAGGGGAGAGAAAAATGGAGAAAGACAGGCGGCAACTTTGGTCGAATGATGAAACCCAAGTGACATTCATTGTGATTTCGTTTGGCAGTTTTGTGTCATTTGTTGGATTTAACCGATGGCACACATGGCTGGAGCCTTGGGCATTGCACTTGGACTTCCACAGTTGCGATGGTTGAAGGATGGAAGGAAGGAAGGAGGAGAAGAGAAGTGAAGAAAGATAGAAAATAAAATAACGAGACAAGTCAACGGGCAAAGACCACACAATTTATGACTTGAGCGCAAAGAAGCACTAAATAAGCGCAAATTCAAGTTTAATACTTTCAGAGAAAGATTGATAAAGAAGGAGAGAAAATACGAGAGAGTGAGCGGGGGAGGAAAGAGAGTTGATGAGAATATTCTTGTAGGTGTCAGCATCTGTGATATCTCTGTCTGAGATATTTGTCAAATTATAGAAATCAGCATAGGCGTTAGGTTGTCAACTGAGTTCCAATTGACGAATGTTATTTCTATTAATGCACCACATTTTTACATAGACGTGGACATGGACACGGAATATGAGAAGTAACCAGCAGACAGCAAAAGGAATGAGTGTCCAGTAGCAGAAACAGAAGCTCGACTTTGAATGTGTGGCATGTGTCATACACACAAGTTGAATGCCAATGCTGCCTGCAATACTATATAATCAAAGAAAAAAAGAAAATATATATTTATATTTATAAGACTACACAAAAGAAAAAGAAAAACTTTCTTAAATTCATGTTTAAAATGCATTTTTTAAGTATGTATTCAGGATATTATTGTTAAATTAATACGACATTAAAAAAGCCAAAGAAGCCTGAAATATTTTATCTAACTAAAAAAAATGTACAGAATGCCGAAATTTAAAATATTGCTTTGTATTTTGTACTTGGTTTAAAAATCCGAGATTACCGTACTTCTGGCACCGCATTGGATTAATTTTATCACAGAGTCGCGGATTTTTTTTATCAGTGTATGTTTATTTGTATGTGTAAAGAAGACAGTAACTGCAAAGCCAAAAGTCGATGCAGTTCTGTTGCCAAGACGACGGCTAACTGACACTCTGAAAGAATGTACAAGTGTATATATGTATGTGCGTGTGTACTTCCGGTGACAATGTGCCTTGGTGCCAAAGGAATGACGACTTGCAAGTGAACAAGGCGGATGAATGCTAAGACCGAATGTAAAAATGCCAAAGCCGATGCAAATATTTTCAGCATCCCAATCGGGCACAGCAGTTAATACATATGAAAGTAACGTGTGTAAGTATGTATGTGAATTGGCCCAAAAGACAGTTGCCAGCCATACCAAACAGTTGCAAGTTGCAAGTTGGCAGTTGCCAGTTGTTGCAATATTTGAAATACATTTGAAAATTGCAATTGCGTGGCAAAAAGGACATTCATCTCATTTCTGATTCGACTGTGCGTCTCCGTTGCACTGTCGGCCTGTGCCTCAGATGATTTATGATGATAGGACATGTGTATTTTAAAGCTCATAAATTTGTCGCTTCACTGTTGCACCGTTGCACATTGCATGAGCTGTCGACAAACTGACACACCAATTCTCTCCCATTCTCTTTAATTTTCCATAGCTTTAGTTAAAGATATAGTCATATTATTCATTACGAATAAGAATCTTATTCGCCTGCTCTGTATCATTTTGAGTGCCTCTTTTCGACTCTCGATGTGCCATTTGGTTTGACATTAATGACGCGGCCGCGTTTAATGTGACAACAGCAACAAATGCAACAATAAATTCAATTAATTGCATTTTATTTCGATTATCCGAGGAGAAGCACGACATCGACTCCTCCTTGCCATAAATGTCAATTGTGGTCATTGAATATTTAAGCTCGAGTTCTTGATGTTGTTGTTGTTATTACTGTTGTTATTGTTGTTGCCGTTGCCGTTGCTGTTGTTATTGTTGTCGTTGCGGATGGCGCCCGAGACTCTCGCATCTAATTTTTGCTCATTAATTTCATGCAACATTTTTATGCATTGTCATAAAACTAATTTTATGATGCCAGCACATATATGTACACACTCAAGCTCACACACACACATTCACACACATATAAGTATATCCAACGGTTTGCCTAATTAGATTAGTTAGTTGAGCATTTCGCATTCTTCTATCTCAGGATAGATTTTCTGTTTGTCATATCTAAAGGATGATAACATCTTAGAGATACCTTTTCTTTTAATATGTTTAGCTATAAATAAATACATTTCTTTTTATTTTCATAAGAATAATAATTGAGTTTCTGAAAAAAATCAATGAATACAAATACAAAATGAATACAAAATTGGCATGCAAATTTTTTTTCGAAAAAGTCTTGAATTGTATTGTATCGATATCATATCGACAATGAATAACTATGTTAATTTAAAGCTGTTTAACATCGTGAAGTCCGATAAATCGATATCGATAATCATAACATTTTTGGTATTTTTAATATAAAGCAAGTTGGCAGGACAAGACAATAAAAATAAAAAAAAATGTGAAAATCGACGCAATACGATTTAAGAAAGAAATAGGAAACACGCGCATATGTGCAATATATTATTTGAATAAAGTGTATTATAATTACAATATTTTTTGTTAAAAACACGGATTTGGAAACGCATCGACCGACAACCAAATGAGGAGCGTTCTTCGTGCCGGATATATTAGACATTATATGTATGTACATATGTATGTATATCACACAGGTAACTTTCTTTTATTTCTAGATCAATAGCGAATACATAACATTTTAGCTTTAATTTAAGATATAGTTGTATGAAGTTAACCAAATTTAAGTAGCAGAGATATCTGCAGAGTATTAATTGAACTAGCAGCTCTGTTACTTATTAACCTAAATATTTTTAATTTCCATCAAACCTTTTGCGAAGTAGTTAAAATGGAAATCTGGCTGACTCAATTGAACTTGTTTAAGTGCATTATTCCATCATTTAGTTGGGAACAACAGCAGCTGTTGTGTGCAAATATTATGATCAATTACCCAAGAGCGATGCTCTAGCTTAACACTCAGTTAAGCATTTATATTATGGGGACAACAAATGGAGAATTCGATTAAAAACGGTTCAGAATAAGTTACCTGAATTCCAGTTTGCCAATTCTTTGGTTAACACAAGGCAAACTTGTGATTAACAGCCAAACATATAATTCTTTGACTACGCCACTGGCGAAACTGAAAACATAGATATCGTTGGATAAAACATACATGCACACACAAACACACACATTGGCGTACAATGGGCTAAAATGGTACGTTATCAGTACGTATACTTGATTTTTATACGCACACTTAAGCAAATAACTGCAGGCATTATTTCAAAAATTCGAAAATTAAAAGCAAACAACATAGAGCAAAGAGGTGGGGAATGAGGCGTGGCAGGTGGCCATAAGAAAATACTCAAGCAAGCCTGAAACAGAGAGAAAGAGACCCAGCAATATATGCATAGAGTGTGGAAGGGAGAGAGAGAGCGCAAAGTTTTAATGTAAAGTGATGTGAAATGTTTTCTTTGCGAATTTACCTTCAATTTATGCATTTATGAATATGTAAGCACATTCAAGCTCTTGGCTGTGTGAGCAGTCAAGTGGCAAACTTGAATACAAACACACCCACACACACACTCACACGCACTCACATACACACACTCACACATAGACACAATCACACAAGCACTCAGTAATACATTCATTAATAAAATGCTCTTGGCTAAGAAGTTTTGCCTTTTACCCAATTCGCATTTCCACTTTTCATAACTGAGTTCATAATGCAGCCCTATAATTTTTTCTTATACATGTAGCATAAATACCATAAATAATTTATTGTTAAATGCTTTTTCGTGGCTGCAATGAAATGCAATCCAGTCCCGTCCGTCTTGTGGCTGAGAATATAATTGAAATTTTTGTTAGCCAATTGTAAACTGAGCGCTTACACATGTCTCCTGACTGAGGGGATTATCATACATACGATAAAAGTACATTTCGACCTGGACAATTGTAATTCCAAATCAAAGTTAATCAATTACGAACAAAGTCAGAACTCGTCATGTAAGTTGCATGACACCTTTTGCCTTCGAGTCATTGTATCTTTTGAGCTTTGAGCTATAAACACGAATCCGTTTTGCATATATTGTTGTACAATAAGTTCCCTCAAAATCAATCAACAAAATGCCTACATGAAAAACAATTAGCGTGACAGTTTCAGTGACAATTTGAAATGTTGTCACCTGTGCGAAGGTGTCGATTATTATAGTACTTTTTATAATATATTCCTCCTGTCTCCGTCCGACTTGTCATACGTGTATGCCCGTAAATGCGGAACGATTATTTGTGGCTATTAAATTGCGTATACGACGTGCGGCCCCGCCTACATTTTATCGATTTATTTAACCCTTTTCATTGAGCAATTGGGAGTCGATGTCGTCGCGAAGTCACTTATACGCCATCAACATACATTGTTAGTGACTGTAAAATGTTGTTTGTTGATTCTCGGAATTTCTTGCTGCGATTGTTATCAATTTATGACATTTTTCATAGGCAAATGACACGCGCTAATCAATTTGTGCTACTCAAATTTCCGCATTCTGTTTCGCAGTATGTATACATACGGCAGACACTGTAAATGACAAGCTTCCGTTACGCATCGTTTGCCAGTAAAATGGAATAATAGTCACTTGCCACGACATAGAAACACGATTCGTGTTGGTAAAATTAAATGAGCATTGAGACAATTGTCAAAGAGGCAAGTGGAAAAGTAAAAGAATGTTGTTTTTGGGGGACATTTCTGAATTGCGTTGTATTTATGATATAGCTTTGTTTATGTTGACAAGGACAGGACTACGCTGTATTTGGTGGAAAAGGTAATCATTTTGGAATTATATTGGATCAACAAAATGTGCGATAACATTGATTGATTGCTAAGTAGCGATAATGTTTAATCAATTACAGAAATAATAATCAATGAAGAGTTCAACAAATTTGTTCCAATATTGATTTGATTGGGGGATTCTAGCTATATTATTAATGCAAGTATATAATCATACTTGTCTTTCTCGCTTTCTCTATATACATATGTCTATTAAAGTGAAACTTGACTCGCATTTGGGACATGTACTTAGCATAAATAAACGGAAGCCATATACCATTGCGCTTAAAACTACAACGCGACTAAGAGAGTGCTAGAACCAACAACAACAACAACAACACAGAGAATAGCAACAACAACATTAACAACAACAAGCAGGGCTCGCAACAAAAGTGGCTATAACAATAAAAACCAAAAGTACTTTTACACGCACTTCAAATACAAATAAAGCACTCGCCATCGCATATGAGTGTGTATGCGTGTTTATTAGCGTGTGTGTGTGCGCATTTTTGAGTGGACGATAAATAAATTAGAAAGTCGCAAACGCGAAAAGCGCTGTCGCAAAATGTTGAATTCTCATCGTTGACGACGCACTGCGACATAATGGCGTCCACTTTGTGTCCTTATGGTTAATTTGCTTAAAAGGGTGTTGCACCCCAATATGCAGCATACTGTTGCACACACACACACGGAAGGACTATGAAACAGGCGCGTCAAACTGTTATGAGCTGGCGCTGTTTAGAGGCAAGAATGGCAATTGAACTGAGCCACAGACATGCACAGACATGCACAGACACGCAATGCAATGCCTGTGGTGCTGTCAGTGGATCCGACTCTTATTTCTCATTTTCAGCTCGTGAATTTTACATTTCACGCACAATTTTCCATGGCACGCAATCTAGCGCTTAGAGTGTAACAGCATTTGAGTTTAAAGCCACCCTATTGAGTTAGCTCGATGCTCATATCACATGCAGAACGGCATGCAGGCGACAGCTTAGCTAATGCTAAGCAAGTCCAAGTCCAAGTCCTCATCCCCATCCTCATCCTTGTGCTCCTCTTCATATTCCTTCTCGTCATACTTGGTCGCATATTACATCACCAAGTTGTGATGGTGTCACAACTCACTCTCTCTCTCTCTCTCTCTCTCTCTCTCTCTCTCTCTCTCTTTCCAGCCATGTCACGTTGTTGTTAGCATTCTCTAACCGGCAAGTAAAAGGAGCAAGGGGAGGATCTGGAGCAGGATCTGGAGCAGGAGCACATGTGCGTGGGCAAATAGTTGAAATAGTTTGATGCGCACTTTTCAGCGGCAACGACAACTTGGGCTTGGTCTTTGAACTCGCACTGCAAACGGGGGTTAGTCCTCAACACCAACACCCTTCCCCCCTCCATTACTTGTGTTCTTTCCCCCTTTTACCCTAGGCACTGCTCGCTGAATTGTTAATATCATTTTGGGGATATACGCATTTAAATGAGGCTCACGTACGCGGACAATTTGTCACAAAATAATTTTTACGACTTTACGACTCCATTTGGTCACTGGCCAAACCCAATTCGAGAGACACAACCAACAAGCAAACGCATATAATTTTCATTTCCATTTCCATTCCATTTGTTGTTGTTGTTGTGACTGTCGCCAACTGCGACAATAATGCTTCGATTTAGCGTAAAACGCGATGCATACTTGACAGCGTGTCCTTCTCCCTGTTCATCTCAATTGAAGAGGAAGAAAGCGAAAGGGAACGAAAGAGAGAGAGAGACAGAGTCTCACTTAACATTCGCAAATATGCTATTAGCTATTCTCGATAGAATTTAACTGTTGTTTATCTCTATCTCAGCTTGGCCTTGTCGCTGTCTTAATGCAAATACAAATACGAATACAAGGAGAGAGAATCTAGCGCAATGCAATAACCGCGAGTTGTATCAAGTCAGTAGCTGGTTCGCCAAATGCAAATCTAATTAATTGTTGCCGATATCATACTCTCTCTCACACACACACACACACATACACTTAAACATCTATGAGAGACTGACAATGACAATGACAACGAATTTAAATGACGTGCGAAAGAAGAATTTAATTTTCTACATGAAATCCACTTTCCATTCTTATGCCGCGAAAAAAAGGAACCAATGTTCTTGAGTTCTTGAATTATGCATCAGAAGTATGTATATGAACAATTTTTAAATAAAGCAATATGCATGCTTTATTCAATTTATTTAATTCATTTAAATCATTTTTTCTCTTTTCTAAAAACAATAATTTAGTAATGAAATATTTCTAGTATCTATGGAATTTTTTCATAGAATTTTTTCTGCATTTTTAAGTTCATTTACTTTTTTGTTGTCGTGAACTGGTTCGAGGGAGAGAGACTAACTCACACTGCGAGACATTTGGCAAAATGACAAATTTCGCCGAGAATGCTGTCGCTCAAAAGTGGGCAGTGGGCGGGGCTGGGAAAAGGGAAGGAGGAAAGAGGAAGGACAGGCAGTGGCAAAACGCGTTTGGTTTTAGTTTCAGTTGCCATCCGCCGAGTCTTGTGGCTGTTTGTTTGCCAAATGCGTTGCCTACTTTTAGGCTCGCATAATGAAATTCCAACTTTTGACTTATTGACGACGACGACAACGACGAAGAGGATAAGTATGAGGATGGGGAGGAGAGCAAGAAGGAGTACGTCGAGTTCAGATCTCAGTTACCAGTTACCAGTTAGCGACATTTCCCTTCTCCTTCTCGTTCTTGTTGATGTTGCGGTTTCCTCTGCCTGGCGACAGAACGACGATTGCGCTTTTCTCTCAAATTTTATTTTATCTTCAGCGAATAATTTGTATCTGCATTTTCGCAATGTCCAAAAGAAAACACAGTACAATATGAAGCTGTACTTGAAATATGTCAGAGCATTTAAATTCATTGTCTAGCTTATAAGATTTTGTCAACAGAAAATTTATCTGAACCCATATCAATTGTTGTCAATAGTCTAATATATAATATCGATGTCTCATTGTTAAATTTGATTTTTACATGAAATTTAACTAGGGAACCAAGTTTAAAGTAATTAAACTATTGCGTGATCGGCATTCAAGTAAAAATCATACTTTTTCAGCTGTGAATTTGATTTAATTTGATTCCTTTTCAACGAAGTAGATTTTGACTAAAAATACAGATTCAAAATTTCACTAGAATATAAGCTTTAATCAAAGCAAAAGGTCATCAAATAATTTTAATCAAACAAAACAAAATATAAACGAAACGAAAGCAGACTAAAGATGGCTTTTGATATGGCAAAATGTTTAGATTATGTTCAAAAACTGAACTTTGAAACATAAATTTTCATGCTGGCAGAGATCAGAAATCAATTTAAGCCGAGTTGACTTTTGAACCCATGTTTAAGAATTAAAGTTGCATCTTCTTGGCGAGTTCTCACAACATTTATGAATTGGTGAAGGTGTGCACAACAAAATGCATTGCATAGAAGATTACTTTTAATGATAATGCGCCGAGCAATGTGCATTATTCAGAGTTGCGGCTATCTGCAGGCGCAGGAAATTGCTCAATTTTCTAGATGCTTTCACACCGCAAAAAGTTGACTCGAATTTCAAATTTTCTTTTGTGTTTTTCTTTTGTCGTTTTGCTTTTGCTTTTGTTTCGGGGCGCCGGACACACGCTCGAGTGGGCCAAGTCTTTTTTGCTGGAGTTCGCACCTTTAAGGTTATATCCTTTGGGCCTTTTTTTTGTGGGCCAATGAAAATTAATTTTCATTTTAATTGACTTTTGGCAAAGAGAATATGAGAACTGGGAGTTCCCCATTGATTGCTCTCGGCTACTCGGAGAGCTGCCTGCCCCATGTCAATATTTACATGCTACACATTAATTACATATACACACATACATAAATATGTATATATACATATATGTACACATACAAATTTAAGCAGAAGCATTAGGTACAACAATGGCCAATTTCCTGTCTAGTTCCACGAACAGCCCATGGGCAAAATTGTCGAGCTGAGCAGAGCTTATTAACAGTCCTGCACGCAAGTGCTGCAAACTAAGAACCGAAACAAGTGCTGGCAATCAAAATTATCCCTCCCCCTGCCACGCCTCGCCACAGAGCTCTTGGTCAAAACCATCGAACTTTAACGCATTGTTTATGTTAACAAAATGTAAATAAATGTTGCGTACAAACGACGATGGTGATGGCGCTGACGAAAACAAAGGGCAATTAAATTTCTGGCCAAAATAAAGTCAACGCCACACGCAAGTCGTTTGGGAAACTCAGGAAACAGGACACAAGACTCGGGACGTAGGACGCAGGACGCAGGACACAAGGCGTAGGACTCAGGACTCTGAACGACAACAGGTGTTCAGGTTTACAGGGTTGACTTAACAGGCAAAAGAAACGAACACAGAAACTAAATAAATCAAATTGTTGGCAGACAAACGGCGCAACAAGAATAACAAAATTCACATACACTCATACACAAATATATACACACTGATATACTTATCGAACAGTTATATCGAAGTGGTCACCATTTATCCCCCATCGCCTTCATCGTCGTCGTTGTTGTCGCAGTTTGTTTAAGTGGCTCGCGTGTTAATTGTCGAGGAATTTTCTTGCGACGGCGATAATATTGGACAGCCAATGGTTTCAGCTGGGCAATGTTTAGATGCCTTACCGCCTCGCCTGAACCTTTGCCATATTTAGCAGGAGGACTCCTAACGTGCTCGCTGACAATTCAAAATTAACTGCCAAATTGGCCACAGTGGCAGAAGAAACGCATAATAAAATGGAGTTGCGGCACATAAACAATTGCTATAAGTAAGCATGTCCCTCACAACTGCAACAAATGACTAGAAGATACCCTGTGATCTACAAAATCATTCGTTTTACACTCAGATCGGATGCTTTGGGTTTTATGTTGGTGTCTGGGCACTAACAATTCAGAATAACACTTAACGAAATAAGTGGACTTGGTAAGCATTCAGTGGTTCATTTGACTACAGGGTATACAAAATTAGACGGAATACAGCATGGGAAGTGAGATATTATCACGCAGCCTTTCAAAATGAGAACAAAAACTAACCGAGTTCTATTATACTATATATGAAGTGAATGGATCTTTTTGAAAAATACAGATACTTATATATGTATCCGCAGGCATTAATACTTTACAAAATGTAATTGTCAGTTACAATTTTTAAATTTTATTTTAAATATAAAATTACTCTAGATCAACTGCTCTTAGTAAATAAATTAATAAATAAATATATAAATAAATTAAAAATAAATAAATATTATCATTGCTTAAATGTGAATGAAGGGTTATCAGATTGAGCCTGAGCATTTTCCTATTTATATATAGTATTTTTCTTAAGGCATCCCAAGGTGGGGGATACTCTTTGCTTAACGACCATTAAATGCTGACTGCCATTAAACTCACTTCCGGTTATTTTTATCGTTTTTAATTGCGTTTTTTCTTCCTCTTCCCCTCCCTACCTCTCTCTCTCTCTCTCTCTCTCTCTCTCTCTCTGTATCTCTTTCTCTGTCTGCGTTACATACGTTTTGTTGGTTTTTTGTTTGTTTTTGTGGCTGACTCATTTGTCGCCGTGTGTGTCTGGTCGTTTGTTTTATTTAGCAATTTATTTCACACGTTTTGTCGTGAAGGGAATGCCTACGTGCCTGGCTTGGTTTGAGCCAAGTTCGGGCTCGACTCTGTATCTTGTGGCGTTGACTGTTTTTAATTTTAGGCTATTATGAGATGCCCAGTTGCCTGTTGTCCCCTCAAAAAACTGTAGGTCAGAGTACGAGTTTGCCTGCCACACTGAGGCTGGCTGACCAAAATTATGGCCACACATATAAATTGTCAAGCGGCCATTCGTCTTGCAGAATAAATGTTGCAATTTGTTGGCTTCTGCGTTCCGCGCGAGGCCTCGAAAAAAGATGGCGACCAAGATAGTCGGAGCTCTGCAGCATCAGCTTCCGCTGCGCACTAAATTATGTTACAATTTCTGACCATTTCACTTTATAGCGCCGGCGCGCACCTTCGCCGACTCGGGGTAGGAGTATGAGTATTTGAGTGAGTGTGTGAGTGCGAGTGTGAGTGTACTCACTCGTTGTGTTGTAAATTCTATTGCAATGCATGTGCGAGGCGACACAAATAACTCAGAGTCTGCAATGCCGCTTTTATTAGGAGAAACATGCGAACTTGCCCCTTTGACCCTCTGCCCCGTCTCCGTTGACCACTTGCGGCATATATTTGCGCACAATTAATTATTATAAATGTCGTGGTCGCCACCCAGGCTCGGACTCGGACTCGGACCCGGACACAGACCCGGATACGGATACGGCAATGGCAACGGACATGGATCTAGTCCGCCGTGGAGACAAAGAGCGAACAAAATGTTTTCTGTTTGCAAAAACCAAGCAAAATTGTTTATGGAAATTTATGATTACAATATTTGTGTCGCACTGCATCTTCCTCTTTCTCTCCCTCTCTCTCCTTCTCACTCTCATGTTATTTGTGTGGTCTTTGGGTTTTAAATGAATGTCACATGCATTTTATTTATTTGACTCGCCATTTTAAAATTGCATTCCATTTTCTTATCACATGACAGGTGCTTCTTCTGCTCATTCTGTTTCATTGCCACGTTTTTGCGCCAGGCATATTATGATTATCTCCATTTAATGCGACATTTACTTACGTGTTTCTGCTGTTTATATTTATTACGAGTTCCAATACAAGCACACACACACCCCAATTGTATTGATACTTTGTTTACAAATGATTTCACACGACTTCATTCACGTTTATTCAAAGAAAAAAACTTTTTAATGCCTTTAAGTGCAAACAAAGCACACACCCTCTCGCACACTCACACACACACACACACACTCACACACTCACACACACATGTGTAGTCTCTGCAGACACGTATCTGAGGGCAGTTACATTCAAACTCGTCGTTGAAATTTTTTCTCATTCATTGCCGTTGATGTTGTTGCCTTTTCACATTTCGCTTTTTCTTCTTTATCGTCTCGCTTTCGGTTTCTGTATCTAGACTTGTATTTGCTTAAATGATCTTTTATTTATTTGCTCAATGCTTTCCGATTTATTTTTCTTGTTATGGATATGAGAGACTGCTCAAAAGTTTGCCTTTATTTAATGACACTGGCAGATAAATTGATAGAATTGCGTATAAGATAAAGAGTCGACACTTTAAAATAATGACCTAAAATGTTCGGATTACAATGATTAAATTATATACGATTAATTTTACAAATATGCGAGTATTAGGCTATGATCCTGCATTGCTCGTGTTCTTACCAATTATTTGAGTCTAGAATTGAATTGTGTAATTCGCTGACTCCTAATCCTTCTGCTAATCATCAATACATAGAGTTTTCTTTTTTAAATTTTAAGCAGTGTCACGTCTCAACCAATTCATATTTGATTCAATAAGAGGATGCTAAATAACTTGTTGCAACTGGCAAGTGCCAAGAGTGAATATTTTAATTTGACTGACTTTATATTGATCTAAAATAGGTTTATTAAATCTGAATTTACGATTCCCATAAGCTCACAAATTCCCATGATTTCCTGCCCAACCAATAGATAATTCCTTTGCATTTGCTGCTGGTCTTCATTAAATCCACATTCATCATTTGAGCATTTTTCGCTTAAGCGCCACTTTAGACACTTCACCTTGGTTTTGGCGACGCCTCCGTTTGTCGCACTCCCCTCGCTGTGCTCCGTGTTCGTTATCAAACTTCATGCAGCTAATTATGCGCTAAGTAGACACGGTACACAACAAGAACAACAACAACAACAACAAGAACAGCAGGAACGCAACGGGACGCAGTGGAGAGCGTATAATTTATGGTCGCGATTGCAGCCAAAAATCCTTTGTCGAAAAGTTGCAAATACCTGGAACTTAATGTTGGACTTTGAACTGGCATGCGACTCGGGGCCCAACCAAAATATGATAAATGTTGTACGGAAGTTGGCGACTGACACAGTCGCCACGCCCCGTGCGGCCTGTAAACCATTTCCCCCTCTTTCACCCCCTCTCGGCTGGGGGGACACAACAAGGTGCACAAGAGGCCGTCAATTTGCGAATATGCGCGCCATCGAAATTCCCATAGACATAAGCATTGGCATTAGCAGTAACATTCCATATCTGGGGCAGTTGCATTGTCTGCCTGTCTGTGTGCAGCAGGGGGGGAGGGGGAAGTGCACAGTTGTGTCTCCATTATGTGGCGCGTTCCTCGTGTCGACTGCTTCTCTAATGCAGCAGATAAACACAGGCAAATGCCATGAAAACCTTTGGTTATTTGTCACACCAGACGCGAAAAGACTGGACAGAGAGAGAGAGAGACAGAAAGTGGGAGGGAAAGAGAGAGAGAGAGAGAGAGAGAGAGAGAGAGAGAGAAAGAGAGTTGTGTGGGGGACAGCTTAAGGGCTCGCATATTACGTATACGTAATGTTGGCCAAAGAGGAAATTGAATTAAAACGCAGCAGGCAAAACGCAAATTGCAACTGCAAAGAAAAAATTACAATCTCAACTCCCATACGACATGATGGCATAGGAATCGGAAGAGTGGGGTGAGCGGGGAGGAGGGTGCACAAAATTAACGACAGTCATAACTTTTTCAACGCGACATTTGCAGTTTTCGGCTGCTCGGCATTTCACATTTCACACGCTGCCAAAACGTTTCCGTTTCCGCTGCCAGTCATAACTTTATGCCACACCGTCGTGAACACATACAGTTAGTAAAGAAAGTGTTTAGACAAAATAAAAATTTTTACGATTTCTCCTTAAAAAAAATAGATATATATTTTTTATGAATTGTTATTTCATTTCTTTTTACAACATGAAAAAAAGATTTTTCGATTTTAATCGAATTTAACCATTTTTATATCTTTTAGATCTGAATTTTTATTTTGTCAAAGCACTTTCTTTCCTAACTGTATACATTTTTTTTAGTTTTGTTTTACTATTTTTTTTGGTACAGAAAAGTTAAGAGCAATGTACACCAAAGACTGCGACACCCAAAACGCTGCAAGTAGAAAGAGAAATTCGAGACTCTGCACGGAAGATCAGCGGACATCACTGTGAACAGGGTTAAAATAAATAAACCGGAAGAAAGCGGTAGCAGAGTGTGGCAACAACGAGTGCACAGAACTTCAGAGCAGCTGTGAAAACTTCTATTGACCCACCGAGATGTTGCATGAATTCTACAATAAACCACATTCACACATGTCTCATTCCCATCTCCAAAGAAATGTGTTACATTTACTAATTGAGAAAAGTACAAAGCAAGAATGAGTTTTTAATCCATGCTTGGATTTGTATTTTAATTATTTTTGTCTTTTGAAAAGCGTGTCAGGTTTCTTATTGTGATATTTTAGTCCTTTGACTTGACACATTTTGCATCAAATCACATTTAATGTTGCCAGAACTTTGAGAGGATGAAAGCGGTACGCCCTTATTGCCCTTCTCTTTCCAAGGTTGCCTGGGTGCTTAAGTTTTTGAAACCGCGCACAAAATATGCATTTAGCACGAACCTTTTGCTCCTTCACCCCTGTCCTCTGTTTACCCTTTGTCCCTTATTGCTGGAGGGGCTGCTACTCGAGCTCATTTGGAATTTCTCCGCTTCTATCTGCTTTTTCTCTCTTTCATTTTTTATTTTCTAATTACTTTAGGGATTAATTTGAAGAAGCAAACGAAGTGCACACACACACACATTTACACACACATGCACACTCATTGGAGCCATTTACATACATACACACAAACGCAACACGTTTCTTTACTTTTAATTTCAATTACTTTTATTACACCAAGCAAATGCGTTCAAATGAAGCAAAAACAAAAAAAAAAGTTTAACCACATACTTATACATATCTTACACACACATACATAGTATACATTATATTTTACATACATATAGACTTTTATTAACCGCGACGCTCTAGAGAAAAACCTGAGAGCAGCGCGAAAAAAGTTAACTTATTAATTTTCATAAGAGTAATTTTGTGTATTTTATGTTTGCGCCTGCCTCTGTGTGTGTTTGTGTGTGTTGGTAAGTCGCTAGAAGCACAAATATATATAAGGTATATATATATATGTATATATTTATAAAAAAGCCACAGTCGGAGTGGCAACAACAAATGGCAGCTCATGAGCGTGGCGGGCGACGGTTAAACGGTTAAGGACATGCAAAAAAGGGCGCGCTCTGATGAGTTGATGAAGTGTTCAACGCCTGGTTGGCCCCGACAACCCTACACCCTCACCCTCACCCTCACCTCACCCCATCTCCCCTCTCAAGCAACCCGTCCACAGCTTAATGGAGGGGAGGGGGGGGGAGAAAGGGGTTCAATGTTGAACTTTGGGTGCTGCCCGCAGCGCAAATAAAAAGTCAGGTTTTTAACTAAATGACTTTTTGTTGTTGTGCACACGCATTGCTACACACAAACGCACTCAGAGTGGCAACAACAACAGCAACAACAGTAACAACAACAACAACATGCTGAACAAGAACAACACTACAAAATACACACTCTCTGTACATGTACATGCATGTCGACTTGTATCGTAATTATTTTGATGGCGGCAGCCTTTTTTCCAACACAACAAACACACACTTGCCCACATCTACTTACAGTTACAAATACATGCACACTTCGACTAACATCTACGTATGTGTGTCTGTGTGTGAGAATGAGTGTGTGTTTTTGTTGAGCTGCCCAAAATGCGTTAAGTAAAAGAGCCTGTAACCTCACCTTATTTTTTTTACGGTGTAAGAATAACTTTGTGTTTGAGTGTGTGTATGTGCGTGTGTGTGTGTGTGGTTTTTCGGTGTCTCTGTTTACCTTTTTCTGCTCTCTAGCGGTGGCCCGTGGCTGCCAGGTGCCGTGTACATCGAGTTGGGTTTTGTTGTCTCGTTGATTATGCGCTGATAACAAATTATTCACTTGGGAGCAGACTTCAACCAATACAATACACACACACACACATGTGTGTGTGACTGGGCTTACATACATGAAAACATTAGAGACAGTTGTGGGCGTGTGAGTTGTAGGCACACGACTCCAATTCCTCTCCCTCCCCCTCTTCCAAGGTCTATTGCCGCTTGGGGCCTCTGGTGGGAGGGGGAGGGGAGGGGAGGGGCGCTGCGTGTCCAAAATTAATGAAAAGTCGCCGACGCCAATGTAACACGGCGACTATGCCTATTTGCCATGTCACCTGCATTTTTTATAATATACGTGCCTTTATTATATTGAGATTACAATCAGCGCCGGTTTAGGCTGCCATTACAACGCATATTACGCATACGCCCTGTGTGTGCCTTTGTGTCCAAAGGTTAAGTGGACAGTGAACTTAAATATGGCAACAAATCGATGCATCGATCCTATAAATAAATGAAAACTATACGAATACAATTACGAAATTAGCAGTTGAAAAATACTCAAATCTTATGATTTCTTGGGGAGTTTAAAAAAATTAAATGCAACTCATTTATGTTTTATCAATTGGTTGAATCCTTTGTGTCCGAGCCTCATAAAAATAACAATTCCAAAATCAAATGCTAGCGAAAATAAATAGCACAACTTCCGGTCTGTGCTGGGCCAATAAAAATACAAAATAAAAAGGGACACAACTGGCCAAATGTACCCCAGGGGCCCACAGGACAAGCCTGAACTGGCGGAGACTGAATTCTAGTCTCAGACTGCTTGCTTTATTATGCGAAACAAGCGAGGGAACAAACAAGAACAAGAACAAGAGAAACATCCCAGTAAAATTTGTGTTTAAAAATAACAAGAATAACTAGAATTGGAGGCAGCAGTCGATGAGAATGAGAGAACGAGAGAAGGAGAGAACGAGTCGCCATTTATCTTAATCTACCTTTTAACTTATCTCGTTGTTGGGATCTAAACTTGTTTCTTTCCTTTGCTTGATTCTGGAAACACTCGAGCTGACTCGCTCTTCGTTTCTCTTCTCGCTATTGTTGCAACAAAAATCAATTAATTATTTATCACTTAAACTCTCCGCCACTTGTCATTATGTCATTGTTTACTCATTGCCCTGAGGGAGAAGGATCGGAAGGGGAGGGATGTAAAGGAAAAATTTTCTTTCTGCTTTCTGCAACTTTATCAATACTCAATTGAGTCTTGGTCCTGGCGCAGCATTAGCTGACCCCATTGATGTTTGTGCGCTTAACTTTGCGACGGCAGTTTGTCTCGACGGGTTTCGCCTACGGGCCGACGATAAGGAGCAAATGCTCGACTCGAATCGACTCTGTTGCCAATGCCAGTCTCAGCAAGCAGCCGTTATTCTTCTTATTTTATTTAACTTAATACTTATGTTGGCATTTTTTCTTTAGCCTGCTCTTGTTTCCGGCCACCTTGTCGACGCTGTGGCCTCTTGCCACAATCGAAATCCCCAATTGACAAAAAGAAAACCAATTTAGCAGACAACGACAAGCAGCTGAGGTGGTGACTCCTCGACGTCTTGTGTCTCTCCACACACATTGCGATAAATTCATCAGGTGAATGCCAAAGCATTGCGCAAATATGCGCACCCTCCTCCCACCCTTCCATTCTGTTCCATGCCAGGCCCCCCCTAAAAGATACAGATACAGCTCCTTGATGTGGTTTGGGCTGCGGCTTCGTTCGGTTGCCGCATCAAACGACAATTGAATTTGCCATGTTGAAAACTTGGACTTGGACAAAAGCCTTGTTGCTAGTATTGCCATGGGCTCCACACTCGGTTCAGCATCTGGCGGCCATGACCAGGAGCCATTGAAGGAGCAGAGGGAGCAGATGGAGCAGAAGGACATTCCCTGGTCAGTTGTCATTAGGCGTATTTATTTAGTTGTATTTGCCATTGGCATGCCTTCAATTAATGTCAATTCGTTTTTAAGTAAGCTATCGATGGCAGCTTGAAAGCAAATGCATTGGCATCGCAGCGCTGCAGGATAGGGAAAAGGATAAAGGGAACTTTCCCCAAGGATAGATGAAGATGATAAAGCGCATCATATGAAATGAAAACGTATGAGCAAGCGATTAGTTTATATTTGGATCGTCTAATACGTACATATATACCCCAAAATGCAGACAGTCCCTCATAAAGTGGGTCAGGTGATCAACATGACGACAGCTGATGTGCTGGATATAAACTTAATGTTAATGCCGTGCCACACTCCGCCTCATTTTCTTCTCCTCCTGCTTCTCGTCAACGGTACGTCTAATAGAAGGCTAGCAGAAAATGTTTTCCATTATGTTAGAATGCAATAAATTACCTGTAAAAGGCAACGACAAAAACCACACAGAGTTGGATTGGGGGGTTGGCATGGAATTGGGGTTGCGTAAGCGATGAGGGGAGTGAAGAGGTGGGTAGGGGTCGAATGGGATCCTGGACACATGTATATGCACGCACATTAATTTACTTTTGTTGTCACTTTGCCAGTGGGCCACATTTGAAGTGCGCTGCCGGCAGGGAAATAAAACAAATACAAATGACAAAGCACAGGCAATGACAACCTGTGGAGAGACAGAGACAGAGACAGACACAAAGAGAGAGAGTAAGAGAAAGTTAGAGATAGACAGGAGGAGACTAGCTGACGGGTTTGATATGTAAATGCGTTTCGCACACATTTTGGGCCGAGTGTAATGGAATTGTATGACATTACTTTTAATTAAAAGTGCTCGACATTTGGCCGGCAAGTTGAGTGCCGTTCTAACAGTTCTTCCCCTGTTCCTCTTCCCTCCCCTCTGTTATTTTCACTCTCCGACTTTTCTCGACTTGTCTTCTCTTTATTTTTTGGCAGGTAAGTGTGAAATGTTTGCTGCTTCTCAAAGGCTTAAACTCGCACTTAGCTCGGCTGCCAAGTCATAAAGATGCCCGACCCGAAAGCACACACACATATGTACACACACCAACACCAATACCAACACACTCACACACACACACACACACACACACACACACACACACACACACACACACACACACACACACACACACACACACAGATGCAGACAATCACAATCGTTTATCAGTTGTATTAAATCTAATGGCAGCAGCGGAAATCGCATACAATTCAATTGCATACTTCACAGTGAACAATCAACGAAAGTACGAGTACAAGTATGTGAAAGAATTGAACTTGAGAGGTTGTTCAATGATCCTCACGTGCGATTGAAAACCAAAATCAACTCATGAACTGCTAAATACTCTGTCAAATAAAAAATATAAATAGTGTATTAATATAACATATAAATATAATTAAAATTTAAAACTTAGTCTTTTTGGGAAACCCAATTATAAAGAATTCGATTTTTCTCAATCATCTAGATATTTTCGAATTTACAGCTCTTATTGCGATTATTATACCTCTATAATGGTATAAAAATCAAGTGGTGTTCGTTTCTACATAAAAAGCTTATATTCTCCACTTTACTGCATTCAAGTGTAGGGTATACAATAGTGAGGAAGTCTGTTCTATCTCATCAATGAATGGCCAACTCAACTTTATTGGATTACAATGAATGACGTTCCGAGCTTTTATTGTTACAAACTTGTACCTTAAACTCAACTTATTGAACTGTTAGAGTGTGATAAACTATGAGAGTTCTGAGAAATTTTTCATTCTTATTTTGATGTCAATGATATCAGGAATGAATAGAGTTTTCCCAGGCTTCATAAAAAAACACAACGAAAAGGTATTTTGCAAGTATGTATTTTATGGAATTGCTATGATGTAAATGATATTGTTTATAGGAAATTCGATTCGTTTACTACAATATCTGATGATTTATTATCTTTTATTAGGTAGACCATACGAACTTTTTTTGTGGTTCTGGATTTAATAATAATCATTTTCATAGTCAAAATGCAAACTGGTCTCAAGCGTAGTTTGCGTGTGGGAAAAGAGGAGAGAAATTTTCCATTCTCGGGCAACAATTTTATGAGCAACGCGTAAAAAGGCAAACAAGTAAAAAGCCAAAATTGCAAATAATGCGAATCACGTGGCGCATTTGAAGCTGAAGCTGGAAAGGAGATGGATATGGAGATGGAGCTGTGACCTCTTTGCACTGAAACCACCAACAACGAAACGTAAATGAGGGAATGTTTGTGGTGCCACACTGAGAGAGGGAGCGGATTGGGATGGGGTTGATGAAAGGTGCACAGTATGAAGTCCTCCCTTTCCCGACTCCTTTTACGTCCTCGTCTCATCGCCAATCGGGCAATCAACCATTACCGACCGCGATTCGCGTTGAGTGTTTCGATTTGCAGGCAAATCATAAAAACAAATGTATAAAATCAAATGGAAAATCAATGGAGCCAACCATCAACTGTGTTGATGGCATTACCCGCGGTTTTGTATAAATTGCTTTATTGCCTAAATAATACAAAAGAGTTGCCCCGAAGTATGTACACCAGGGACGAGACCGGGGAACAAACCCAACAAAATTCAATTCAATTTTTTTTAAATATTCATATTTCTTGGCAACTTAATGCAAAAATAACAACTAGAAACCTGCAACATTCTCCACTACCATAAAAACACCCAACAACAATTAGCCCCCATATTGTATGTAGAGCACTAGGGTGGTTTCACTTCGGTCGTGGTGGAGGTGGTGTAGGGGGTTGGAGGTGGTGCTATTGATGGTGGTGTCTGTTATGGAATGTATACAATGCCATCTTTGCATTCGACCGCCGAACCCAAAATAATTAAAAGTATTTGGCGTCTGTAAAGTAATTTTTAATTAAGTTGAAGTGCGCTGAAGTAGCGTCGTTGTTGCCACTGATGGGTTCCAACTGGGAGGGAGGCGTGGCATCGTTGGGAGGCAGCTGCTGCTGCTGCTGTTGCCGCTGCTGGTTGCTTATTACCGTGCATAAACATAAACAATTTTAGAAATTAAATGATAATTTCTGAATATTTACATAATTTTATGCATTATACCCGAGGGCTGCTCCCCAAAAAATATAAGAAAAAGGAGACAAACGAGAATCGTAGATGGAGAATGCGAATGCGAATGGATATTGTAGGCATTCAGTTTTGAAGCTGCCAAATTAAGATACATAGATGAGGGGTTTCTCTTTCGTTTTATCCTCATTCTATCTAATTTTCGCTCTCTTATTTTTGGCAAATATTTACCTTATGAAAGAATAAAGCGTTAATCTCAATCTCAACGATTGCTATCAGCCTGGCCCCAAATTGATTTTAGTTTCATTTACGCTTCCTGCTGCTCATTTCTGTTGGCCCTTTTTGGTCGTCGCTCTTGGCCATGCTCATTGCATTTGGCCAAAACTCGCGCGCAATAGCAGCGCATAAATATTTATGATGAGGGCTCGCCCAAAATCGGGCTAGGGGCGTGGCAGTAAGTGGTGAGCGGGCCGGTAAGTCTGCCTCAATTTCTGCTTCACTTTTTTGGATCAAAGCCAAATGCAATGAAATTCTATTTGAGCATTTGCAATGCGCCCATTTCAGTTTTTGAGTGAATCTTCATTTGGCGCGTCGTCGCTTTTTTTTCATCCCTCACTCTTCCAGTTTCAGCTTGAAGTTTTAATTAAGTGCAAATTAAAAAAAGTGTAAATATTCAGTGAGAAAAAGGATGGGGAGAGAAGGCGCACGGAGAATAGAGTTGGGATATTAAATGCCAGACAATTTGATGTTGGCTTCAGCTGAATGAACTCGAGCTGAAGTTATTGCTATAACTTTGTCTTTCACTCTCTCTCTATCTCTCTCTGTCTATTTCATATTTATTGAAATAAAGATGTGAGCTGCTAATGATCAAAAGAGTCAAGTCCCAAATGAAATGAAGCAGTTGCAAATTGTTAAAATGGAAAATGATGGGGAGACAGAGAAAGAGAGAGAGAGAGAGAGAGAGAGAGAAGAGAGAGAGAGAGAGAGAGGGATAGAGAGAGAGGGATAGAATGAGAGAGAACTTTGCATATGAAAAAGGGGACAGCATAAAGAAAGCATTAATATGCTGCATAATAATTATGCCCCCAACCATTTTACACCCTTCTCACTTTGCAGAACATAACTGAACATCATAATATAATGCTACATAACGTTAACGCTAATGATGCCAGGCAAAAGCGTAGCCATAACTGACATCAACCAACAACAACAACAACAACATCATCATCACAAAGGTGTGTTGCCAGGTGTGCGAGTGTGTGGGTGTGCGGGTGTGCGGGTGTGCGAGTGTAAGTATTGGGTGTTACATGCTGCAAAGTACTCCCCAAAGTGCCCCTAAATGCAAGAAATGACAGTCATTTCATATTTGTTGTACTCAACGGGCTGCGCTCTCTTATTGTTGTTGTTGTAGTTGTAGTTGCTCGGAATACACACGCACATACACACGCACACACACAAGGATATTATGTCATAAAATTAAATACTTCACTGGAGAATTAAATGCAGTAAAAAGTGGGCGTGGCACGCACAAAGCCAAACAACAAAACACACCTTCATCAGGTGTACTACAAACAGTTCAGAGGGGGTGGGGTGAAGGGTTATAGTTCTCTAGAACGGTTGGGCGTTGCTTTCTCTCTGTTTGGCAGCAGCAGCAAAATGAAGCTAATAACAAGTTTAAAGCTAAACGTGTTTTCATTATTATGAACATTACAGATTCCACATTGTCCCCAGACGTTGATGCCAACGTTGTTAGAATTCGAGTTGTTGTTGTTGTTGTTACTGTTGTCGTTGTTAGGGATTTAGTGAGAAAGCTTTAAAATAAGTGTAATAAACATATACTTCTATATATACATTCGCAATAAAATACAAGTTTAACAAGCTGCAAGCACTGAGCTGACTCACGCATTAGCCTCAACTCAACTCAACTCAGCTCCTGACAGAGATCCTTGACCCACACGCATTAAAGGATATCTCAGCCATTCGACCATAAAATATTGTACTGCTTGCATCAAGGTGTATGTACTTATTGCTGTTGTTGTTGACTTACCAAATGCCGTTAACTGACTCGACCGACTGTTGACCACAATTCTGGCATTTCTGGCATATTGACGGGAGGCAAAGTCTTTATCAAACGACAGTCGAGTCTTTATATTATAAGCGGATTCTGTTGAGACAACCAAGACTAGATTTTCCATTTGCTGCAGTATTTTGAAATTCACTGGCTCTCTAGGCAGACTGCCTAGAGTTTGCACAGATTTGAGCCCACTGTGCGAATGAAAATTAATTCATATTTAAAGTCTAAGCTTAAAATCACTTTGAATACTTTAAATACCCTGCGCACATAATGGGTTGGCAAAGGAGTTTTACAAAATAAAGATATTGATAAAGGAATATATATTCAAGTTGATTATTCGTCTATTTATTTAACTAGTTTTTATTATAGACTGAAGGCTTATAGATTTATAATAGGTATAAATCATATATCCATGTTATCAGTTGTGAATATCTACGACAATAAAAAATATATTTTTATAAAACTCGTTAGTCTTATCTAAAACTAAGCTCAATGCGAGGCACAGCTGCAATCTCTGGCTAATAAAGTGGTCCCAAATGGCTACAACTTTAAAGTGTGATTTTTCTTGTTTAACTATCCCTTAGCTAAGCAAATGTTTCTCAATTTGTTTGAAAATAAATTATAAGATAAGCAATTTATTGTAAAAGAAAATAATTTTATAAATTTTAAGATAAAGTTCAATAGCCTTTTGCTCTAGTTTAGCTTTAAATATTTGTACTTTAATGCTTAAATCGTTTTAACTTCAGTACAGCTGTGCTTTTTTGAATTATTTGGATGTTAAGTAGTTTTAAAAATATAAAATAAATATTGTTAATTGAGTTATCTTCTCAGCTTCATATTTAAAAAATTAAACTCCATATATACAAATTATAATACTTAAAATATCCCCATTTTCTTTGAAGGCTTTAAAAATAATACATTTTATAGTTAAACTTCTTTTTTTAATCAAGCCCAATCATACCTCGTTCTTAAAAGTAACTTTTTCTGATTCTGATTCTGCTTGTGGCACATTTGAGCAAAGGAACTGAGTTAGTCGGAAATTGCATGCTCCCGATTGCTATAATTAAAACAAACCAGCGCTGATTTTGGTAAGATCTTTGGCTGGAGGGGGCCTTTAGCCTGGTCGTGGCTGAGGTCGTGGAATTGTATTTAGTAGTTGACTGTCTTGAGCAGGCGGCGATGCGGTTTTGTTAAAATTACATTTGCCAAAGTTTTATCGCAGCTGCGGCAGCGATGGCAGCGATGGCAGCGACGGCAGCGACTGAGACTGCGGCAGTTGCTGTGGCAGTGGCATGATATCAGGGCTGTAATTAATTGCGGCCGCTGCATTTCGGGGTGGCCATGGTAATTGTGGCGTGCAAATTAAAAGCCAGCAAGCAGAAAAGAAAGAAAGCGTGTGGAAAAAAAGTTGGGCAAAACAAACAGAAAACAGAGCACTTTGAAAGTGAGCTCTAAAATCAACCGAAACCAAAACATAACAAAACAAAGCAAAAAATTAAGAATACGGAAAAAAGAAACAACTGTAGGATAGTGTAAACAGTGACAGGAGCTGGCAGCTGGAAGAGCAACCACAACCGATAGATGCAGCAAAATGCGAATAAATGTACTGTGGATATTATGTGGAAAACAAAAAACAACACAAACCGCGAATTATCCCGCCGGCAATTTACGGTTAGGAGAAGTGAAAAGCAACACTCGGCAACAGCAACAACAACAAAAACAACGGCAGTAGCAAGAGAAGAGATTTGATGGGATGGGGATTGGCAAAAAGTCTTCGATTTCAAAGTGTTTGACAAGTTTGTTGTTGCAGCCACTAATGGCGGCAGTTGGAGTGTTGCCGCTGACGACAACAGCAACAGCAGCAATCAAAGAAGGCAACAGAAAGAGAGAGAGAACGAGATCACAAAGCCTCCTAAAAGTGTCGCTACAAATTGAGGGAGAAGGCAGGAAATCACATCAAAAACATATTTGAATATTTGCCGTCACTTTGCTTTCAGTCTTCTCACTCCCCCTCTAAATTTGAGGGGGAGTGGCAAGTGGATACGTTCCTGGATGGTGTCAATGTAGCAGCCAGTGTTTGGCTAAGCGAAATGGAGCAAACTTCTCAACTCTCCAACACTGCAAAAATTAAAGTAAACTTTCAATAAAAGGAGAACATTTATGCAGTATAATAAAAAATAAATTAATTTTGCTGTACTTATTAATAAATGCACTTAAATTTTCAAAAATTCGGCTTGCTGCCAACTGATATGATAATTTTTTACAGTGTGTCAACCGAGGACAAAAAAGAAACTGCTAAAATCTCAGCAATTTACATTGTGCATGGTTCGGTTCGGTTCGGTTCGGTTCGGTTCGAGTTGCTGTCGCCGTTTGCTCTGCGTTTTAATTCGGCTCGGTAAGTAAAGCTTAACCGTTGCCTGACACCTTGTGTACATTACGAAACAGAGTTGCCACCTTCCACCTGCCATATGCCAGCTGCCACATGCCTCATGCCTCATGCCACCTGCCTACCTTGCATGATATCCGTCTCGGACTCGGCGTGTTGAGCTCTGTATGTGTTGGCAAGTGTATTGTCAGTAAAATGCCTGAGGCGAAAGTGTGCATTACGAGGTTTTAAATTACGCGAAAATACACACTCATACACACACACATACATAAAGAAAAACTGACAGAAGCCAAGCTGCCAGAACGTTCAACCTCAACGGATTCTTGTCGCCTTGTGTGTTGACTCTACTTACAGCACAGCAACTCTTAATGGAATGAGTACACCAAAGGGGGATTGTATGAGCAGGGGGAGAAGAGGGCAACATTTGTGGGCACAATATATAGTCCTTAACTGTATCAATGGGAGTGCGAGGAAAAGTCTCTAAATTTGCACAAAGGATTTACAAAGTAGCTCATGCTAAATTCACCATTGTTGCCTTAAGATTGGAGAAAGAGTTCTTGCATAGTGAAATTTTTGATAAATGCGAATCGATTGACTTACTTATAATATGTCTTAGACTTTAACATTTCGCTCTCTTCCTTTCTCTTTCTCCATCTATAAAATCGACCTTCACCCTTTCAGAATCTGGCTTAAAAAGGCAACTTCTCAGTTGCGCTTTTAGCCAAGTAAGTGTATATAGATATTGACAAGAGCAGTTGGCATTTGGTTTACAGGCCCACTTGGCTTTCTCTTTAACAGGCTTTGCATATTTGCATGTAAATACAAGGCACAACATGCTCACACATACACACACATACACACACACACAAACTCAGCTCTCTGTGTTTGTTAGACTAAATTGCAATTTGCGTTTTATTTTATCACATTTTCGAGGCAACATCGACAGCTGTTGGCTTCTAGTTACAGTGCATGCAAATAGAAAGGCAGCTGCTAATTGACTGGCCTATGCCAAGACCTTTAACTTGGCTAAAAGGTTACCCCCCTCTCTCCGAACTCATCGTGCTGCACAGCACTGTGCAAATACAATTTGCGGCTGCAATTTGCCATTCTCAACTTAATTTGATGCACTTTAAATGGCCAAGTGGCAACATTTACAATTATTTCAGCTTAATGCCAATGTTCTGCTGCTGATAACTTGGCCGCGAGTTTTGGCTGCTTTTGCTCCTGCTTCTCCTTTTATAATAATTGGCCATCATCAAGAGCGAGAGCGGCTTTTGTCTGCAAACGCAATTGCCATTGCCATTGCCATTTCACATGCTGTTGCAAAGGCATCAATTTCTGATTTTCATGCTCCATGCGACCCTCTGAAATCTTTTTTGGGGGTACAAACAGCTGCTAACTGTGTGCTCCAATGCGGGCACACAGCTGTAGCTGTAGCTGTAGATGAAGATGTGGCAGTTGCTGTAGCTGACCCGACAAGCCATTTCGTTTAGCAATTCATTTCCATTATCATCATCAAAAGTTTTCTACTTTTCTGCTTGTTTTTATTCCATGTTGACGCTTATGTCTGTCGGTCTATCTGTCTATCTGTCTGTATGTGTGTGTGTGTGTGGCATCAGCAGCATCGGCAGCGCAGCATTTCTTAAAAAAGCAATTACATTAAAAAGGATATGGCAGCGGCAGCCCTTTTTTTCCTGTAGCAATAGCAGCAGCAGCAGCCAGCCTGGCTCACATTACGTATACGTAATCGCAATGCTCACTTACGTGCCATGCACACGACGTCGTCGCCGAGTGTGTCTCTTAAATGTTCATTAAATTGGATTTTTAGTGTTCATCGTAAAAAATTCAAAGCTCCCATTTAATTCACCCGCCAACAAGAGCAACAACAACAATTGCTAAAGGCGGCCATGGCCAGGTCAAACTTGGCCAGACTTCACTGTTCTGTTGGGCTAAACAGAAGCTGCCGATCCGCCTGCTTGGTCAGCAGCAGCTCAAACACTTCAGCTGTTCCTTGAAGTCATAAAAGTGTTGGGGTTCGATTTGAAATATTTTGGAATTTTATTGATTTTCGGTTAACTGATGCGCTGCATATTAAATGGGCAATGCACCAAAGTGCAACCACGCCCCTTCTTAGCCCATTGCAGTTGTCATTATGCAACGCCTGGTATGCTTTTCAATTTGCCGCGTTTCGCATTAAGAGTAATAGGAGTAGGAGGCCAGTGAAAATCCTTTTCACGGCGAATTGTGCTGCATTTTAAGCGGAAATGATGCGCGTCCTGCGGCGTCACATCCTGTCCACAAAATGGCCGTGCCCCCAGATAGACTCCGTTGCATTCTTTACAGTCCCCCTTATTCTTTTTTTATTTTTTTGCAACCAAAAAATATTTGCATATTCATCTAAACAAAACAGCAACTTCCCGAGCAGCGACAAATGGCAAAAAAAAGCGAGGCAATAAAAATAAAAGGAAAAAACATTTGAAAAGAAATTCGCGGATGCTGAACGATGGCAGGCAGCAAAGTCTAATGGCCAAAGTGACCGTGACAAGTGGTGAGAGGGTGGTGTGTGTGTGGTGCAGTGGTGCAGGCGTGGCAGCAAGTCATCTTCAGTGCAAGCTGGCCATTAAGTTCGCCTCGTCATGCCAGGTTGCGACAACAAAAAAAATAAACAAAGAAGAAAAAAGAGAGACAAAAATCTAACTATTTGACAACGCCAGCAACAACAACAAAGCAGAGAGATGAGCTTTCTAATTGCCTTATCGCTTTCCGCGTTGACATGCGTCCATGCGTGATCGAGGACTCAAAGTCCTTTGACTTTGGCAATGAGTGCACACTTTTGGCCAGGTTGACCACCACATGAAAATATAAATAGAATAAAAGAAATAAAAACAACATGAAATGCAATTGAGCACACTCACTCACGTCAATTGCAATTTGGGTTAGGATTTTAGATATTTTTTTAGCTTTTTACACCCTCAAGCGACACTTTCAAAGGTGGCATTTTTACTTGTAAATGGCTTTTTGGCAGACTGCTGATGATAACACGGCGAAATATTTCATAAGTGTTGACCAAAAGGTGCATTACCTGCAATGTCCTCCAAACATCGATGCAAATCGACAGCGTCACGTCGGTGTCATTGATTGCAGGTTAGATTGGCAATTAGGCAAAACTGGCGCTCTGTTTGGCATCAAATTACACAGCGTGAGCGAGCGAGGGTAAAGCTTTGAAGGATATAGGAGTAGGGATGATGGATACCTCTGCAGAGCTCTGCATGTCACAGTCTCGATATGAGAACACATGCTATGAGCGCTGTGATTTACACCCGGATAGCTGGACTGAAATATGTATGAATAGGCAGCGAAAAGTGAGACAAGTGAGATATGAAGCTCAGTATTTCCGCAATAATTGAAACCCAAACTGCATAATCAGATCAATATGCAACCTAAAACTCAAACAACAAATCTTCCTTTACAGAATATCGTTTCTGTGAAAAATAAAATATATAAAAATGAAAATGTGAAGCAATTTTTTAAAAATAGCAATGTGAATTTAACAAAATGAATTTATTACACTTATACTGCATTATGTAGAGAACTAAATTTTTACTTTTTCATAAAAAGAAGTAACTCTGCAGGAAAGTTGGACTGTATTTAAATTTATAATAAATAAATGTATCAAATCAGCTTGTTATAATATTTAAATAACTCATTCTATATCTTTAGAAAGTAAATTCCAGAAATTGTTCTTTAAAGTCTTAATAAGGAGTTTAGTATTTAATTTAAGAAAAGTGCCACCCTATACAATTGAAGAGTATTGATTGAAACTCAAGACGTTCCAGCTTTTAATTAACTGAGAAGTGAGCTGAAGACATTGTCGTATTCAAAGGAACTATGAACTATATAAAGGAGACTGGATACTGGTCAATGTGGCAATCTCACAAGACGCTTGGGGCATTCAACGTGGAGGAGCAGCAGCAAAACTACACTTTGTAAGTAACTTGTAACAAAAGTCTACCAAGTGTGCAACTAAATAAAAATTTATGCCTGGCATGCACACACACATATACGTATTTATGTGTAAACAAAGAGGGGGAGAGGCTGGGAGAGGGGAGAGGCAACTATTGCAAAGCACTTGACCACTTACACTTATGCAATTATGAAATTGCCATAGAAAGTGACACTTTTATACATCGTCCTGCTGCCATTGTCCCTTTGGTTAAGGCACTTTGCTGGCATAAGTAGAGTGAAAAGACTGAGGAGAAAGTGCGAGCGAGATGGAAACAATGTCAAGTTTTTGGGCAAAAGTATGGCCGAAATGAAGAAAATTGCGTTTGGAAAACTCTTAACAAAGTCATTTGGTCCAGATGCTGCCAGTTAAGTTAGTGCTTAGCATGGAAAGGAGTCTGGAGACTGCAGCATAAAGTCCATGTTCATGTCCCGAACCTCGTTCTGGCCTTGCTAGAAAGCGAGCAAGAGAAAGAGGGATAGAGTTAGCTCTCAGCTCACAGACACAGAAAAACACATGTGGTTAAGGCGTCTGCGTCTGTTCGACTGCGAAGGGTTAAGACACCTCCGAATGTAGGCAAAATGTGCTATTTTCTTGACTAGGGGATGGGAATGAGATGAGACCGGGTTAGGGTTGTAGTTGGCTTTGAGTTGACAATTGGGTAAATTTCCTTGTGCCGCCAACGCATTTGGTCACTTACTGTAATTGTCGCTACTGCTGTTGGGCCAAGTTCTGTGGGGAGTTGGCTCAAATTAAGTGCAGAAGGCGATTAAAGTTGAACTAGGCAGAGTCTTGGCCACGTTCAGGGTCAAGGCATGTCATTTGATGAACTGATGGAATGGGGAAGAGAAAGGGTAGTTAAGTGAAATGTAGTGCGAGTCTGGCGTCTTTTTTTCGGGTTATCAACATTTGTTTGCCCAAAATATGCGCCGTAAATTTGCAGTTTTATTGAAAGCACTTTATCTGTATGCCAACTCGAGTGTATCTATTTGGACACGTGTCGCCTGCCACTCAAGGAAACAATTGCAGCTGGTTTTCCTCCTCTTTTACTTTGACTTCGACTTCGACTGCGACTTCAAGTGCGACTTCTCCTTTACTCGTATTCTTGTTGCCAGCCGTCAAGTCGCGGCCATTTATTTTGGCAGACTGTGTCAATGGTCATATACAGAAGCAGCAGCAAACGCAGCCGGAAAAGGGACAAGGAACAAGGGACAAGCAGGGGAAAGGGAAAACGTACTTCTCTTTTCCAACTGGGGGCAACTAGTTTGAAGTTTATTTCACTGCCCGTTTCCGTCGAATGCTATAAATTTAGCACAGCTCGCGCCAAAATTTGGCCGTCAATTTGCTACACTCAAAAGTTGTTGGGTTGCTCATAGAACTGTTTTCATTGCTATTTACTTCCTTTGGCTTCTAGACTGTCGCTGTTTAAATGTCTTCATAGAAAGTGGAAATTGAGAGTCTATAAAATAGAAAGAGATGCAAGCAAGGCTAGAGAGAAAAAGAGGATATGCTCAGGTTAAAATAGAAATTTCAAAATTTCAGCAAACTTTTCATAGTTACGAAAAATAATTGCCTAATTGTCCCTGAATTACACTTCCCACCTGTGGGTATAGATTTTAGAATTACCGAAAAACAGATATTGAAAACATGGCTTATTTTTATTTTTCAATTGAATATTATAAAATCAATTAATTCATGACAAAAGATCTTTGACAATTATTTAAATTTATTTAAGTAAAATGAATTTTGAAAAGTGTTCTAATCGTTCACAAAATAAAGACGAATTTGTTCAAATTATATATATTGATCTTCCCTAAAAGAATTGAGTTTAATCAAGGATTTATTTTAAAATCAGCTTAAGTTTGTTTAAGTTTAAAAAATAAAACTAGGAATACAATTTTTTTTAAATAATGGCACAGTCAAATTTCACATATTATTATTTACAAGTCAAATGCAACGAAAGCTCAAATTTTTATAACAGTGGTTTTTCAATTCGTTGTACGGACACTTAATTATTGATAGAAGTTGTGAAAGGCTTATAGCGAGAGAGTTTTCCTTTTTAGTGCGTATTCCGTGTTGAAATAACTTTGTCGATTTTTATTTTATACGAGTTGAGTGTGCTGCATGTGGCTGGTAAATTGTTGTGGTGCCTTTGTCCATCATGTTAGAAGCAGGCAGGGCAGGAAAACCAGGGAGTTCAACCAGCCGGACCGACAGTCAAGCAAGCGGAAACTCACAAAATAAATGCAACATTTGGCAGCGCATTTCATTGCAAACGGAAAAGTGGCCGCTGTGCACAGTCATTGTGTGTGTGTGTGTGTGTGTGTTACTCTCTCTGTGTGTGTGTGATAATGTCTTGCTTTAGATTACGCACAGGAGCTGCTGCTGCTGCTGCTGTTTGGGGCACCCTGCTGCTGTCACACTTGCCACAGACTCTCAGCCAGAGTTGCCCCATTCGAGTCTTCATTCTGCAATTCCCACTGGCTGCTTTGGCACTTATTTCACTTTTTTGGCCAGCATTTCCCTCGTCTTTATTCTCCTACTCCTCTTCCCACTCTGACTCTGCATTCATGTTCCATCTGCTGGCTGCGACTTTTATTGTTTCAAATTTTATTGCTGCATCACTTTGTGGCAGACACACACACACACACACACTGACACTTACACACTGAGCTGGCGATGGCTTCCTTTTGAATTTTTCTTGATGCCTGTCCAAGTGGAGCATTCCTTGCGCTACTTTTGCCAGGACGTCAGTCGTTTGCAGTTGTTGTTTGTTTTATTGCCTGCATCTATGTGTGTGTGTCTCTCTCTCTCTCTTCCTCTTTTTATATCTCTCTTTGCCGCAGCCATTGCCTAATCTCTTGATTATGTATGACATACGCATATGTAAGCCATTTTAAGTAGCCGCTGTCGCTGTCGCTGCCACTGCCAACGTCGGCGTCGCTGCTGCAGCATTATTTATGGTTTCTATGCCGAAGCGAAGGGTCAATAAAAATTCTAAAATATTGTTATTGTTATTGTTGCTGCAACTCAACAGCTGCGTCTCTTTCGCTGTCTCTATCTCTGTCTCTGTCTCTGTTTGTGGCTAGCATTGAAAATTTCACAGCACAATTTACGTTTGCAACGTGCAAAGGTCACTCAGCCATATTGCAATTGTTGTTGTTATAGTTGTTGTTGTGCTTGCAGCAGCAACAGGAGCAACAGCAGCTGCAACAAATGTTGTTGTCGGTTGTTGTCGGTTGTTGTTGGTTGTTGTTGGTTGTTGTCTCTGTTGTTGTTTTCTTCCCTTTTGACGTGTTGGTCAACGCTCGGCGCTGACTGCTGACTTTGCTGACTCGACTGAACGCAGAACTCACAACTTTATTTGCACTCGTTTCGCATGTGCTTCACATACTCCTCCCCTCTTCTCCGCTCTCCACCCCTCGTCACCATACACAGAAAGAAAAAGTCCGGAATTCCGGGATAAAATCGATCCGATGCGGTGTCAAATGTACTGTAATCTAGGAATTTCTGAAACCATGTAGATAATACTTGATTCCTTATCGATTTATCTCAGCAATATTTTGAATTTTTGTGCCTCTGTAAAGTTTTTTTAAGTTAGATTAAATATTTTAAACTTATTTGAATTTTTTAATGTCGTGTTTATTAAAAAATAATATCCTAAATACATACTTAAATTATTTTAAACTTAAATTTTAGAATGATTGTTTTTCTTTCTGTGTATAGACACACTGTTTGTTGCACGCTCTTGTTGACTTTGCTGCATGTTTGCTGCGCTTACGCAGCGCCAGCGTCAGCGTCCAAGTTGACGTTCAGCATTGTGTTTGTCTTTCATTTGCGTTCGGCGCCTTTGCGCATACAACACTTTTAGCTTTCTCTCCCTCTTTCTCTTCTTCCATTCATTTTGTATTTGAGGCACACAATGTGATGGTTTTCTACGCTGACAGGTTCACAAAAGCCAGGTCGGCATATTTGGCTTATCAACGCTCAACTTGACGCAATTTCTTCATGTATTTATGGACACGATGCCCCAATAACAGTAAACAATTCCTTATTAAATTAAATCAAAATGGTGCAATTAAGTGTAAATCAAAGACAGTTTATTGTAAGGAAGAAGGAGCTTAAAGTGAAAAAGTGATTTCGTGTGCTTAAGCTGCAAGTCTTTGAATTGGCAAAAAGGATAAGGGATATAATAGTGAAATCTCTTTGTCTGATTCGATAAACAAGTAAAAACACAAACACTAATTAAGCACGCTCCAAATGACGCATGAGTTCTCACACTCACACTCTCTCTTTCTCACTCTCCCTCTCTCTATCTCTCTCTACATGTTTCCTGGCATAATTAACGAGAAAGCGGAATGGAATTGATTGTATACCTTTGGATTTAACGGATTTGGCTGTCAAACAAACACACACACAATATCATACTTTCTCTTTTATTCTCTCTCTCTCTCTCTGTCTCTCTCTTTAGCTGTCTAGCAAGCGATGGATTGCAAATCAATCCAAGTACTTAAACTTTTAAGTAGGTTTGAGTTGTGCAAAATGCAGTGTTGCATAAACATAAATACACACTCACACTCACACACACAGACACGCACACGCATGCACACAATGCTCAGCTCAAACAAGATGGCCGACAAAGCAAGGGGGTATTTCCCTTTGCAGCAAAATCCAAAGTAAAACGCAAAAAAAATATATGTGTTGGCCAAAGCAAAAGAAATACAAAAAACAGAGGAACAAAAAATTGCATATTAATTATGTTTAACTGGCACAGTTCCATCTGAGAGCAGAGAGAGAGAGAGAGTGAAAGAGAGAGATAGGGAAGGAAGAGAGTGAGAGAACGTATGTGCAAGAATTGTAATTTTCACTTTGAACGCAGCGCCCTCTCTTTCTCTCTCTCTGACTTTTTCTCTTTCTCTCTCTCAGGTAGGCAGAACCTGCTGTTGTTCAAGTTTCCGTATTCAGGGCGCGCAAAGTGCTTTGTGTGTGCCTGGGCCTGACTTTAATAAACACACACATATACACAAACACACACACACACATACACTCGGTCGCAGTCTCTCACACACTCACACACATTTGCATCTTTCAAAGGTGTTTGCGTTTAACTGCATGCTGTTTGTTTACAGTTTTTGCATAGCTTTCACTACACACACTCCCACACACATACAAACACACACACACAACACATAGATGTCTGCCATTATCTTACATGTATGTTGTTGTTGTTGTTGCTTTTTTTTCCAACCTCTTTGGCTGCAAACTAAAAATGGGAAATTGAACAACAACTTCTGCTCGCTTTGCTGCCCGAGCGAGCGGAAGCTGCAGAGAGCACACCTCAACCAAACCCCCCAATCTCCAATCCCCAACCCACAACCCACAACCTCCAATCCCCAATGTTTGTCTTGCCACCGATGTGTGTGTGTGTGTAAGTGTATGAGTGTGTGTGCAGTTGCAGATGCCGTGGCGCTATTAAACTGCAAGGTTAACCATAATGAAAGTAAAATGATGAACAGAAAGCTTCTGCTGCTTTTGGCCGACAACAAGCAACAAAAACATTAATAAAAACAACAACAAAAACAGTGGAAATAGCAACAACAACAACAGCTACAACAAGGACAACAACAACGATAACGACAACGTTACGCAGTTGCCTTAATAAATGCAATTTTCCAGGTTGCGAGTGTGTCTCATATGTGCGTGTGTGTGTTGTGTGTATATGTGTGTGTTTGTGAGTGTACTCTGACCTTTTTTCAACCTGCGTACATTTTATTCAAGTTTGAGAGTCAGCTTCACATCAACCTTCGTTGCGGGGATAATTGCAAAAACATTGCTGCGCCTCTCGTTGCATGTGGCATACTACCTACCTCTCCCCTTCCTCCCTTCCTTCCTCTCTCCCACTCTACCTCTCTTTTACTCTACCTAGTAAATTAATTGCACAAAAATATGCCTCAACATTTTTCGGTTACATTTCTTTTACTTTTTTCCTGCCTCTTATTTAATAATAACTTTTTGGGAACGAACTCCAACAAGGACTCACAAACTGGAGGCTCGTCCATGTGCAATTTGCTGTCGTTTTGGGAGTGTGTGCTTTGCGTGTGTGTGTACTTGGGGTGTATTCTGATCTGAGCTGTGGCCATTGTTTTATTTGCGCTTGTGCGTTTCTTACTGGCCAACTGACACGAGCAGCAGCAACAACAATTGTTTGTCTTTAATTATGTTTGGGAACGTTGCCATTTTTGCGTTGCACAGAACCTACTTATAAGCACACATCCACATACAGAGACACACAGACATGCCGTTGGGGCTGAGCCTGCCAAGATGCGTGCCCCAAGCAACAGCAGCAGCAGCAGCAACTCCATTGATGTTGCTGTTGTCGCTGCCATTGCTGTTGCTGTTATTACTCGACGGGCGCCAGTGGCAAAAATAAAATTAAATGAAAACATTTCCTTTTCATTTGCGTACGCATAAAATGCCCAGCGAGCAGACAGACAGGCTAACACAGTGTCCTTGTTAAGGCATTTTGCATATTCGTATTCGTATTCGTTTACGTAGTCGAAACATAAAAGTTCCATGGACTCGCACTCGTATTTTAAATTAATTAAATGGCCGCACTGCAATATTGATTGAAGACGTTCCCACTTAAACGGTGGCATGGGGCGTATGCGTAATTTTAATTGACAGTCAAAGCAGCTGAGCAAAAATGTGCTGCACTTCATTTCAGCTGCAGCAAATGGACTCCAGCGTCGAGAGTGTAATCAAAGAAGCCACGGAGCCTACAGTCAGCTGGAGAGCTCTGCCATTGGTATTGGGAATTGCTGGGGACTTCGGGGGGACTGGAGGGCAGGACTGTAGCCGCAACTGGACAGCTTCATTTCGCGACATTGCATGTCAAAGTGAAATATTGGCTGGAGACACGTAATAAATTTTAAAAAATTTTTTATGCCCTGCAAAAAATCGAAAAAGAAAATGTTAAAAATGTGAAAGGGAATGGGAATGGGAAGATGAGCGAGAATGAGAATGAAATAGGCAGACTAAAAGGCACGGCAGGGCAAGTGATGGCAGGGTAGGTAGATGGGAGAGGGGAAAGGGCGGGTGGTGAGACGCAATGCCGCCAAAGTGGTTTGCACGGCTGCCTGCGTGTCTGTCATGCGTGCATTTGCCACATACGAGTACTCGTCGCACTTGTCGTTCTTCCCGTTGTTGTTGTTGCTGTTGTTGTTGCTGATCCTGTTGCTGTTGTTGTAGTTGTTGTTGCTATTGCTGTTGCTGGTGTGCGAATTCGGCGGCTCCTCAGTGTGGCGTGAATCGTAAATCAACGATTTAGGCGCATGCAGCGAACGAGGCTGTGTTTTTTTTCATCCTCTCTTCAATTTTTTCCTTTCCGTTTTTTCGTTCAATTGTGCTGCCATTTGACATTTTCTGTTTGTCGAAGAAACAGGCTTGCGTGGCTATTAAGTACTCTACAAAACGGTTAAGCTGTTAAGTAGCTTTGATGTTTTTGTTTAATTGATTTCGAATAATCAACGTTATTTCATTTTTAATTGTCGACACTCGGATATTGACTATGTGTTGCATTTGTAATTGTGATTTAAATAGATATGTATGTATATTTTTCATTTAAATTTCATTAAGTTACCAATTATAATGTTAGGTTAAATTATATAATTCTCATTAAGCTCAGATATGGTTAATTTAATTAATTTTACCATTGTATCTTAAGCTTGTGCTTATTAATAAGTTATTTTTAATGAAATATTATTTGTGTCGACCTGGGATTAAAAACTTAACCGAAACCGTATTCTTTAACCGGTAATAACCGATTGAAATTTGAAACCGTAACCGAACAAATACTTTTCCGCTGTACCGAAAACCATAAACCGAAATAACCGTTTAGTAAACGATTCTTTTATAAGGGTTAATTTCGGTTCTGGCCATCGCAGGTACTGATAACTTTGAACTGCCATAACTTTGTCAAAAGTCAATCAATTTTTATGCGGAATGTAAATTTGAGCATGATTTTACCTCCAAATTCGTTCTGCATTTAACATTTAACGAATTTTTTCGAAAAAATCAAAAAAGATAAAATTTCGAAAAAATTCGATTTTCAAAAATTTTCTAAAATTAAAAAAATGTAAATGCAGAACTAATTTGAAGGTAAAATCATGCTCAAATTTACATTCCGCATAAAAATTGATTGACTTTTGACAAAGTTATGGCGGTTCAAAGTTATCAAAGTTCAGTAAAATCAAAAAAATCCGAATTTTCAAACCAAATGAACCAAATTTATGTGAGATCAAATTATAATAAAATCGACATTACACTGGATCATTCCAGTCACCAGATAACTTTTTTTCCAGGCTAAAAAGAGCATTAATTCTTTTTTCATGTAAAACAATGAATAAAGCGTCTTATTTTGGTCATACGAAAACCTTAATTTCATTTTTTTGTAAACCGAAACCATACCGGTATTTTTAAACCGAAACTTAAAAAAAAAACCAATAACCGTTACGAAACCGATACTCAAAGATTTTGCATAACCGATAACCGACAACCTCAATTCGATCATAACCGAAACCGTAACTAAAACCGATATTCGTTTCGGTTTTAATCCCTGGTGTCGACATAGATTACATTTATTTTACTTATTTTTATATACTTATTTGGGGACTCTTCCAACTATTAATAAAATAATATAAATATAATTTTATTGCTCGATAAAATATAGTATATTTATTTTGATACATTTATTTTTGAATTTTCCTGTTATTAATAACAATTAATTTTTTTTTCATTTGGAGCTCAATCTGAAGTCGGTGCAGTTTGGTTTGATATTTGAAAATTTGGAAAATGGACGACACTGCGGATACGCAATATCGCGTCATTTTCATGTACTCTGTCGCTCCTCGCATACCGTCAACACATCAGCGTGTGTTGCTACCATTGCTGTTCTTGTTGTTGTCGTTGTTGTTGTTGCCACAGCATCAGGAGCAGCATGAGTAGCCGTCTCATGACATATTGATTTGATGCCCTGCTATGTCGAGAATTTCCATTAAATTTGCGCTGTAAGCGGAGATGAAAAAAAAAGAAATGAACGTATCTACAGGCATTTGCCATTAGAAGGCAGACAATGAGCCCAACCGCTGGGCGTGACCACATCCCCTCCCCTCCCCCTTATCCATATACGTGGATGTTCCCTCTGTCATGTTTTTGCAATTGGCAATCGCGCGAAAAACTGCGGCACACATCAATCAGAGGCCGTGGCACGTCGAGTGGCAATGTAAAATATTAAATTGGCCTTTGTTGCGTAATTGAAAACATAATTAGCGCGAATTTATTAGCCGCTTCGAGCATGGCCAAAACATTCTCGCCCAAAAGGGATCAGCCATACTCTTATTTTCATTTCGAGCGAAAATCCGCGAGAAAATCGCAGCTCAACGAATTCAAAGTGGGGGGGGGGCAACAAAGTTGGTGTCGAAACTGTTTGACATGGCCCCCTAATTTAATTAATCTATGCAGGCAGTTTGCTAATGTAACACTACATTACACTACACTACACAGCAAAGTGTACGAACATGAACATTTGAAATTTCGATTATAAAGTTTGCTTTGCTTTGTCTGAAGTGGATAATGATCCCATTGAGGCATCGATTATCCTCATTGAAGTTGCAACATTTTGTTGCATAGTGTTATGTAGTTAATGCCACTTTCGGGTTCTTTTGCTGCTGTTCTTAATACCTTAAATAAATATATAATGTTACAGCAGAGAAAAAGAGAGAGAAGGGAGAGCGGGAGAAACAGAGAGAACGAGACCATGGACCAACTTGTGTGAAGTTTGTCAGACATCCCACTGTTCTTGGTTGTCCCTGGGCTGGGCGTCCTGTTCGTCCTGGCTGTCCTGCTGTCGCTTGCAGGCGCAGTTAGTTAATGTTGCACATTATTTCGACAGCGCACACACAGCAACAACAACAACAACAACAACGGCAACTACAAGTACAACGAACGCCTTGGTTTTTTCGCTTGTTTGCTTGGCACTTTTCTTTGGCTGCCTTTCTCCCAGAAGGAGCAGGACTAACTACGTTTTTTGACAAGCTCATGCATGTGACTTTGTCGTTTATAACTGCCATCCGGTGTCCCACTGTATCTGTGATCATGTGTGTGTGCGATGGCGCTTGTAAATGTCTGTTGGTGCAAAAGTCTTGTATCCTTTTTAGCTCCGCACGCCTCGACAGCCGTGCATTCATTTTAATTTTGAAACTTGTACGCCAGTTTCTCCAACACACACACACACACTAACACACACACACACACACTTAAATATGGGCTCAATTTGTGTCTGCGCAATATTACTTCCGCTGCATGTTACGTATACGCCGCATGTGCCGCGCTGTCTTCTTCCGTTTCTTCCACACACAACTAATTATTTTTCGCTTGACAATGAAAATGTTTAAGTTTAATTAAATGCAACTCGCGCTCACTGCTTTCTTTTCCTTGCTTGTTGCAAGTGTGTGTCTTGCCGCACCTGATGCTGGTCTGCCTTGTCGCCGCTAGAGCTAAAGCCGAGGCTGAAGCTGAAACTAAAGCTGCTTCTGCCAACTAAAAAGCCGTCCTGTGATGGCAACTTTTGCTGTAGTTGCTGGCAACAACGACGCGTCGCCTCCATTGGTGCCCCAAAAATTTATGTTGCTTGTTTTCATTCGGAAAGTGTTAAATGTGCTTTGGATTTTACAGATTCTCTTCTGTTATTATTGTTGTTGCTTGTGTGCAGAATTATTTGCTTGAGCCAAGATAAAGTTGCTTCGTTTGCAACGAATGAAACTCGCAGCTAATTGCAGCAGTTCATTTTGAGTCTGACTGCAGGGTAGAGTTGCCATGCCTGCTGAAAATAAGATTCAATAAAAGGAAACGTAGTTGCTCTTATAGCTAATATCTCTGACTATGTGCATGCTTAAACTGCATACATAGTTCATGAATCTCGTTAGTTTTTCTATTTATTCTTATATTTTTCAACTGTTTTACTTGTTGTCAGTTGTCTGGCAACGCTTGAATGCTGTTTCTTAACATCTCGCCTTGACTCTGCTCAGATCTTTGAAACATAATCCCTCTGAGAAGTATTCAAATACCTTCTCGCTCCTTTTCTGCTTCTTTAGCGACTTAACTGCTTCTGTGGCATTTTTGCAATCTTTCCGAGTCATTTGCCACAACAACTTCCCCTTTTCCACAGCATTTCCGTCTCAGCCCACCTGCTGAGCCTACATGGCGTATACATAACTCGTTGCCTTCATCTCTCACACATGCTGCAGAAAATGCTTTCACAAAGAAAACTATTTGTCTTTACAAGTCTTTCGGCAAAAGCTGTCATTAGGAATCGATAATCGTAAAGATGCTTGAGAAACGACGAAATCATGTTGTGACCAAGGGCGCCAGCAACAACAACGTTGTGACAACGTTGACGCCCTGCGGTCACACTTGTCATGCCGTTGATAAATTTTTAAGCAAGCTCTAAACACTCTCTAAGCACAACTCATGCAGTTTATGCCTCAAAAGACACACAACCAACAAAAAAGAAGAGCCAAAAAATTATTCAAAAATGCTTGCAAACAATTTACCAAGTAAAATGATGGGCTGCAGAAGAGGGGATGTGCCTGTGGTAAGGGGGGCCTGGCAAATGCTGTGTGCTATCGCATATGTATAACTATGTCTCTGTGTGAGTGAGTGTGTGTGTTTGTGTGTGTGTGAAGGGCTTGTGTTTGCCGACTTGCTGACTTGCTGTGTGACGCTTTTTGGGTTTTGTCATTGCATACATTTAGGCGCTCACGTTCGCCACAGAGAAGGGAGACACCATTGGAGAGAGAGAGAGAGAGAGGGGGTTGTCACTGAGCGAGGGCTCGCTTATGTTTGCCAACGCGTTTTTGGTCGCGTCCATGTTTGCGTGCTAATGTTTATAAATGCTTAGCAAGCTTAGACTTGCAGACTGGCGGCAGGAGCAGCCTTTTGAATATTTTAATATGATTTAATATTAAACATCACAACGAGAGTATGTGCGAGTGTGTGTGTGTGACCGAGAGTAGAGAGATCAAGATAACAAGGGATTACCAAACGCTTTCATTTGGCGCGTGTGAGCGCCATTTGCTTTTGGCTCTCCTCGTCTTCGTCTTTGTCCTCGTCGAGTTTGTCTTTGGCAGCATCATGCGAATATTAAGCAAATGTTTTGAATAGTTTTCAAAGTTATTTGGGTTAAGATTTTTTCGCATCTCATAGTCCCCATCCGTATTCGATTCAATTGCCAGAGTCGGCGACAAAGTCGGAGTCGGAGTCAAAGTCGGAATCGCAGTCGCAGTCGGAGTAAGAGTCGGTGTTGTCACACACGAAGCGTGTTAAGAGCCCAAATAAACGCATTTTAATTCAAAGTTTTTCGAATACGAGACACCCCCATTTTCTTTGTATGTGTGAGCGCCATTTTGTGTGCGGTTGAGCGTGTTTGTTAAAAGCTTTGAAAAGATTTGCCTTGTAATCGCATGCACAAGAAGGACACGGACTGGCAAAAGCAGAAGCTAAAGGAGAGGGAGAGAGGGAGAGGGATAGGCGGACTGGCAGGACATGGAGCGCCAACATGTTAAATCTCTTTGATGACATTGTTAATTTGACATACTTGGGTTTCTTTTTGTTGCCATTGTTGCTGTTGTTTGTTGTTGTTGTTGTGTACCGCTTGACTTGATAGCATAGGCCTTGATTGCCGCATAAAAGGAATGTATAAAATGTGAATAAAAAGTTCATTTTTGTAGTGCACAGCACAATCATAATGATAAGTTTGACAGGCCCATAAATGCCATATCGAAAGCGCACAATCATTGCCATTTATGGATCCCAAAAATGCCCAGCGAAACATTGAAAATGATTTGTCAAAGAAAAACTTAGCAAATGCCACTAAACTCAAGTAAGTACATAATAAATGAATATAATGTGTTTGCCTATCACAATCATTAAGTTCGCTATCTTTTCGAATACATGTTGAATGAGATTCCTCTACTTTTACCTTATTTTACCTTACTCCAAGTACAGTAGACTCTCACAAAGTAAAACCATTTGGTTTTTCAAGTACTTCAAGTTATCAAAAGTTGCAATTTCAAAACTATTTTTGTTACCATAAAAGGAGGTAAAAATTTAAGCTGTATATGAATCTATAATTTTTTGGAGATTCTTAAGTTAATTGCTTTGCAGCTATTTTGCATGAAGATTTTATTAATATATATTATGATAAGATTTTTAAGTCAAATATTTTTAATTGCAGCGCTATTTAAAAACTCATGTAACCTTTTTTTAATAACCTTTTTTTGGAAAGTTTTTCGGTTCGGCTTCGAGGTGTTAATAATTTTAAAGGCTTGCATCCTTTATAATTGTCAAGCATTCAGTTCAGATTTTTAAGATCATACTCAGTTCTGGTCAATTTCAATTTGTAGAGTTTATTTTTTGTAAGTCTCTACTGTAGCCATCGCTGTCCACATACGCGTATTTAAACTGAGCTTCCTTTTAATGCGTTAAGTAAGTGGAAAAAGTGTATGTAAAACGAGGGAAACAAACGCGTTAACAGACAGACAGACAGAGGATGCTTACAAGCCAGTTAGTAGTAGCACAGAGTGAGAGAGATAGAGAGGCGGAGGAAGAGAGGAAGAGAGAGCAAGTTGGCAGACAGAAGATGAAATGTAGACAAGTTGTAGTCATGTTGCCGTTTGCCGCTTTCCGTCGCCTGCTGCAGGTGACAACTCTAAGAGCATCAAGGCAGTTGCAACAGCAACAACTGCAGTAACAACAACAACTGCAACACTGCAACATCAACTGCGATAACAACACATCATACACTTGGCTGCTGTTTGAGTAACGCACACAGACAGAAGAGACACCCTACGGCATCCACAGTCAGTGCCTTATAGCCTTGTCTCTCTCCCTATGTATGCTCATTATGGCCAGCCTCTTAGACCAAGAGCATGTATATACATACATACATATATATATACATATGTGTGTATGTAATATCTGCTGTTTATTCGGCAACAAGTTCCACTTTGGCTTGGCGTATGTGCTGTTTCTTTTTTATCCCCTTCTTATCCCACACTTGAGCTCAAGCTCCTCATCCATGTCACCCATGCGCTTCTCCCTTTCCACCTTGAGGGCTGCTTTTCCTCGAGTGCAGCTCAGCATTTGGGCGTTTTGGCGTATTCGGCCAGTGGGCGTGTCTGCAATGGCGTTCGTGCGCTGAATTCTTCTTAATGAGCGACATCAAGTGTTGTATTAAATGTCAGTCTGTGTTTATATGCAGCTATCTGGCAATGAGTGCGAGTGTTTGTAACTGTAAATGTGCTGTGTGTGTGTGTGTATCTGTGTGTGTGTGCTGGCAAGTATCTGTAATAAAATTTGTAATGAGTTGCAGGCACGGAAAAGGATTTTTGAGTGCAATTTATTTTATTTCAGCGCTTTTATTTTTATTTTTTTATTTCCTCTTTCGCCTCGTTTTCCTTTGGCATATTTTTATGGTACACACACACACACACACATTCATACGCAGCGGCACAGATACAAAACTACAAAGATTTGCAATGCCCGAGGGGAGCTGCAATTCCATGCTCTCAGCTATGACATGTTTATTTCTGTTTGTGTTTCATTTCTTATGATTTTTAATTACGCTCGCGATTCGTATTTCACGCGCACCATAAAACGTAGCATACTTTACAGCGCATGCCGCTGCAGGGTCCTTCTCCTCTGCTCCTTTTGCTCCTGCTGCTGTTGTCCAGGGGAAGGAAGGGGAATTGAACTGCAAAAGCTTAAGCTAACGTTGCAACAGCAACAGCAATGGCAACAGCAACAGCATCATAGAGTCGAAAATTTATCGAATTGCCAAAAAGACAATTCATTACGTGCTTAGCCATTGCCATAGCCATTGCCACGCCCCGTTTTAGTCCTCCCTCTTTCTCTGTCTCTCTCTCTCTCTCTATCCCTTGTGCATAGCAGAGCATTTGCATTTGACATAATTGCCGCAGCGTTTTGTATGCATAGCCGCTGGCAACTCTGGCAATGGCTGGACAAGTGCGTCACGAGCTCAGAGCTTCGAGGTGGCCCATAAATTTCATCAGTTTGGGGATTGAGAGTGAGTGAGAGAGAGGGGGGGGAGAGAAGTCTCGCACATGCGACCCTGGCAACTGAACCTACATACCGATCCGATATCCATCCCTCCTCCCTCCCCTGATAAATCCATCCAGAAACCGAAACAGAAGCCGAAACCGAAGCCTTCACTGCCGGCCTGTCTGTTTACAGTCATTGCTACAAATTGACAAATTCGCTGTCGCCTGTCACAGCGAGTGTAAGTGAGCGAGAGAGAGAGAGAGAGAGGGAGCAAAAATATCCTTGCTTTGTCGAGCAGCAAACTGAACACTGTGGGAAAAGGGGGCATAAATGATAACAGTCGCAAAGCGCTGATTCATTTACTAAATATTTGCATAGGCCTTGTCAGTGCTGGTGTCAAAGGACAAAGCGACGCCGTCGTCCATTTCTTTTTTTTTCCAGCCAACTCACTGGTCTTCCTTCCCCTTTCCCTACCCTTCCTCTACACACACCCCTTCTCTATACGCTCGACAGCCCTTGGGGAGAATTGCGCAAACATTGGTCAGATATGTTGGTCAAGATTTACGATTGGCGCATGTCAAAGGCTTAATGCGCGGCCTGCTCTCCGCTCCGCTCCGCTCCCCTCCACCCCTCCTCGATCTGTATTCTCGCCCTCCGGCACATACACTTCCAGCTGTATCCTGGCATCCTATTTGCTCAGCCTTATTAAAAGTATATCCATCCCATTCCCGCACTTTCAGCATGTCCAGCGGTTTCTTCATTAATTAAATGCATTGCCCATCGCAACGGCTGCTCCTTCTTCTCCTCTTCCGCTCACTTCTCCTTCGGCTGCTGCTTCGTATGCGAATCGCTGACAAAAAGCATAAATATCGTAAAGCATAAAAATAAATAATAAAGCCCCTATACATATATGTTGCCGTATAAATATATTTGTTTGTTTTATGCATACAAATTGTAAGCACATGTCGTTCATTGAAAAGTCCTGGCAACAGATAGGATGAGTGAGACAGAGGGAGTAGGGAACTAGGGGGAGAAAGTAAAAATATAGACAGCGACTGCTGCCTGATGGAAAATCAAATTTTCTTTCGGTTCTGCGGAATGTCACTGGTTAAATTTCATAATACAATTCAATTATTATATTTACAATTGAAGCAATTTAATTATATGCATTCGTCCTTTTCTTCCTATGGCAGCTAAATGTTAATAAAGTCTTATTTTGATGAAATTTGGACATGACATAAGTTGTACGGAAATATTTGCAATAACAATAATTTTTTTTATTTAACTTTAACATTGTTTAATCAACAAATCTATATAATCAAAAAGGGTTCTCAGCTAACTATTAATAAAATTACTTCATACAGAGGTAATGTAAGAAAGGAGGTTACAATTGCAATTAATGCAACTGCATCTAATCAGCTGTCCTGCACTGTGTGCTTGCGTCGAGATTCTCGCACATATTGCCACAGATTCGATGCTCAACATATTTGCCGTGCAATTGCGGCTGCTGTTCAAGGACACACGCTTCAAATTGGAGCTCATTAAATGCCACAACCTTTGGCCCAAAGACACGGCCAAACATGTCAAAGGGCAGAGCAAAGCGAGGAAAAAAAAGGAACGTGAAGAAAATGAAGCACAAGTTGAAGAAGAAGCAAAAGCCGAAGAGCATAAAAGTGGCAAACATTTTGAGGCAATTTTATATTACCAGCCAGAAAACTCCCCACAGACACTGATCACAACAACAATGTGGCCAAGAGACATGAGGAAGTGGTTGGCAAAGAGGGAGGAAGGGATTCAAGGGACGAAAAGGGAGGGAAAAAAGCAAAAGTTAACCACGTTGTCATGTTGCCATGCTTAAATTATAATGAAAAGGACTCTAGCTGCTGTTGGATGCGCCCTGCTGCTGATGCTCCCTTTAAGTCATACACACACACACACACATACGTACACATAGGACAACTGACAGGCAACGTTTTTTCCTGGGCTGTAACCTTATTTTACCCAGGAGGTGCCCAGGAGGCCGTGCCGAGAACGAAAACGAGAGAGAGAGAAAAAGGGAGCGAATGCACAAGTCGATTCAGTCTCATTGAAGGCTGCCAGTATTGCCTACACACTGGACTGCTCTTACATTTTTTGTTGTTGTTGTTGTTACTGTTACTGTTGTTGTTTGTCTCGTTGTTGGTGTTGTGACTGACTGACTTTTGGCATCACTTACCGCTCGGAAATGGGATCATCAGCCTGCCATTTCCTTGCGAATTGCGTTGCTTCACTACATACACATTTGCCTCAGTTATTCTGGGGGTCCAAATGATTGTTTATGTGCAAGTGGCTGTGTGTGTGTGTGTGTGTGTACGTGTGTGTGTGTGGGGCCATACATTATTAATATTTCATATGTCTGCAATGATTTTCTAGGTCTCTTTTTGGCTTGACTCTCAGCTCGTCGCTGCGTATTACATTAAATCCAAAATGAAGCTGCTGATGACGACGAATTGTCCTCGTTCTCATCTTCTCATGATGATGGGGCTCACATATTTACCCTATAACAGCTCGCTCTCTCTCTCTCTCTCTCTTTCTCACATTCTCCATCTCTCCTTGAATCTCTTCAGCTGTTTATTTGTCACTGACTGGCCTAATGCGTCGCCTTCTGCCTTCTGCCTTCTGCTTGCTGCCAGCTTTCCATCTGTGTCCTGTTCCCGCTCATGTGTATTTCATTTTGTCTTTGCCAGTTCCGCTCGAATTGCGCAGCATGTTGACTGCAATTTGTATGGAGCCCAGTCGACGTTCTGCTTGGTTACCCGGCACAGGCGAAGGCCAAATGCGACTACCATATCTGCTTCCATTTTCATTTTCATTTTTCTCTTCTTTTGCTTCTTTGCTTGAAACAAAAGCTTCGGCTTTAATGTCATTTTAATTAGGCACAGTCCCGAGGCAACAAAATTGTTCAAATCTCAAACAAATTGACCATTGACTCTCTCTCGAAAAGTCGAAAACTTTTACTCCCAGACACCATTGGGCCTTAGTTAAACTCATTTTCTCAACCAGTTCCAAAAAAAACCTGGCCAATAACAAGAGGCTGAAGCTCAGCTAAGAAAAATACTTATGTTGTCTTGTCTATCTGGGCAAAACTTAAAGTAAAAGCCAACTAACTAAAGTCTAAATGTATTCTCGTATCATATACCATACATAGGACAACTCTTGGAGTAGGGAAAACACCACTTATGAGTGGGCCAAGTGCACTTTGCACGTTTTCGTAAGCATTTGAGAAAATTTCATTGGTTTCGGCTACGCTTTGCAGTCTCTGAAATACATATTTAGGCACTTGCAATGTCCCTCCCCTTTGGGAAGGGTATGTGTGTGCGGTGGGGGAGTCATAAAGTTTGCACAGCATAAATAGTTGACCAGGAATTTGTCATAAGTAGGCGACGATGCTAGGTACGCAACTGTAAAAGATTCGTTTCCAAACTTTTGGCTAATGAAAACTTGTGCGAATCGGAACGGGTAAAACAAAAAAAAAAATCAGTTGACAAAATTCTTAATCAAATTTCAACCATACTCTATTACAAACACTTTCCAAGACATTTTCAAGCAAATAGACTGAGATTTTTAATTAGTTTTAGATTAGAAATGATGTAAAACTTTTCGAATTATTGAACTGTTTGAAAATAGAGAAAAAAGATTGCATTGCAATTATTTTTCATATCGTTTTTAATTGAGTAGCTTTACAATTATTATGTGCAAAGCGGATTACTTCCAAATGCTTTCAAAATTACAAAAGTCAAAAGAAAATTTTGTTGCTTTGAGTTGATGTCGAACACGGAAAAAGACTTTGCAGTTAATTCTTTGTCTCATTTTGCTGCTGGAGGTTCATTTAACTGGAATGATAAGTACACAATTCGCAGATGCAATGACAAAAGTTGATAAGAATTGTGACTAATGTTGATTACACTGTGCGAAATTCCTTTGGCTTTCATGACGATTTCATAATGGCAGAGTGAAGGATTAAATTGTGAGAAATGTACATACTTACATATACATATACTTCCTGTAGACGCACAGACATGCACAGACACGCACAGACACGCATTGCTCGGGCAAACACATCGAGTGACTTCCGTTTGCCGAAATCCTCAAGAAGTGAGATCCCTGCTTGGATTGGGATTGCGAAGGGACTGAGGCCACTAAAAAATTCCATTTGTAAACGGCAACCGCATTAAACCAAACTCATCTCCGGTTGTTAATGACTCACTGAGTGGCAGGGAAAGACCTTTAAGCACCCATCTCTCTCTCTCTTTCTCTCTCTCGCTGTCTCTCTCTATCTCTCTTAGACCTTAACCCACTGCTAACAATTGACGCATTTGCCGACACTGAGACAAATGAAATCTGACATTGCCGCTAACTGTTGGCCATGTGACTGATGGAAATGCTCATGTGGTAGGTGATTGGCATTTCCAGGTTGTTGCTGCTGCCTGTTGCAACTGTTGGTGGCAACACAGCGGCCGCAAATTAGTGTTAAGTGCCCCCCAAAGTGCACGTTGTGATCTGCTGAGGATTTTCTTCGCAACGTGTAGCATTTGTTGTGGCAAGATTTGAAAGTTGATTAATGAATACTAAAAACAAGAAAGAATGCCTGCAGCGACCATTCGCAGGACAAGTTGACCAGACAGCAGTTTAAGGCAAAAGGACGTGCCAGAGGGAGAACGACAAACGGGAGGAAGACGGCGGAAATGAATAAAGTGCGAATTTTTGTGTTTTCATTGCCATCTCAGTTCTTTCCTCTTTTCATCTATGGCTTCGCCTCTGTTTGAAGAATGCAATTCTGTGATGAAGAAAAATTGATTGTCGTCGAGTTGAGGAGCAAATGAAACCAAAAAGGGCAGAAAATAGAAGGGAAGGGAAGGAAGAGAAAGAAGCACGGCCACAGTTGTAAAATAAAAGAAAATTCGAGACATTGCCGAGCAGAATCATGAATAAGGCGACTCGTCGGACCCACTTCGAAGGACGACGACAAACGGCAGCAAGTAAGAGAAAAGCAAAAAAAAAAAAAAAAAAAAAAAATTAATATTTGTTCAAATTGCGGCAAAGAAAAATCGTTCAGTCTAAAGTTCAATAGTGCGTAAAATAAATTGTTTCCGTTATTAATATGCGATAGAGTCTGGAGCGTTGAACGTGGCTTAAAGCGGGAATTGTGCGCAGTTCTAGGATAATTTCCATTCAATTTAAAGCTCATGCTTTATGCAGCAACTGATAATCAATTTGTCACTTTGGCCCAGTGTTTTGCATACCAAAACTCAATTAAATCGCACACACACACAGATACATACCTACACAGTTACAGTTACAGCTACAATTACATAGTTACAATTACATTTGGAACTTGCAACTTGCCGCCAGCAGCGGCAACTGCAGCTGCGTCTGTCGCGCCAACAAAATGCACAGATTTATGCGTAGTGTATCGCCAATGTCTATGTATATATGTATCTATATCTATCTACATATAGTCTACAATATTTTTACATGAATTATGAATTGTGTAAATTGTGCAGTCACACACACACACAGATACACAGATACATGGAGTCGCTGTGCGTGTATTTTGTGGACTGGGCAAACGTAACTTGTCGCCAGAGTTGCCAAGTGGCGTGTAGGCCAAAACCACCGAGCCAGCTGCGCGTGATTTTGCTAGGGTAACCCCGAATGGGGCACACATATACGTACTATACATAACTTTACAGCCAGGCCCAGAGTCAGAGCCTACAGAGTACAAAATTTAAATCACTGCGTGGCCTCGAGTGCTTTTTGTTACAATTTACGCTTTATGGGTGACATTTTACAATTTACTTTGTCGCAAAAGCACTTTCTGTATATATGTGTTAGTCTGTGTGTATGTATGTGACTAAAAGCGAAATGGCCAATATAAATTATACAGTTATGTGCAGTTTCTGTTACTCCGCAATGCCTTTTCCTTCGCATTTCCCTCTGCCATTGCAGCTGCAGATCGTAATGTTCCTCGTTTCCCGACATGCCAAAATATTACAAGGCCCATAAATTTGCCAAAATAAGAATCAGAAAGCGTGAGAAAGAGAAAAAGAGTGAGAGAGAAATGATACAACAATTAGACGTCCGGCAAGACCACGACTGTTGACCTTGATCAGCAGAAAGCTGAGAATAAATAGATATTACTATAATCATCTCAACATTTTTTTATACTTCCATATATATTATGTCTCTGTACTAATATTAATCTATTTGCATCATTTATTATATTTTTATTTAGTTAAAAGCAGTCGACAGTGAAAAAAAATATTTATTTAAAATTTAAATATAATCATAATATTAAAACTAAAAATTAAATTATATGTTAAGCTTTTTGAATATTATTGGAATTTCCATATCAATATCTATATTTATATTGATTTCAAAATTTAACTCTTAATCCTTATCAATAGCTACACCTATGTATATTTAAAAATATATCTTAACTTATATCTTAATAACATAACATCATTTTCCACCAATAACAAATGCACTTTATTTACTTTCGAACAGAATACAACTCAACTCAATTGAACTGTCTCCCTTTCCTTGCATTTCCTTACTAACGCTTTGCAAATTTTCACACTCTTTCTTTTGGTTATGGGAGGCCATAACTTTTCTCTGGCACGCACTGACAGTCAAGACACGATATATGATACGCTGGGCAGAAAGAGACTTGAGTGCATTATATATGAGCTATTCAAGTTATTTCGCGGTACATTAAATCGCAGTCGTCGAATACTCGTATTTGACTATTATAATTCATTGGAGCATTCGCCTATCCAACGATGCCTTCCATCATTATCCAGAGCAATGTCCTTGTGTAGAGTGTTATGAATACTTGTCCTGATTCCTTCTAAAGGATTCCTTGTTTTGCATTTTTAGGCCGATATAAAATTTACCCAGTTGATAACTTATTTATTTTAAAGTATTAGCTACAATTATTTGGAGTACTTGGAGAAAGTATGGTAGCTTAAATTCAGATACAAGCATCAATCTCAGAACCAAAGAGCTGATTATCTTGCAGTTGAATAAACACTTTTCCTCAATGAATTTTCATGTTTATTTGTATTTTATATTCTATTTGCCCAACGAGCAAGTTAGTTAGTTAATTTTTATGCGGTTTGAGCATATTTTAATTTAAAAATATTTATAATTTGCATAGCTGAAAAGCTAAAACCCAAAAGTTGTCCTAAGCGTGGGCGTGACTTTGCCCACCTCGCTTCGTATCTGGGTAAAATATATTAAAGGAGCATAAAAATTCATTACGAAGCCGTTGGCGATGGCGGCAGAGGCAGAGGCAGTTGCCAAACAAATTATTGTTAGCCAAGTTAAAAGCCTAATGGTGGCGGCCTACAAGCAACAACGTCAACAACAAGCACCAAATGAAAATGTCGCACTGCAGCCCGAAAAAAAAGAAAACAAACACACACAACAGAACTGCTGCCCAAAATGTTGGTCCACATAATTTGGAGCAAACAACCACACAATGTGATACAAAAAGAGACAGACAGTCAGTAAGAGAGTGAGTCAGAGACGGAGATGAAGCTGGAGATGTAGACATAATCAATGGACACGTTTAGTCGTAACTTTTATATGTACTCCTTCAACCTCTGGCTTCGTTTCCTGCTCCATTCTCAGCTACATATAAAACTCTAACTCTTACTTTAGCTACAACTCGAGTTTTATTCTCAGCTTTTAGTCCAGCTACAACTCGAGCTCATCAAGCAACTGTAGTCCCTGGCCGAGTACTTATTTCCATTATCTGACACACCTATTTAAACATTTAAAGCGCCGAGTGTGACCCCCATTAGGCGGCACCTAACCAGGATAAACTTGCCCCAAAATGTGCATAAATATTTCACTTATTTCGTTTTTACTGCTCCGTTGTCGTTGTTATTTTTGTTGCTTGGGTCTTCTTGAGCATGTGGACATCAATTTATTTAGTACGAGCCTCGAAAGCAACCGAAAATTTGCACATTCCGGATATAAACGAACCACCGAGGACTCTACAGAACAGACCCCCTGTGTTGTGTCTGAAATTGTCTCGGGTGACGCCTAAAACTGTCGCCCAAAAGGTGCTTAGGTGTTTTCGTTTAAAGCATCGCCATGATTGTCATTAGAACTCGAACTGCCAACTGTCTTTTGCCGATATCATTTTTGGCCTTTTGTCTTCGACTCGGAAAACGTTTCAGGCACCTCTTTAGATCCTCTCGACTTAGATTGACTCGTTAGTTCGCCTGTTAGTATTCCGGGATTAATGCAGCGTGTGCTTAATTGGCCTGGCCATGAGATGTGCTTAATTTATTGATCCTCGTTGTGCATCAAGAGCTTGTTGTTTTGATTAGTGCAGTTTACACTCAGAGAAAAATAACACACTCATTTTAAAAATTGAACTTTGTAAGAATTATGTCGAATTATCAGAAATATTTTTTTTTAATTATAGAAAAATTACTCACTGACACTGCTTCTATGAAAATAAGCTTGACTCGATTGTTATTAGTCCGATGCACTGATATTCAGTAAAAAAAAAGTATTACGTTTTAGTAAAAACAAACAGTATATATATTTAAGAAATCGATTTTCTTTAGGAAACAAATGAAAAGTGAATTTCTGATTTAAATATATTTTTCTTTTTGTTGTGTATTCGTAATACCAGCTATCGAGAGATTATTGTATGAGTATTGCACTATCTGCTCTCTATCTGTGCGCCAAAGCAGCTTTCAGTTGTAAAATGCACACTCAAATCATAGCAATGCAATTTTAAGACATACTTGACCTATGCTCGAATGCCATCAATGCGCATCGTGCGCAGTTATGCTCAAGAGTCCACTGACTAGTATATATAATACTCATACGCACCGTTGGGGCCGGGGCACTTTACTAAATACTCTAATTGGCTTAAACAATGCCCTAATTTTCTGCTCATATGCGAGTGGAAACGCGTTGCGACAAGAACAACACGAACAATAAACAATGCGCCATTGTTGTGTCCTCGCACACATAAATACATACAAATACATATGTATATATGTACATACATATGTATGAAGACACACCCGCTATGCACTTCATTACAAGGGAATATTTTTAGCCTCATTTTAGTTAAAGACGCTTAAGCACGTTATAACTCTGCCCCATGACCATGCCACTTGCAAGTTTCTGTTGTTGCTATTGTTTATATTATTATTATTGTTGTTGTTGTTGTTGTTGTGGTTGCTGTTTCTGTTGCTGCACAGTCCAATTTGACGCTGATTTACCTAACAAGCGACGTCCAAAGAACAAAAGGCAAAGGCAAAATGCGATGGGAGCGTCGACAAGGAATCCTGTTTTTGTTTTCATTTAAAGTGATTTTAAAAATTCAAAGGGCAATTGTCTTGACAAAGCCTCACACACATACAACAAAAACACACACAGACACAGACACACTCACAGGCTGACAAGAAGAAGCTGCCAAAAGAAAAGCGGCCCTTGGCTCGGTCTTTGCTTCGCGAAGAGCTCGCATGACTCCCATTGTTTACGTCACTTTTGTTATTATACACACTTGATGTTATTGTTGTTGTATTTGTTGTTGCTGTCGCCGCTGTTACATTTAAACACATGCAACATGCAGCCATTGGAGTCCATTGCGAGACACAAAATGCGCTTACAGTAAGCTGTCTCCTGGACAACAGCTCCTCCTCCTCCTTCTGCAATTTCTTACTCACACGCACACTGGAACAACCTATGTGTGTGTGAGTGTGTAATGGCACTGATTTTTATGCTAAACAGAACAATGATAATGTCGCATGCGAAATTGCATGCAATTATGTATTTTTCTTATTTTTGTTGACACTTTTAGCTTTTCTCTCTCCTTTTCATACTATGCTACCTATCCGCTCATTATCCCATTCCCTCTCCTTTTTCTCTCCTGCAACAACAAGAGAATCTGAGAACTGTTATTGCGGCGTTCGTTTTGGTTTCTGCTCCCCTATTTTCATGCCTCATTCTGGCCATGTTCCTTAATAATTATGACTTAAAAATGAGTGGGGCTCACTGTACACAGGGTGGTTCAGACTGGATAGGATGGTGGTTGAGTAGTAGGCGTATGTGACATGCAAAATGCCACTGCATTTGCACGGACCAGCTCGACTATTATTAGCGCACGAACACACATACATATATGCAATTAAGTCCACCCACGTACACATATGCAATTAAGTATCTGACTGACATTTTGTTGTCTTTCGACTGCAACTTTTATTGCAATTTGAATTGATTGTGATACGAAATTATAAATATTATAAACAAAGTTAATTGCATTTATTTCGGGATAAACAAGTGGAATCCGATAATAAGTTAATCCAATATACCTTTAAAGTAATTTCAGTCTTCAAGCTTCTTTTTGTATATTCCCCTAACACTTGGTTTTTCGAGCAGGAGAGAAAGAGAAATGTATAATTACTGTACCGAAACCCATAAACCGTAACTCTTTAAACCGAAATTACCGTTTAGCAACCAATTAATTTATGAGGGCTAATTTCGGTTCTGGCCGTCGCAGGAACTGAGCCAATTTGAACTGCCATAACTTTGACAAATCTCAATAAATTTTCATGCGAAATGTAAATTTGAGCATGATTTTACCTCTAAGTTCGTTATGCATTTAAATTTTGTTAATTTTTAAAATTTTTAAATTTCGAAAATTTTCGAAATGTTTAGAATTTTTAAAGTTTTGACAAAATTAAGGCAGTTCAAAGTTATTAAAAATCAGTAAATCAAAATAATCGAAATTTTCAAATTTTCATGAACCAAATTTATATAAGGTCAAATTATAATAAAATCGACATTTCGCTGGACCATTCCAGTAACTAGATAACATTATTTTCCAGGCTATTAAGAGCATTAAGACTTTTTTTATGAAAAATAATGAATAAAACTTCTTATTTTGGTCAACCCAAAACTTTTTATAAACTTACAAAAAAACCGATAACCGTTATGAAACCAATACTCCAAAATTTTGCATAACCGATAACCGAAAACCTTAATTCGAGCATAACCGAAACCGTAACTGAAACCGATATTCGTTTTGGTTTTAATGCCTGCTTAGCACTTCACACTCTAGAAGTTCCTAACTGCCGACGACGCTGAAGCTCAAAATTAACTAAATCAAAAGTACATAGTTTTGAAGGGACAACCAGAAGGGAATTGATTTGTTACGTTGATCTAACTAATATGAATATATCTGATTGGTATTAATAATTAATATGTAGCTCGTATGTTGGAGCTACCAACCTGTCACACAATTAGAATTTCAGTTTCAAAAACAACTGGGTTCAATTCCTTGATATACCTGTCATGTAAAATTCCTTATATGACACTGAAATTTCTTTAGGTAGTAGTTAGCGTGCTCATAATAAAAAATAAGGCATACAAAAAACATAAAATTAGTATTATTTTCTTAATTCATTTAATTTAATTATTTTTGGGTATATTTTTTCAATTTTGTTCACTTTTCAGTGAGTATTATATCTTCCAAAAAAACTTTTTAACAAAGTAAAAGTCTAGTGACGAAAGTCTTTCCCTGCCCCAAAATTTCTGATATCCCATTTTGTGACGAACGATATTAAACTTAATATATAAATAATTATAAAATAAAAAGTTTGGCATTCGGAACATTGCGCATAAAGATCTTGATTCTTTATACCTAAAAATAATTTTAATGCGCAGTGCCGAATTCCAAACTTTTTATAATAAAATACTATAAATAAAAAATAAATAGGGCAGCTATATAATATAGTAAACCGATTTTAACCAATTTTGTTTAGGATGTATAAAACCAACCCAGATGCGTATGTTGACAGTGTGATCAAGATATCTAAAAAACAACAAAGTTTTTCATACTAAAACTTGATTTTATACCGATTGTTCATATGGCAGCTATATGATATAGTATACCGATTTGAACTAAATTTGGACATAATGTATAAGACCAACTTAAATGCATACTGTGTCAAATTGGTTCAGATATCTTGAGAAATATAAAAGATTTTCGTACTGAAACCTTATTTTGGACCGATCGTTCATATGGCAGCTATATGATATAGTGGACCGATTTGAACTAAATTTGGACATAATGTGTAAGACTAACTTAAATGCATACTCTGTCAAATTGGTTGAGAAACCTTAAAAAACAAAAAAGTTGTTCATACTAAAACTTGATTTTTAACCGATCGTTCCTATGACAGCTATATGATATAGTGGACCGATTTCAACTAAATTTGGACATAATGTGTAAGACTTACTTAAATGCATACTTTGTCAAATTGGTTGAGAAACCTTGAAAAACAAAAAAGTTTTTTGTACCAAAGCTTGATTTTCTAATTAGTACCATATAGTAAATAGTAAAATGTATATATTCAGTTAACCGGTCATATCTTCCACACCTTGCGGCTGAGAGACATGTGTCATATATCAAAAGACGCGAAATTTTACGTGTTACAACATATTGAAATTTAATCGGAACCGTTTTCTAATAAATCGCCAAAGTTTAAGCTAAAAATCCTTTTTTCACCTGTAGCGTTTTACCTGAGCACTTTGCAAAAAAATATTCAAGGCACGTCTGAAAGCCCTCTAATATACCTTTCTAACGACATATAGAACACATCTCTAGCTTTCTTGGATTGGAAGCAATGGGTGTTTCAAATTTATCACGTTTTAGCTTTTTCCCGCTAAACTAGCTATTTCCCGCTAAAGTCGTAGAACAAACATTTCTAGATTTCTGATAAGAAACAATTCCTCATCAGAAAAATTTAGCTTTTTCAGCGCCTTCGTACAAACAAACAAATGGACAAACAGACAAACAGACAAACAGACAAACAAACTTTTCATCTCATTTTGAGAAGGCCCTTAAAAACTTCAAATTAATATATCTTTTGAACCAAATGTCGGATTGAAATGATCAAGGTATCATTCGACGCGTATTTTTAATAAGAATTTTTAAAAATTATAAAATTTTACCAAAAGGCTCCAACGGCCCCACTAGCTGCAATCATTAAAATTTGGCCCCTCCCACTTACACCCCCATATCTTACGAACCAGGTGAGTTACCAAAAGTCTTAGTATGCACTTTTGTTAGGTAAAGTCATACCTTTCGATCGGTATATAACTCAATCCGATCGGACAGTCATAGCAAATTTTCCATTCTGCGTGTATATATTGCTAGTCGCCTTTTGCACACTACGTGTTGCTTTCGTCACTAGCGCGGACTGCCGTCCGCAGTGATACTTTATTTGCAGATCATAATCGTGTTCTAATGTCATAAGTATCTTGAAAAGTTGTTCTTCTTCTGTCATCCTTATCGATAAAGTTGACTTGGCAGAGTAAATTTTTTAAATAGATGCATGTAAATCTAATGCTGAACCACATAAATGATAAATTCTTAATAAATTTGTAATTCAACAATTTCAAAATTTATACATTTTTGTAGCATCAGCTATCTGAATGCAGTTTGCTTTCATCACAGTTCGTATAACAGTTTCAAGACTTTGGGAACAAAAATACAGGGAATTTCTCATAGAGCAATGGCCCAAGAACATTTTTCGAAGTCGGCTTAAAGCAACTTTGAACACAGGAAACAGTAAAAAGTTATGAATAAAGATTATAATTTAAATTGGAAATTGAACATTTTATTATAATTAATAATATATGTAAAATATGATATTATTAAACTATTCCAAACTTACAATTTATGGAATAAACTGTGTAAAATTCAAATATTGTTGACCGTTTGAAGAGGTTTTGCGCCCAACTTGTCGGAGATTCGGCGCAGTGATTCAAATCGATGGACATATTGAGTCGTGAGAAAGGACGAAGCGAATGCCACACATGGACAGAAACGAATAATGGTAGACGACGACGAGAACGGTGAGGATGACAATTGACGAGGAGGAGAGAAGAGCAGCACAGTTCGACTTGGTACAAGTGAGAATGAGAGCGAACAATTCGTGAATATTTTATGAACGAGCGCGCTACTCGAGAGGGACTCGCTCGGCGACACAAATACCGGGACTCTGGTAATTGGCAGCGTCGTGCCACATCCTCGTCCTCGTCCTCGTTCCCATCCTCGTCGTCGTCGTTGTCCTCATATAATTCGCAACTCGCTGTCGTAACGATTCGTCGGAGAGAAATGTAGGGAAACGCATCCCGACGACGACGCCGCCGTCGTAGTTGTCGTCGACGTCGTCGTCTTCCTCATCGGCGCCACTGCCTACGCGGATCGCAACCGTTTGTCCTGCCTGCCATGTCCTGGCCAGAGGATAACGGCGCCGCCGTCATCGTCGTCGTCGTCGTCGCAGCGGCAGCGCTTTTCAGTTTTTGGCCAATGCGTGTATGGCTGGCGTTCAGTAAGAAAAGCGTCGCCTAACGGTCTAGTACGAACTCGTACCGTACGCTTTGAGTTCTTTCTGTTCTTTGGGGCATCCAGCGACAAATTAGTCGTAAAGTCGTTTAGTCGTATATTCGTATAGTCGAATAGCCGTATTTTGTGTGTGCGTTGCGCTCGTCTCTTGATTCGTGCTCGTTACTCGAAACAGATCAGAACAGCATTTAAAAGTAATATTAACTGATATCACTATCATTACTATTATTACTCGCCTTATTGTTATTATTACTATTAGTTTGTTAATGGGAAAAATGCATAAGGAAAAACTATTTGAAGTTCTTTCAAGTCTGGCATAGTTTTTATATTGTTTTTGACTGCTCTGTAAATAAATTTAATGCCGCAAACTTTGGCGAGATTCATTAAAGTTGAACTGATGTTGGATGTTGTCGTTGTCGCTGTCGTTGTCGTTGCCCTCGTTGTTCTTGTTGCTGTTATTTGTTGTTATTGTTATCACTGACATTCGGTGACTTCTAAAGTTCACTGCAAACTCATCAGAGTCAGCAGCTAGCAAAATAATTTGCAAACTCTTTGCTCTTGTTTCCAGTGTTGCTCTGGTGTTGTTGTTGCTGGAAAGAACTTTACAAACGACATTGAGCCGGGACTCTCCGGCTGTGTGATGACGCCTTTTATTTATATATTATTCAGTCTTTTCTTTTTTTTGTTTTGTTAGTCAGACGTTGAAATTGAAGAAGTCTATCTGACTGTCTGGCGTGCATATAGCGACAGCAACAGAAACATATGACAGCAATATTTATAATTTCCGCAGCTGCTGCTGCTGCTGCTGCAGACAAAGCAACAACAACACAGAACAGTAACAACAACGATAAGCAGCAAGGGAAAATAATTTGCGATTACCGAGAGTCGGGCAGGCAGGCAGGCAGGCAAATATATAAACCCGTATTCCCAAAATCCCATATCCACAGTCGAATGTAACGTTGCGAAGGACAAGAAGACGGCTGTAAGGACAACGAAAAAAATTACAAGCCAAGTGCGCTCGTGTTCGTGAATTTCCGGTTGAACAAACACATAAGCAAAACGTAAAAGAAAAGCGAACAGAAATTATAAAAATAATAAAAACAACACACACACACAGAGAAAGAGAGAGAGAGAGAGAAGAGAAGCATCAGCATCGAGTACATAGCACAAGGGGCCATTCAGCGTGGAAGACGACGAAGTCACAGTAAGAAAAGTGAAAATACACGGAGAAAAGTTGCACAGAGCGGCAAGCATATTTCATAAGTTTACACACAGACACCGACATAGACACAGACACAGTCATATAACATAGCCGGGAGCCAGTTAGAGCAAAGTCGAGGCAAAGTCATATATGTGAGAGAGACGGAGACGGAGGCGGTGGCGACAAAGGCTAACGCTCGACCTTTGGCACAGGGTTCAGCAACTGCATCAGAGGACACGAACACGGACATAACGAGGCGAGGTCAACAAATCAATAGAAACAAAGCGAACAGCCAGAAAGCAATTGGACACTAGTATTGCCAAAGCAAAAACAGCAACAAAAACAACCGCAACAACAACAACAACAAGTACAAGAAGCAAAACCACCAAAATTCACTCTCAAATTATGCTGGCCATGTCGACCTTAATGATGCCCGCGCCGACTATAACCATGGGGGCCCCACAGATCACGATGGGCCCCCACAAGCCGCCGGAAACAAAGCTGCTTGCCATACATCCAGCTGCAGCAGCAGCAGCTGCCGCTCAGCAACAGCAATCAGTGACAGCTGGACATCTGCAGCACAATGGCCAACAGCAACATTCCCAGCAGCAACAACAACAGCAGCAACAGCAGCAGCTGCAACATCAGCAATCGAATGCACAGCAACAACAGCAGCAGATCGTTGGCAGCAACTCCAAGCCAGGTGAGTTTATACTTAAATAAAATAATAATATCTAAATATGTGAATATACAAATTATAGTTATTTATAATAAATAGATAATAATATTCAGGTTAAAATACAATTTAAATTTATTGTCAAATTATTGGGTATTTACATATCATATTTAAAGTCTTCAAGTCGAAAAATTTAAATAAGGGAAAGTTTTCCTTTTAGGACATAAAAGCAATAGAAGTTTTAAATTAACTTTTATTCTCAGTTAATGACTATAAGTGCCAATAAATTATTAAACATACGGCCTAAAATAATTGTTTATTATATATCTACAAATTCAAGTGTTTTGAAGTTTTAAAGGAATAAATTGACTAGAGATGAATAGTAAATTAAATCTGCGGATAGAAATTTCATATAGCAAATATTTTAATTTTCATGTGAAGAATTGTTATATAAATTGAATAATAATAAAATTGAAATAATTGTGAAAAAGTACAAAATTATATTTTTGAAAACATTATTTCAAGCAGTAAAATTAATTTGATGGATATTATCAACGAAAGAAAGTGGTCTAGGACTTCTTTCATGCAATAAACATTTATTCTTAAAAATTATAAAAATGACAATAAAAGATAATTTACAATAAATTATTTAAGTGATGTTATTTAACTGTAAAAAAATTTTGATACACTCACTAATTACATTTAAATTTCTGTTGAACTTTAAAGTTTCAGAATCTTAAGTCTAGTGTAATTTAAGTCTACGCTTACAATAAGTCGATCAGTTATCTATCTGCGCTCAAACTCATTGTTTCGAGAGACAAATTTGAACAATTACTTCTACGATTGCAGTTCAACTTTTGTGTCAGTTTTGTAGTCGAGACAGTTGAAAATGAAATTTAGTTGGAGAAAATAAAAAGGGACAAATAAAAGACGAAATTTGTATGCAGCTCGAGAAAGCAACGAGCGTGCGATGATGATGAGAAAGTTGAAGCAAGACATTCAATTAGAATTTTCAGCCAAGCCCGAAAACTGGCTGAGTTGAGAAAATTCCAATAAGTCATAATTTCAACAGACATTTTCAGTTTCAGTTCTTATTGTGTTCGTTTGAAGTCATTTGAAATTTAAGTTGAATTGGGCATGCCATGAAAATAACAAAAATTGCACACGCATTTCTCAAATGAATTATTGTGGACAGGCCACAAACCGGAAGACAGACAGGAAAGTGAGCGAGGTGGGGAGTCAGACCTAAATGTCAAGCGTTGGCATTACAAGCATAAATATCAGTTACAATTTTCATATTCCCAACCACAAATGTACAACTTGATACTGCCAGTGTGCCTACAGTCGACAATTTAGAGCCTACAGTAGTTGGTGGCAATTTAGGGCACGGAGAGGGGCAAGTGCAAAAACGAGGAGATTTACAACTTAAAAACAACTTAAGCCAAAACTTGGTAACAAAACGTACAACAGCCGAGAGAGACAGAGACAGAGAGAAAGAGATGCTTCAATTGCTTGGCCAATTCCTGAGCCTCCTTTGCCGGCGCATCCTGTCCCGTCCTTGTACCGTCCCTTCCTGTACCGTCCCGTCGTCTCCTGTCCTGACACAAACTATACCATAGAGAGAGAAAAGAGATAGAGTATACAAATAGACACAGCCAGGCAGAAAACCGGAAATAACGGCTCAGGAAGCTGCATGAAAATGAAACGTTGGCAAAGCCAGCCCATGTGTGGGTGGTGAAAACGGGGGGAAGGCGTGCTGTCGACTTAAAACTCTAATGAAAACGAAAAATGAAAATGAAAAATGGAAAATGTATAGTGAAAATATATAGTGCAAACTATGCCTGTCTCTCTCCGTCGCAAAGCAACTTGAAAATGAATTTAATTATGGCAAAAAAGTGAAAATTTCCACACTTCAGTCTGGGAAGTTTGCCTTTGCAAAGGAAACTCAGCGAAGGCTGCAACGGAGCGACGCGACAGACAGACAGGCAGACAGAGAGAGAGAAAGACAGACATCAGAGGCGTTGATGAGCGCGTGAGAAAAGTGTGAGAAAATTGTTAGACAACACAAGGCATAAATAAGAAAACCGACTACAAAAAGCTCAGCAGGAAAGTGAAGTGCCTGTCTCCGGCTGCTGGTAAATCCTACAGACTTGGCCCAAGCCACATGGACTGAGAGGTATGTGTATATGTGTGAGTGGAAAAGTAAGTCAAATTGTGGCCAAGTTGATTACGTTTTTGTATCTGTTGTTCTGATTGCAGAAAAAGTTGTCTACACCCAAACAACGACAATTGACTCTTAAATGAGACACACTTAGACGCTAATTAGTAGATCTAGAAAAACAGTCTCGTAGCAGCAGGACGCGCATTGATTAGCACTGCATTCAAGGGTGAGAAGGGACGGGGCTCAAATGATTGCAAATTGAAAATTAAGCGCGCTGCAAATTTCCAATTCAAATATGCATCATGCCACAGGCCAAAGGACAGACACAAATAGCAGAAAGCAACTGCAGCGAATCTGAAACTGAAACTGTGGCCAACTTGTGTTCTATACAAATACACACACAAACACACACACACACACATACAACCACAATAACAGTAACACTTGCATTTAAATTCATACATACACATGTATACCAAAGATGTATACACCTAGACAAATATGTATACAGAGCCGTGAACGGTGCATGAACTTTTGAGCAGCACTTGCAAGCACACTCTCACACACACACTCTCACACACACACAAATACACTCCCACACACACACACATACACCAACAGATAGCAGTTACACCTATGCGATGTAGCAAAAACAAACTGTGAGATTTGAAGTGCCGCTGCAGGAGCCGTCGAGCCAAGCCAACAAGTGCTACCACCATTGCTGACTAAAGCAAGAGACACTAACCGACAACAATTACAACAACAATAATAACAACAACAACTACAACCAACAATTACAGTAGATATCGCTTACAAATTACTACACGTTTCGTGAATTCTTCTACATATTCATTTAATAAAAGGTTCACTTATATTCTATTTCATGAATTTAAATAAGCTACAAATTCATACATTTTCTCAATTTAATTATTTAGATAGTTCACAATTTTATTTAAAATAAATCAAATATTATCAAGGAAATTTAATCCATCTTTAACAATTTATAGAGATAAAATGCAATAGTTATAGTTTATCCAATTACAAAGTTTTATTCTGGTATATTATATTTAACTGCAGTATTTTTTAAACTATTAACAACTAAATCGTTTTTTGAATTGAATACATTTGTCTGCTCCGTCTAATCTGTTAACTTGATTAACAATTCAATTGGCCAAAGTTAAACTACTTCTTTTTTGACATCGTTTGTTTCCAGTTTACTTTTATTTAACTTTAAATTTTTTAAAAATATTTAGAATTTTAGTTTAAATAAAATTCCATTTTAATACACTTTAATGTATTTATTAACTTATACAGACAACATGTAAATAGTTTAAATTTATCGACTTAAAAATTTCTTTTCAATTCTTTTCGGTTTCAGTATTTCTCGAAATATGTTGTTCCTTGTAATATAAAAGTAAATCTAACTTGAAAATAAATTAAATTGCAAAAATTCTAAATACCTTTAATATATCGTAATCAATTAAATGAATTAATTAAATTGCAAAAATTCTATCTACTTTTAATATATCGTAATCATGCTTCGACTTCAAGCTTATTTTAATTTGCGCTTAAATGGTTTGCAATCTAAGTGTACTCATGAAGAAAAAATTTTCGCACGTTTTTAGAGATGCTCTTGAAGCTATATTCACTGTACTGCACGAAGTTGTCGTATGTTGGGAGGATGCACTTGGCTGTGTTTCTTTGGCATCATGCGAAACGGCGTGAACAACTGAGGAGAACTTGGTGCTTCACTTTCGCTTTGGCGATGGAGACGGCGACAGCGACAGCAAAACTTTTAAATTGGTTGGCAACACTTACCACACACACACACACCCACATACAGTCGCACACATACACATAGAATCACAGACCAGCACACAGAATGACAGTTGGTACAGAGAGAGAGAGAAAGATGCATGGAAAATGTTTGTTTTGGAAATGAATTTGGAAAATTTGGTGCTGTGGACTGCGCGAAAAACGGGCGAGAAAGCAGCAAGAAAGCCAAAGCCAATGCCAATTGGATGTGGGAAAGGGGAGTGGGGACAGGATAAAGGGGAAAGGGATGGCGGAGAGATGTTGTGGGAAAGAGGCGTTAGACAGCGTAGCAGCACCTCAACGTAATTTGCCAGCAAATCATTGAAAAAGTGATGGCAGAGAGCAGAGTAAAAGGCAAAGTGAATGGGTAACAGCGCCGAAAAGTATGCAATGGCAAATGTGATACATAAATACATACACATACAAACATGCGATATGTGAAAATGTTTGTTGAGAATGTGTGGGTATGGGGGTGTAAAAACCACTAAAGTGAAATGCATTTATCGACCGCAAAGCGTTCGAAATGAAATCTGTTTAAGGGATTTTAATACTCTGGCGAACGTGCTGCCTCTGTCAGAGTGTGTGTGTGTGTGTGTGTGTGGGTGTATATCGGTGGGTGTTGATGTGTGTGTGTAGCAAGGACTGGCAGGCGAGCACAAAAAGTCAATGAATTCGTTTGGCGAATTGAAAAATTAATTCAGTTGCCGTCTCTGGCGTCGATAAGTAGAAGAAAGAAAACTTTACACGCCGCACTCAGTTCATGTGTCTTTATCTCTACTCTCTCCCTCTCTCTCTCTCTGTGTAAATGTGTGTGGGTGTGTATTTGAGCTTTTTACTTACTAATGATTTCTCATTTCGCTTACGGTATTTTCTGTTTTACTTGCGCTTTTTGTCTTACTCTGCGTTTTACAGCCAACGAACCCGAAGCCTCCACAACCCGCCCACTCGTCAGCTTTGTAAGCCTTGAAACTGAGGCCAAATTACTCACTGCCGTTGTTGTGGATTTTCCTCATTTCGCTCGTTTTACCAACAAACAACAGCATGAACAGCGACTGTAACACAAGTAGCAAACGAAGAGAAGGAAATTAAGCAAAAAGCGCAAAGATTTATTTCGCTTTGATCAAAATTAAATGAATTGATTTTAATACGCCCCGTGGGCAAGATATTTCCTACGTTGGCCAAATGAAAACGCATAAAAAAAGGTGGATGGGTGGGTGACGATGCTTGCACTGAAATGCTAATGGGCGTGGCCACCGCCCATTACAATTGAGTGTGCGAGGGCATTGAAAGGGACTTTAGCTTTGCCTTTGGTCTGAGTCTGAGTCTGGGCAGCTCTGGTATTAAAGATACACAATAAATTCTGGTTGAGTTAAGCACTAGAGAGCTGCGATAAAATGCTAAATAAAAGCCACGCTAGGAATTAATTTATACACACGCTCTGTTACTTTAAGTGAAATCAAGCAAAATAAGAAGTTTTATCATAGAGTAACAGATATAAATCTATCAATCTCTTTATGTTTAAATACTTCAGACCGTCTAGACTCGAATGGTAGTGGCAATTATTGTTAACGATCCCATTTAAATTGCTTAAATTGTTATTCAATTTATTTCATTGGAAACCAAGTGAAAAATAATTTGTCAATCTTTTTTTGCCCTCTTTTGATCTTGATTTCGTTACAATTTTTGCCCCATCGAATGACAATTTGGGCAACAAAAAATTTCTCTTCTTGTCGTGTCAAATGAAAAGTTAACATTTCATTGCCCAATTCAGTTGACATTTGGCAGTCGCAGTCGCCGTCGCATTCGAATTCGCATTCGCATAGAAAATGAGGTTCACAATTCACATCGAGTCGCCTCTCATATTCCCTCGCCTCCGGACGTGTCCCGACGCATTGCCAGAAATTTGGCTATTTTTCCACCAAACAACAACAACAACAACATGAACGACAACAGCCACATGAACTCGATTTTCAAAATTCAGACATTTGACAGCGGCGTCGCTGCATTTGTCGCCTTTTTGTCTGTCATTTTCTCCCTCCCTCTTTCCCTATCAATAAAAGTGTCGATTTACAGATCGCACAACCGCTGGGCTGGAAGCATCGCCCACATCAATTCGATGTGCGCCTATGAAGTTTTCTATCGTTCCGGGCACTGGTCAACGCTTTGGCACAATTTAAATTTCATGCATTTTTCATTAATGCCAAAAAGGGTGACCACTTGGTGACTTGGGCCGAGTACAAACATTTGATGGCCCCACAACGACGTGGTGAGAGGAATATGGCAACCGAGTCTTGGTCCATCTTAAATGCCCATCTATTTTACTGCTGTCCATATAACAAAACAGCAGAACTTGAGCACAGTGTATTCCCATTTACATTTGCCACTCTTGCAGCTCTCTTAGCTCCTCTTAGCTGGTTGTTTATATCGATTTTGAGTGTCGCCTGCCATTCAAATGGCTTTTATTTCGCATTTACGTTGGAGTATATACTCCTGTCCCAGACTTCACTTGACTTGAATCCCGATCTCCCCGCTCAGTTCCACATTGCTTTCGTCGCTGACTTTGGCACGTTTTAATGCATTTGCCACAGCAGCAACATCAGGATCAACAGCAGCGAATCTTTGGCTACGTGTGCATTTTTCCTTAACCCCTTACTGCCAGGCATTGTTTAGCTTGTTTTGTAGTTTTTCTTTACATTTTTCTGATGGAATAGTTGAGTAGAGCCAGTCCCAAATTTATTTTATGAACTGTGCGTGTTGGCATTTGTTTTTTTTTTTCTTAATTCTTAAAATTGTGTTGCCTTTACAAGCCAAACAAAAAGCATGTAAATAATAATTTATGAAAATCCAAATAGTTTAAAAGGTATTCCCCCTCGAATAAAGTAAACAACAGCCAAAAATACAAATATAATGCTAAATAAAAACAGTTCGTAGGTAAATAAAGCATGGACTAGTGTAGAGAGTCTGGACTGTTGAGTATCCTGCCATGAACACAGGCCATAAAAAGTGCTAAGTAAACACATGTGCGACTGCTCTACTGCCCCTTCTCTTTTTAGCTCTCAAAATGAATGCCTGCACATAGTGTAAACACATAAATTTATGCATTTTCAATGGAGAACTGTTAGCATAAATTTACGGCCCAGAAAAAAGAAAAAAAGCTAACCAAAAAAACGTTAACAGGGCGGGGGCGGAGCCTTGGTCCGGCCTGAGACTGAGGTTGAGGTTGAGGCTGCTAAAGCCAGCAAAGAGGGAAGCCAAATGTACAAAAAAAAACAAAAAAAAAAAGAAAGAAAAACAGAGAAAAGCGTAACAAAACAAAACAAAGCAGAAATAGCGTTAAAGCAACGCAAAGCAAACAGTCAAAAGCTCGACTAAATAAAAAAGGAAAAAGCAAACAAACAAACAAAAAACAAACAGTGCAAAAAGGCAACTCACCAAAAAAACACAAGCTGTGGGTCAACTGCACGAAGAGGGAAGGGGATCTGAGAAAGAGGGGCTGGGACAGGGGTCAATTGAGGGAGGGGACACAGAAAAAAGAACTTCAAGCATTTGACTGCAAATTTTGCGAGCTTTAAAAAGGTTCACACAAATCCAATCATTGAATCAATAAACGGCGACAAGTGCCACAGTATGCTATATATGTGTGTGTATGAATTTGAGTGTATGTGTGAGTGTGTGTAGTTGTGCGGTCGCTAACTGCTGCCAATTGCACCGTACAAAATTGTAGCCAGTGAAATGCGCAATGATTGCGCTTTCGTCACATGTACACCGATTTGCCTATCTGTGTGTGTGGGTGTGTGTGAGTCCTTGTGTGTATGTTGTGTGTGAGTGTGTGTGAGTGTGTGTACTGATACTCTTTCAGCCCGATTGCATACGAAAACCGCTTGTTAGCAGCTGACACAATGCAGCACCAGTTGCCATTAAACATTCCCTTTTTTCAACTGACCATGGACGAGTTTTTACTAGAAGCACAGCCGGGGACAGAGACTGAAAGCGATAGGCTGTGATATATCATCACAAAAGCCTGAAAACATTTTTCATCTTAATGGGATGAAAGATAGTCAGAGTTCTGTTAAATTAAAAGTTATGAGAATGGTCATTATATAAATAAGCTTAAATTAATTTTATTAGAAATATTTTTGATGAATCTTAACCATTTTAACCGAATCTAATGATACAAATTTTATCGAAAGACAGCATTTTTTGATCACGAACTTGATGTGGCTAATAAATCTAACTATCAAAATCAAAAATCATGTTTTGATATAAAACTCATAATTTTTGGCAAAACAACCTCTAAACATTTCAAAAGTATGTAAAGTAAAAGAATGCCATCTATACATTTTATTGTCATTTTATCTATCTATCATATCCCTGCATATTTTAAAGTACAGCCACTATATTTTACGAATTTCAAATGAGCTTTTCAACCAAGTTGATGGAATTATTTTCATCTACATTTCGAGACCTCGGCTTCGGTTGACCGCTGTACTGTGGTATGTGAAACTCTCATGGCCGCCGTATCCATATATGTTAAATTAAAAGTACGACTGACCAGTTGCATCACTTTGAGTTGTATTTGTTTGGATTGGCCACAGAAAATAATTTCAAACTTGGCTCTAATCCCACAAGCCGTGTCCCACTTTTCCCACATTTCAACCCTTTCAAGCAGCTGCTGCCGTGAACTCTCGCCCTTTTGCAACACAGACTTTGGAAATAGTGTCAATAAGCAAAGAGCTAAGGGAACTTGTCAAATTTTGTGCTGAAACACCAAAAGGTAGCACATACATTTGGATAACAGCAAAGCGGAGAATTGACGTCAAAACGATGCCGGAAATGCCATTGAAAATAGTTTAAACTTGCACCGAAAAGGATATTGAGCTAAGCCAGTTGCGCACAGCAGCTTACCGAGGGGAGCTTTACTTAGCCATCTCTCACCCTCTTTCTCTCCATCTCCACTCTCTCTCTCTGTCTGTCTCTCTCAGTTGCTCTGTGTATATTTGTGTACCGCATGCACTTCCGGCTGGCTTCTTAATGCTTTCTTTCTATGTATGTACCATGTAACATGTGTGGTACCCCTGGCTTGATTTTCTATTTGCCGACTGCTCGCTGGATGCTTATGGAAATCCGCATGATGATTGCATATCCTTGGCTGCATGAAAACGGGGACTCTGCCATCTCTGCCATATCCCTAATTCCGTCAGCGTCGACGAGGAGAGCCGAAACTTTGCGTTTTCATTTGGTTGGCTCTCCCGTTATTTTCCTTTAGCTACCAAGCTGGCAAAACTTTTACTTTACTCGGTTTTTCCTATTTTCCTTAGCGGCGGCAGTCGTGGCAGCGTCCTGCCAAAGTGTTTCTCTTCTTGCATTTGAAGAGCTTTTTCTTAATGTCACTTATGCATAAGTTCCTATGAGTTTGCCCACACATACACACACCCAAACACACACTCGCACACTCCCATCTCTGATCCAGGCGGGAGTTCGCTCGTGTTTGCTTGCGGATAAGTGCAACGAGCACGACATACGCGTCCCAGCTATACATATATACATATATGTGTGTATTGGTGTATGTGTTTGTAGATGAGACTAACTTGACGGCACATCCTCTGTGGGGATTTACAAGTGCTTAGTTCTATGTCGCAAAAAAACGCTTTAATATTATTATATTTTCTTTTCAATGCACTTGGCATTTTCACTACTTGCTTGGCTTTTCTTTCATTGCTCATCTCAGCTTTTCACTGACTGAAATTAAATTAAATGAAATAAGTTTTTGCGCTGTCAAAATAAGATACAAATACGCACTCGAAATGCAAACGGGCAATACAAATTGACTACAATGCGGATTAAAGGCGCTGCCTACGACACGAGCATCATAAATAAGCGAGAGCACACACACACACACACACATTCACATTCACACTCCTTGATGTATTACATGTGTTGGCATTATTTACTTAACTCTCAGCTCTATTTTTGCCGCTCCAAAAAGTCAAAGTCTATTTTTGTTGCGGCAGCCGCAGCTATTAGTGCAACAGCAACAACAACAACAATACTAGAGGAAAGGAGACCATGACGAAGACATTAAGACACAGCATGCGTTACTTACTGTAAGCAACACACACACACACACCCGCACACACAAACACACACAGAGAGGCATCTACATGGACATGGACATGGCCTCCTGGCAAACTGTGTGCCGGGTGTAAGAAGAAAGAAATATAATGCCAACATAACATTTAATCCAAGAAATTCCATATCGTAGTCAGTGGGGAAGAAACAACAAAAATAACAAAAAAGCACAATCAAGAAAAAAGTAAGCGCACAGTGGTTAAGAGCTGTATAAGCATTTAGAGAAGGAAACAACAAAACAACAACTATAATATGTGGTAATCGTGTTTAAATATTTATAAAACAATTAATTTTATATAATTATATAAAAAGTAATATAATTAGCTTAACTTTGCTATATTTAATATCAATAGCACAGTGTTCTTTCTGGGGTTTTCCCAATACGAGCAAATTTTTTGAATACCCCCAGACCGTAACCTTTATACATTTTTAATTATTTTCTTTCAGAATTTAATATTAAATTTAGCTGTTTATTAAAAATTTTAATTTGTAATGGTATTTTTATTTTTGAAATTTTTTACGTTAAATAATATAAAAGAATAATAATAATATAAGAATAATATATAAGAATATTCGAAATATGTCATTTTGTGAATTATCTTTAAATACTTTGAAAATAGATTGTCAATGTTTTGTTTAAAGAAAGAATTTATAAGCTAAACTTTAGCTTATTTCACAAACTTCAAGCACTGTTCTTGATGCTTCCACAAGCTTCTGCAATTGTAGTTGCTCTTATGTCTAATGCTTGGATGATCATTGCCATGGTCCCCTGCTCAGGCAACATAATGTTTATTTCCACTGTGCTTATCTGGCCTCAGCCAGGGCTACATAGGACAGCAGCTCGACTTGGTCTGGCTTTGGCTGCGTCGCACTTAAATTGCGCCCGGGAAAATAGAAAAGCGCACCAGAAACCAGAAACGTTGCCGTGCTGCCAAATGCTCGCATACTTTTAGGAGCAAGAGCATAAAAGCCGCCTGCGAACTACGAATGAGCCAGCGGAAGGAAGAAATAATCATAAAAATTATTTCATCACACATACATGGACACATAATGCACATGTGTGTGGGTGTATGGGTGTGTGGGTGTGTGTAGCAAGATGGTGATCATAATGTTGCAAGCCAACGAATGTGAAGGCTGGGAATTTTCTTTACTTTCGATGCCGTCGCTAAAATGTTCACTTTAATGACCTGACGCTGGCAGACTTTTTAATTTTCGTGCTTCATATTTTTCTATTTACCAAATGCCCCACCCTCTCCTCCCCACCCATTGCCCCTTATTCCACAGTTGGTGTGTGAAAAAAATTGATATCCCGTCGTCATTTTTAATGCCTTCTAAATGCGGCTAATGAAACCTTGTGTGTCTCGCTGTGCCCCGTTTATTTCAAAATAACATTTAATACACAATTTTATACTCATTTTATTTACAGGTATACAGCTATCCTTGATCTCTCCCCCTTCTTACGAAAGAGTTTCATTTTATACAAAATTATGAAGCTAAAAAGAGCATGAGTTGCCAAATTAAGTAATGGTAAATTTGAATCCGAATCCGATTATTTTGGCACGTGGCTTTGGTGACATTGAGGAACTCATTAACATTTAATTAGACCATTTTCACTTTCACTTTCCTTTTCGATGTCTTTCGGGTTTGTTTCGTTTTGTTAATAAAATGAAATGAATTTGTTTAGCCTAAGGAGAGTGCTTTGTTCATTTTGTGTTGTTCGGTGGCTGGTCAAGCAAATTGTCATTGATTTTGTTGCTTAATCTGCTTAGCCGGGCCAATTGACAACTTGACCAGTTGTCCTTACCTGTGCTGGAGTTCAAGTTCGAGCTGAAGTGTAGCATTAAATCGAATTAATTTGAGGTGCCAGCTCCCTGCTCAGTTGACCCAGAGAAACAGACAAGAAGCGGAGAAGCGGACCCTTGACGCGCCTTTTCTGTGTTGGCCAAAACGAATGGTCATTTGACATTTGTCGACAAAACGTTTACATTAAATGTTTGGCCATTTCTTTGCTTGCTTTGGTATCGTGTCTTTTCTTTTTGGCTTGTCCTGTTTCAATGTCCTCGTCTGTCTACGGCGACATTCTTGAAATTGTGCGCATTGCCCTGGCAAATAGAAAGCAGATATTGTGACAACGACACAAGACAACGATGAGTTCTGGAGAGACTGCAAGATAGGGAGGGAGAGAGAAAGGATCCTCTTTAAGTTGAGACATTGGCGTTGACAAGTGTTTTCAGTTTCAGTTTCAGTGGACGACTGGAAATACGATATTGGCTATAGTATTTACATACTTATGAGGCATAAGGTATAAGGCTAAAGCAATAGTTAAAGAATTCCTTTTGAAATGTTAACTAAAAAACTCTTTAAGCTCAGACGCAATTTGACGTGATTATCGTGTAAAATGGAAAATGGAAAATGTAAAATAGACCACATTTTCGACAAATGTCTTGAAGCTTGTGAATTTATCAAATTGAAGCAAGGAATTCAATTAAACATACGACAACTCGTATCAAAATATTCGACTTGGTTTCTCTTTGGCACACGTATCAAAAATCACTCAATTTAGCATTTTCTTTTGCTGTAGCAAAAACCACACGCTCCATTAAACGGCAAACAAATGTTGAAGTCAGCAATCCGCATGCCGCTTGCCGCATGCCACATCCCACAAATGCCACCAGCTCGATGTTTGTAAGTAAATTTTTTAATTTATTGCATAAAATGTTGGGGTTTCGATGCTGGCAAGCCACAAAAGCCAAAGAAATTGTTTCAATTTGTCATGACAATTTCTTTGAAAAGTACGCTTCCCATCCCAAAAGAGCCTAAAAGTGACAGAGGGGGCGTGGCAATGCCAGCAATGAGAGCGACGAATTCAATTTGGGTTTTAGCCGCCGACGCATCGTCGTCGTCGTTGCTTCCTTTAGCAATTTCCAGGAATAAGGAATAGGGAATAGGTCTATGTCGTTGCCTGTTTATTTGCTTTGATGTAATTTGCAATTTTCACCTTGCCACAGAAAAAGAATCGTCGCGTCGCGTCGGAAGGAAGGAAATTGTCGAATGCGAGGCTATTATCTGAGAACGGCGGACTGAGAGTTGACAAATCAGCAGCGCCTGTCACCAAATGGCATTAAAGCCAACGCCTTGGGTTTTGGGTCGTAATGCTTCGCTGATACTGATGCCATGGATGATAGGCATAGGGTGTGGGGGGTGCAGTCAGCGGAACTGCAATTTTGGCAAGAGTTTCGCATCCACTCGTAAATCTGATATTTTCGCAAAGCCATTGCCATAGCATAAATAAATAAATATTTAATGGAATCAGCAGCCGCAGCCAGAAAGGATGTTTCCTCATTACAAGAGCCAAGAGCGATCGCAATCTGAAATGAGGCTGCCAAGCAATTGGGCCTATCCAGTTGTGGTTACAACATGACAGAGAAGCACAAGGACTATTGAAGGCATTCACATGTAAATAGGCTAAATTAATATTGCTGATTGGTACAAACAATTGCGGTTACCCTCTGCCAATTAAATTGAGAGAAAGTTATGCTCAAAAGCACATTCTATAAGGCCCATTGGTCTATCGCCTGTTGCACTAACGCTTAAGCAATTCCATGGCACACAAAGAGAGAAAGAGGGGGGGGGGCATGAATGGGGCACAAGCAACTGTTTGAATGGTGGCTTAAACGCAATCCAGAACCTTCTCTAAGTGCAACAAAGGAGCAAATTGAAAGCTGTACATGCCTGAACTAAATGGCCAAAACAAAAGCAATGCCCGAACGAGGACAATAATAAATCTTCTGTTGCAGGCAGCATCGATGATGCGGCTTTAAGCTGCTTAAGCTGCCCCTTCCTCCAACCTGCACCATCTTGCCTTGTGATGCAATTTCCGCTGCGCCGTCGGAACGCATATTAGCCGCCTGTCCTTGGTCCTTGGGTGTCGTTGAGGCGGAAGTGGAAGCTCGCGCAGACAGCATCAGGCAACGTGAGGCAGCCAGGGCAGAAGTGAACAGGGAGAGGGACAGGGAGAAGATGCTGCAGCTGATGACTGGGCGCCATTCGCGGATGTAACGAAATGATTGGATTATTATTATTTTATTATTTATTGAGACGCTGCGCCAACTGCTTGGCCAACAGCTGAAGCAAAAGAAAAGAACTCAATGATTTTCCTTTTTCATTTTATTCCTTATTTTTTTAATTCTTTTTTCTTTTTCTTGTGTCGCGTGGTCGTTTCTTGGCGTTGCTTTGGCCGGGCTCAAATGGCAGCCAGACATGCAAGTGGCTTTGAATCTTTGTCGGGGTTTTGTAATTGGCGCCTTTATCTCGTCTACCGCTGCCCAATTAAAGTTAGTTTGCAAAGTAATTAAGACGATTATGTGGCGTTCAAGTATCAATAAACGGCAATTAAACAAGCACTCGCATCGATTGCCTTGACTATCTTTTTACCTTTTTTTGGCCCCTTTCGTTAGATACTTAAGTGATTACTTTTTAAATAAGCAAATTGAAATGAACCTTACAATATTATACACATATTCATAGATTATAGACGTGGTATATATGAGTTTTCAGAAATGGAAATTGAAAAGTCAGAAGAAGTTTTGGAGTCGATGCGAAGTGCATCAATCAAACAACTTTTGGCCCCTTGCTAATGAACTTCAATGTGCATCTACTAATTTGAAAGTCACTCAGCTTAATCCGTCACGCCCACGACCACGACCACGCCCCCACCCCCCATCGACACATACTATAAAGTACACACAACTGAATCAAGTTGGAAGTCAGAGTAAAGTCTCTAGTCTCAGTGCCAAAAAGTCAAATTTTAATCTGTGATGTGGCAAAAGTTGATGAAGAAAGTTCAGTTTCGTTTTGACTGTGCCACATGTTGAGGGATGAATGTACACACACACATACTAAGGGTTACATTTACTTTATACTCCCTGGTTGGAAATTCATTCGCGTCATTGGTAAAAGTTACGCGCGATTTGCGATTTTACAAGTGAAGAATTGAAAATTGAAATGAAAAGTATAAAATAAATAAATCTTCGAGTTGGCGTTGGTGCAAAAAAGCATTTGTTATCGCTGCAGCAACATAAATTCACTTTTGTAATTATTTCTCGCATTAGTAGCTGAGGTGGAGCTGAGAGCAAAGTCAGATGCCCCACTAAAAGATCCAGTGAAATGAATGGACGTTGGCTGGGATTATTTGTTAAAGCACACAGCAGACTCTCTACACACACACGCATATGAACACACACACACACACACAAACACACACATAGAACTTTAAAATTGAATCAATCATTCTCACTTTGATGCACATCAGCAACAGAAGTTGCCCTCAGCTGCTGTTGCAGTTTTAGCTAAAGAAAATGATTTCTTCTCTCTGTGTAGGGGGTGTACATGGGTGTGTGTGTGTGTGTGTGTGTGTGAGAAAGAGGAGAGGATCTAGGGGATTGGTCTGGTAGCATAAGCTGTAACTATAAACAAGCAGCTTATGTGTTTTAGTCGTTCGCTCGTTCTCAACGTCATTCGGTTTGCTTCAGTTTCAGCTTCAGCTTCATCTTTTGCACAGGGTGTTAATTTTTGTTGGTTTATGAAGTCGACTATGCCCCCTACTATTGTTGCTGTTACTGGACCTTTCGCATCTCCAGCTCCCCTTCGCTCGGCTCTCTGAAACACTTATGGCACGGCAGCTGTGCGCAGTTCTAACGAGCAAAAACTAATAAATCCCCACGAAAATGGCTGCGGAAACGGAAGCCGTGTGTTCTGCTGTTTTTCCGAGCAAAGCAACAACAACAAAGTCCGAGCCCAAATCCAAACTGAAACCCAATTCATAGAGAGACCTGTCTACCCATGTCTGTGATGTGTTTTCTTGCTTAATTCTTATTATTATCCCAGGCATTATTATTATTATTGTTGTTGCTATTGTTGCAGTTGTTGTTCGCAGATTTCTTTCATTCATATACTCTATATACTGACTATATATTTTGTTTGTTTTGTTTCGCTTTTTTTTTTTTTTGTTTTCTATCCGTAGCTTCTTCTTTTATTCATTTGCCTTGTTCTTTAGCACTTCTTGTCTCTCTTTCTTTGTTGGACGTGCACGTTCGTGTTGCTTATCGTTTGCTTGTATTATGATTGCCGTTGCCATTGTTCACCATTGTCGTTGTTACATTTGTTGTCGTTGTTGTTGTTGTTGTTGTTGTTGTTGTTGTTGTTGTTGTTGTTGTTGTTATTGTTGTTGCCATGCAATAGTTCATTTTAATCTACAAACAGGATAATGCAAGAAGGATTTCGTAATGTGGCCTCTACATTTTCAGCGCCTTTTCCTTAGTCATTGCTCCTCCATCTTGTCTCCTTCTCTCTTCTTTTTTTCTTCTTCTTTATCTTCTCTATCGCCTCGCTTTTTATTAATACATAACTCAACAATTTGGCGCCTCTTCCCGAAAATTTTAGCTGCTTTCTCTTGTTGCCATCGCCATCGTTTGTTGATTGTACAAACTTTGCTCTGAACTTTGAAGTCGTATAATAAATTTCATCGCCGTTGATTGCTTCAAATTTTTTAGAAGCTGGCTAAAAACTTTCCCGGGTACTTATAATAATAGTTTGCACTATCTGCCGCTTTGTTATTTTTATTCTTTCTCATTCCCATTATTGTTTGCATAATTGTTAGCAATAATATGTTTATTAGACCGAAGCTCGTCTCTCTTTTCCCATCGATCCGTTGCATCTGCTCCTGCAAAGTGTTTCTTTATCTTTGGCTTTGCAGTGCGGATTCATCTTTTTAAGCAGCTTGCCACAATAATTAATTGCAAGCATAAAAAACTCTGCTGCAAGTTAAGAAACTATGCTGTGGCAACTTTTAATAATACCTTCTACATCTACGTGCAACACAACAATTAAACAGTTTCCAACACCTCATCGTTAATTTTTGTTACAGAAAATATTCGCATAGTTAAAAATAATAATATAAATATTATTCCATTATACAAAATTTCAAGTTACGAATTTTCTCAGCAATATTTTGATATTCAGGTTTCTGAGCATTTTTTATTTAGTTAAATCAAATATTGTAGGCTTCTTTAAAAAATTGTCTTAATTTAACAATAATATCCTGAAATAATGCATGCTAAAATCTAACATTTTAAACTTGAATTTTATAATGTTTTTTTTTTTGTATCTGTGTAGCTATGAATATCATTCGGTTTTACATACAAATGAAATTAATATTATAAGAGTTTGTATCTATGAGAAATAATTTTGTATATTTAGATCAATTCTGTAGCTGCAGCTTCAAGTTGTGTTTTCGTTTAAATTGTTTTAATTTTTGGTGCTGAATCAGAAAAGTTGCAATGCGAAATACTATGAAAAGTGTGCGAAACTCAATGAAAAGCTGCCCGAAAAAGGCAGGCGAGAGTTAGAATGAGAGAGGAAGACATAGAGAGAGAGAAAAGAACGACGAATAGTCATTGGCCAATGCAATTGGCAAAAGTTGGACAGCAAGTTAAAAATAAATGGAAAAAAGAACAAAGTGCAAAACTTCAGACCAAGTGTGTGTGTGTGTGTGTGTGTGTGTGTGTACGAGTGTGAAACAACAAAAATCTAATTGCGCACAAAATGAATTGATGTCGTTGCCAAGCGAAAATGAATAGATGGAAATGGGGACGCGTTTTGAGAGTAGAGTTGGGATTGAGGATTGAGAATTGGGGATTCACAACTAAGCAGACGACGCTGTTGAGGGCTATATGGATGGAGAGAGGAACGGGGGAGTCTCTCGAGTGTTTTATTAAGCGCATGTATCCAATTTCGTAGGACTCAAGTGGCCGAGCCGGACGAAGGACGATGGACAAAGGACGCAACTAATTTATGGCGCTCCATTAAAACTTGAGTTCAATTGCCAAAAATTTCATAAAATTTTTATTTAAAAAGCAACAACTAAAGCGCAAAGCCAAATAGAAATAAAACCAAAAAGCAAAAGCAAATGAGAGAGAGAGAGAGAGCGGGAGAGGGAGAGGGAGAACAAAAAAATATAAATATAAAATATAAGAGAGATGCGCAATCAAGTTTATTACGTACTCGTAGTCGTCGCCCTGATGGCGCCTGTCTTGGACCCCCTCAAGCCTTTGCAAGGCTGCACTTTGGCCATGTCCTGTCACAGTACACTCCCCCTTAACCAAACCCCAACCCCAACCCAAATTTTACTGAGCGCGCTTCCCCCCTGCGCAGTTCATTTGAGCAAAATGAAATAAATTTAAATATATTTTTAGTGCATTTCGCATAAAACAAAAAGATGCCTCGCAGGACTGCTGCTCGTCCTGTTCCTTCTGCTCCTGCTCCTGCTGGGATGTTGGTCCGTTGGCCTGTTTGGGATGCTGTGTTGCTGTTGGCCTCTCGTTTGCCGAGCCTTGGGCCAGCCTCTTTTATTTTCCGGCCGTTTGCCGTCTCAGCTTTTGCGCCGCCTTTTATTGTTGTAGTTTTTCTCTCTGCCTCTCTCCGTCTCTCCCTCTCTCCGCCCAGCCATTGTCTCTGTTTACTTATTTACTTTTGCGCTTTATTATTCTCCATTAACTTGACAAAATGAGCAGAGCATCTTTACTTGCCGACCGCCCATTGGCCGACAACTGTTCTTACCACTTGCCTAGTCTAGTTTAAAATTAAAAAGAACTGAGTAAAATTATAATAAATAAATAAATAAAGTCTCTTGCTGTTTGAGCCAGATTTTAAGTAAGCCAGCCAGGTGCTGTCCTACTTTAAAAATGCTTATTTCCTTTTGGAATGCTTATTACATCGTATCCTCTTCAGCTTAACTTTTAGCAGCCTTCATTCTTCCTTCACATTCTGTCAAATCAGAATCTACAGTCGAGTAATCCTCCCATCTCGCCTTAAAACAACGCTCATTAGACTCTTTCAGGCAATTTCCAAAAATTTGCCGCAATTTCTTTTGTTTAACAAAAGCAAAAAGGGAACTTTATGTATTATTTCCCTTGGCAAAAGGCTTAAAATGAAAGACAAGAAAATGTTTTTGGTGTTGTTTTGTCGTCGAAATTGTTGCGAATTCTTAGCGCCTTAAATGAGTTTCTGCTCTGATTGTGTTTAATTTTGATGACGTCTCCTTCTCTTGTCTCATGTCTCTTTTCTGTTGTCTGTTGTCTCATTGCGGACATGTGGAAAACCAAAAGCTGTGCGGGAAATGAAACCAAAACGACATTTCCATTGAGCATGTGTTAACTCATATGTGTTAACTCATATGCCAACAACGAGTGCTGTCTTTGTGTGTGTGTCTCTGTCTTGTTCTATGTGTATTTGTGTGCTTGTGAGAATATATCCGGAGGGCAATTGCTCTCTGGGCAAGCCAATTAGACGCTTACGAGCTGCACAAGAACTAGGACTCAGATAGCACTCAGCTCAGAGCTCTTGTCTTAGTCTAATTCCCAATGTAATGTAAATTTCATTCCATTCAAAGAACTATAGCATCAATTGCGAATATAAATGTGTGTGCGTGTGTGTGTGTGTGTGTGTGTATGAGTGACCAACTTTTCAGGTTTAATTAGCTGACGGCTAGTTAACTTGGTCTCTACTTCAACTTACAGCCATCCAAGTGCATTCCATTCGCTTCCTCGCTTCTTGACCCACAATTTGTGCACGGATCGCATGTTATTTTGCCTGCATGCACCCAATTAAGAGATTTGCCCTCTGTCACGCCCCTCATCGCCGTTTTCTTTCTTTTTACTTTTTTCTGTCTTTCGTAGTGGTGGGGGCAAGTTTTTAAGTGAAAAATACTCAACGCAATTTTACTTATTTAGTACGAAACTGCAATTTACGCCATGCATCTGCATATAAAATGCATTTTTTTGGTATTTTTTTCGTATTTCAGCATGAGACACGCCCATTTTTTGCGCCAACTGTACACACACAAACACACACACACAGATACAGATACAGACTTATTATTTATATGTCTATGTGTATGTAAGTGTATAAGTGTATGTAAGGCCCTCTCAACTTTTTTTTTATGTACTGGATGGAAGCGTTGCCAAAAAAAAAACCCGAAAAAATGGGAGGAGAAAATGCAAATAGCATAAAATACAATGGCGAAGCACCTCCTCAAGCTCCTCCCTCCCTCTCCCTTGTGAAGAACCCTTGCAGCCCTTCATCTCTGCTGCTTTCACCCCTGTCTGTTCGACCGCTTTTTCACTTAGCTCCTCGCTGTGGATTTTTGTATATTTTAAATGCATTTTCAACAAGCACAAACACACACACACACTGACACATACCAGAGAACATTGCATACTTTTGGGCCAACACACAAAAAATCTTTGCCAAAAAAGGGTTTCGCGTTGGTTTCGCTTTATTTTACTTTATTTGCTTTTATTTTATTTTTTTTGGTGTCTGCGCTTCCTTAACATTTGATTAATGAGTGCAGGACGCGTTGGCAGTTCATTTTTGGCGCACTCAGAGCGAGCGACTTAAGTAGATAGCGACAGTTGCTTTATATGTGAATATTGCGCATACGCAGTGTGGGCCGTCCATCAGACTAATGCCGCAATTATGCCATCATCGATTGAGTGCAACTTAAGTATCCACTCTGATAGTAAATGAGAGCAACGAATAAACTTCCTTAAGTTATGACACAACAAGAAAATTAATTAAAAGTACACAATCGATGCTCGCTGCGTACAAATATGAATGAGTACTTAAATTAGACTCAAGATTCTTCAATATGAATGCTTAAAGATTTAAAGACGTTCATGGCTTTCTTGTGGAGATTTCCTTACTCTCGCCTGTTATTTCAATTCAATGGCAATGTCTGTGACTTTGACTGTGACTGGTCCTGGGCAAAGGCAGTCAGAGTTGTGGCCACTGTGAAAGCCAGCTCAGAAATTGAATTGTAAGTAAGGCGAAAAAAGAAAAATGCTGTCGCATAAATACGATAGCAAATAAAAAAGCATAAACTATGACCCGCTCAAAGGCAGCCGAGCTGCCGAGTTTCCGAGAGTCTGGGCCGGCAAACGAGGAAGCCCAACATCAATTTTGGGATTAAGGACACTGATTTGATATACTTTTTATTACCATTAAGTATAAGTTGACAAAATGCCGCCACTGTCGGCAATTTAATGTGAAAAACACACGACTATGACTATCGAGCGGTTGAAATTTAAAGCTCATTGTGTTGTGGCATTCGTACTTGTTCTGGTACTCGTACTTTATGAAATAGAATCGGCTCTCGGCTGCTCTCCAGTCATTAGCTGCGCACCATTAGCGCCGGCGACAGTCAACCAAGACACCCCCCATTCCCATTCCCACTCTCAACCCCTACCCCTACGCCAAGAACCCCCTGCGCTGTGGCCCAAAATCGTGGCTCGTTATTATGGCTGATAACATTTTTACGATGCCGACAATGACATGACATGATTTTCTTTTCGCTTTCATTTTTTTTTTTGGTTCCTTTTTTATGTTTTCTCTCTCACTCTCTCTCTGTGAGCATGTCTCGCTTTCTTTTCTACGCTTTCTGTGATGCTGATGTTCACTGTCAGGGGACAAAACGATTTTTTATGCCACCAAAATGACGCAGTTTTATTGCGCCTTGGACAGATTCCCTTCGACTTTCTTTCTCATGTTCCTTTCTTTTTTTTTGCACGCGCCGAGATTTTCATTTTTAAATCATTAAAAATGGCTCATAAATTTATTGTTAAAGTAGCCAAAGACTCCATTCGTGCTAAAAAGAAAATATGCCTCCCTTAGGCGTATGCTTTTCTTTTTTGAATAGTCCAATAACATTGTGACCAGAGAGAAAATTTCTTCGAACTTTCACTTAAATTATAAAACATATTTTTCAGTGCAAATAAAATTAAAGACTGTAAATAAGTCGCACTTGAACTCAATTTCAATATCATGAGTAATATCTCAACTAATTGAGAGCCCTTGGAACAACCACAGAGAGAGCTTAGCTTAGTAATAACTAAATAGCTTATGCATAAATTAGCAACAAATTATTGCAGCAATAACAACAAGAGCAACAATGAAAGCTATTAGAGGGAGGGAGGAACATGTGTATTAAATATTATGTAATTAATTGGCATTAAAAGCGAGCAATAACAATACAAGACCAGTAAAAGTGCTCTGGTTGATTATGATGGACTTGCAGATACTCTGTGTATCACACTCATAATATCTGTTTGTTAAGAGTGAAAATGTTTGTCGATTTTGAATGAGTAGAAAAAGATGTTCAACTTATAGAATTACTCTGAAATCAGCAAAGCTATCATATTGTCTTCGATAATTTTCAGCTTATTTAATGCTAGACAGTTTGAAGATAATTAAAAACACTTGAATAAACAACTTGATTATACTCCCCTTCAATTATTTCATGCTTACAGGGTATATTTGTATGCAAGTAAAGCCGATCAGAGAAAAAAGTGAGCTGAAATCCAAACAAACCACAATATTGAATATGCCACGAGTGGTGCTCACCTCAAACTTATCGACAACCACCCGCCCCACATTTTGCCTCTGAGTGGCTGCATGTTCGGCTTATGTATTATTAATGAATGGGCGGGTGTGCGTGTGTGTGAATGAGTGTGTGGTTGTGTGTTGTTGTGTGTTGTTGTGTGTGCTTGCATAATTAATATCAAAAGTAGACATTATGGCTATTATTTTAATTACGCGCACATCAAGTGAATAACAACACCGAAATACGAGTACAAGCAGCAAAATTAGTAACAAACTGAAGAGTAACTTAACTTGAGAATTGGAAACGTTAGTTTGTGTAATGTGAATGTAATTACACTCTCACACTTGAACAATTCACACCAGTTTTTGGAGTCCTTTCTCAGAGCATGGCAGGATAAGTTCCGCTTCTGCTTGTGGTGGGAAACCTCAGTTAGAGCTGTCCAAGTTGGTAACTTGACTCATTCCGAATCGATTGTTAAATGAATCCTCTGAGGTTGGCCATAAATTTCATTTACCAGATGCAGCACATTCAATTTGGAATTAATGTTGCGGCTTTGAAATTGCTTGCAATCGGTTTGCAGAGCTTGACAGTCACGCGTCTCGAATTAATTTGAATTCAGATTGAAAATTATTTAAGTAGTTAGTTAATATAGACGTAAACCTCATACCATTTACGGTTAGGTTTGCTTGTTGGCCAAATTGTCACGTACTCATCGTCTTGGACAACTGTCGATATCCTCAATCAAATGTCGACGTCAGGTCAGTGCACGTCAAGAAGTGCCTGGTAATTTCCAAACAAAACCACAAAAACTCACAAAGTCCCCCGTCCATCTTCTACTCAGAGGGAAGCTCAGAGGTTGAGGGTCTGTTAAATGCGTCATCAAATCGCCTTTGCATGACTTTGAGCCACTTAATGTTATTTGCATCCCATTGCGGCTGGCGACAACTGAAGGACATTGACGTTGCCAGTTACGTTTCGTTGCATATGTCGGTCAGGGGGTTGGAGCTGCAGCTAAACCCAAGCTAAATACATAGCCCCAATGTTGAGCCAGTCGAGACTGTCGAAGGCAGGGAAATGCAAACGAATCGGAGAGGAAAGGGGACGGCACGTCATTATTATAATTTCTGTATTTGCACAAATGTCAGCCGGCGTCGCCAGCCCGTAAATTGCAATTGCCAACGATTATTGAATTTAGTTAAACAACGTTTGTCGTGGTCGACAGCCGGTCCGGTCCTGTCCGGTCTGGTCCTGTCCGGCCCTTCATCCTGTCCCCTCGCCCTGCTGAAGTCCTTCCCTGTCGCTTCTCTCGACGTCAGCTGGTACGTAGAGCACCTAATCACCAGCTGTTGTATGCTTGTCAGTCGCCGCCTGTCGCCAGCACATTCCAATTCGTCACCCCTCTCCCGTGTCATCGCTCTCCGCTCCCCCTACCCCCGATCTCAGGCCTGGCCAGGACGTCGCCTCGTCGGCTCATTGCAGCACAACTTCCGGTGCGCTTGCGTATTAAAGTCTGTCTGCTTGTCTGATTGACTTCCGTTGTCTACGTTTGTCAGTTTGGCCATTTTGGTTTTGACTCGAGCCGGACGGTCAATGAGCCACAGTCAGTTAGAAAGAGATAGACTGAGAGAGAGAGAAAGTAAGAGAATGGGAGATTGAATAAGGAATCTGCTTCAGTTGGCTGCTTTCTGCATTTATTTACACTTTAAGTGAATTGTTTGCTTGCGTTTTAACGCAAATGCAATTATGCGCAGCCAACAACGCAGTTGCCAACATTGTCATTGTTGTTGTGCTTGTTGTTGTTGTTGTTGTTGTTGTTGCCATGCAAAGTGTAAAGCGTGTTCTTACTAATGTCAGACTATTAGTATTTGTTGTATTTGTTTCTCTCACTCTCTCTATCTATTTGACGATTATTTGTCGAATGACATTACAAAAAGGGGAAGCTCTGTTGGTAATTGAAGTGTTTCGGTCAAGTGGTTCATTGGACTGCCCTATTGTATCTAACTGTTCTCTCTAATTCAATGATGAGCAATAAATTGTATAAGAAATTCGAAAGCTAAGTGAATCCTCAACTCTGAATTTCTTTAAGAGATCTGTAATAATATCTGACTTATCGGCAAATTCTAATTAAATTCAAGGGTACAACAATTACTTATAGATAGCGGCATCTTTGACCTACAAATCGCAACAACCACAACAATGATAACAAATGTTGTTGTAGTTGTAATAACTGCGAGTTAAACAGACGTATGAATTGTAAATTTAATTTAATCAGACTTAAGTGCAGCCGCGACGACGTCCATTCCATGTGTGTTTCTGTGTGTATGCAAGCATAACGCATACGCCACGTTGGTTGTGCAAATATTGAAACTCTGTGTGTGCGGTTAGGCTGCATGGACTTGGAGGCTTATTCGCTTTGTGGGCAAACGGCAATAATTGTTAACAATTTATGAAAATGTCTAACTGGCGAACTGTGTATATAATTGTAGCAGCAGCAAAAACAACACACACATATGACCACAATGGGATTGTGCACAAATGGTCGACAGGGTCTGTCTAATTACATATAGCGAAGTCGAGAGGGTGAAGTGCGTTCTTCTTCTCACGCACAACAAATATGAATACAAATACAAATACAAATAGAAAGCAGGCAGAAACCAACGAGTCGTGCAAATTGAAGCTGTCGTTGTAACAGTGGTAATGAATGGCAGTTGGTTGTGCTTGTGGGCGTGGCACACACACTCACACACTCACCCACTCAGACAGAGACAATTAACAGCGATTAGAAGAGCCTCAATAGGTAGCAGACCTTATATGCATTTAATTAGTGAAATCTGAAATCTGAAAGCACAAAAGCCACTTTCCATCCATAGGCAAATTATTCCTGCAAGATGTTATTATATCTAATGGCAGGACCCAGTTGATGATGATGATGTCCTTCGCTTGCAAACTTTGTTGACATCGATATATATGTATGTACAATGTATGTATGCATTTGCACATTCAAAGTTCTGGCCATAAACTTATGGCTTATCAATCAACAGCAAGTGTGTGTGTGTGTGTGTGTGTGTGTGTGTGTGTGTGTGTGTGTGTGTGTGTGTACTTGGTCATAAAATATCACAAGTTGAAATGGGATGACACAACTGGGGTGTTCAGCTGATGCTCGGTAGCAAAATATGAATGTTTGCGAATATGAAATGAGTACCCTTTTTGTGGCCCCATTTTGCCCTTTGCCAATTTGAGCTAATGCCAAAGTTAAGCTCGACTGTCACTTTGTTAAGCAATCGCATCGATGGCCCAGAGGTTGACTTCCTAACATCCATTTCAACCCTAATCGAAACGCTGTTTAAAGGGAGAATTAACTTGAACGTCTTCTTATGCACAATTAAATAGACTTTCATCCTTGTAATATGTTTTAAATGGTTATCAAATAAGTTATCCAACTTGTACTTGTATTATAGCATTTATCAAGTTCAGATATTTCGATTGTAGACACGTGTCGACAGCTTATAACGTTGTTATTGTATTCTTGTTGTTGTTGTTGTTGTTGTGCGTAGTCCTCTTGTAATATGTAAATTGAAAACTTTTGCAATAAAATTACATTAAAGTACAATTTGTCTAAGCATCAAGGGAAGTTGGAAGAGAGGCCTGTTGCCCGGGCTGTGGGATGTGCGCCCTGTCGAACCGAACTGAATCAATCAACTCCGGAAATTATGTTAACAGCGCAAAAAAAAACTTTTTTATATATTCTCGTTTATATACATATATATTTTCTTCTTGCTCGTATTGTCGCTGCTGTTGTTGAGATAAATGCGAACAGCTTGAATTCAATTGTAGTCGCAACTGCGTTTGTAATATATCATCGAGTGACCGCAAATGTATCGCAAGATGTTGCCACGGCGACTGTAGAGATAGGAGCAAAGATGGCACCTCAAAGTCAAGTCGGCTTGCCTCGATCTGGTGGCACGTTTGCCAAGACTACACGGATACATCAATGTCAGAGCAGGGCTAATTATTTTACATTAAATTAAATAATGATACACTTGCCAAGAGTACCCTAAAAAGGTATTTGCCAGTGTGAGGGAACTTCATCATCGTCATCATCATCGTTGTCGTCAGTTCGGTTCGTGCAACGACAAAGAAATCATTGGGGCACGTGACGCAATTTACATAAATTTGAAGCAGCCACGATGCCGACACGGAAGCGAGCGCGTAATTTCAATTGCGGTTAAACAGCAGCCAAGTAGAAAAGCAGAATAGCAGAAAAGTAGCAAAGTAGCAAAAGTGGCAAAGTAGCAAAGTGGCTGCTGCCAGGACACACTCACACCCACACTCACACACTCTCACACACACACACGCCCCCAAAAAAACTAGTTAGGACTGCCATCTGCACGCTCGTCAAAGGCAAATGTAATGCGCACATTATTGAATACGAAGCCCTGTTATCGACATAAATGTCTGAGAGCATGTCGCTTAATGGTTCTTCAATTTATTGAAAAATTATTAAAAAAGAAATAGAGGAAAAAATTGGGAATCACCACAGGTCAGCTGCATGTACGAAAAAGAGAGACTAGAAAGCAGACAGAAGAGAATGAGAACTTTGATTTTACTTTCGAGGCATTTGGAGAGACTACGAGCAAGTCGTCCTAAGCAAACAATTTGTACGCAACGCCAAATGGTCGAAATATATTTTCCTATTTGCTGTTAGATTTCTAATGAATTGCGGTCTCCTCAGATTCTCATTCCTTGACTGAGGATTGCTGGGCTGTCAGTGTTTTGGTTGAGATAACGAAAGGCACTTGAAGTGTTTACTTGCGACAAATTGATGTGTTTGCATTAGTTCAAAATAATAAATTAAGTTTATTCTCACTGCAGAGTCTGTTTCTATGTAGTCCATCTCATTTCAGATGAGAGATGGCGCTATTAATCGGTTATATTATTGAATTTTCATTTGCTAAACTACTCGTCATATACGAGTATAGAATATATTGATATCATATACGCGATGTTCATACTAATTAATCATCCTCTATTTTATCCTCATTTTCAGGTAAGCACCACACGCAACAATCAACAACAATGTTCAGGCCATTAGCTCTGACCTAAGGTGAGAGACTACATTTATGGTATACTCGTACTCGCGTATACATTTCATATGGCTCGCTTTTAACCTCCACTTTAGTCTTGCGGCGAGGCGAACTCCCCAACTAAAGTAGCATATAATGCACAGTAAATCTCAAGCACAAGCTCGAGCGGAGGCTACATTCCAAAATGGGGTCTGCCTGAGTTCTGCCAATATTTTCTAAAAATAAAAACAGACGGTAGTCGGCAGTTGGGAGTCCCTCGGTTACCTGCAACAGACCATGAGGCACGCTTCCAGCAATATGCGGCAGCTAAACGTTTCCGTGCACGCGAAAACTTGCAAGACTCTCGGCTGGCACCCAATCCGGCTGCTTTGCATGCTCTCCGGGGTGAGGATGGCAAGAGAGGGGTGCAAAGCATGGTAGAAAATTGGAGAGGGGCTGCAAATGCAGTTGGGAGAGCATGCCAGGCCATTTCTTTACACTTTTCGTGTGCTTTCATATTTTTCTAACGTTAATGTGGCCACAAATTGAAAAAGAACAGTAAAAGCAGGGAACAAGAGTGAAAACATAAGGGGATGGCAGAGGGATAAAGGGGACAGCCAGAAGGCAGCACACCTGAACTCAATAAAAGCTTCATTTTGGGTTGTTCAAGCAGCAGAAAAGCAGCTGAAAAGAAAACAAAAACCGAAAAATAAATTATTTAAGAAAAATATGTTTTACATAAACTTTTTTTTTGTGCAAACTTAGATAAGGGAAGAGCTGCGAAAAAGAAGGGAAAGAAAAGCAGCAGCAGCAGCAAAAACAACAACAAGAATAACACTGAGAAAAATAAACAAAGAAAAGCTAGAACAAATGGCATGCAGTTGGAGCGCTGAAAATTGCAAAAGTAAATAACTGAGGAGCGACCAGAAGGGGCAAGTAACTACTGTGTATAAAATCAGGTGGGACAGACAGATGAGGATGGAGATCATGGTGGGGGATTTGAACCCCTCTCTTTCCTCACCAGAAAATAAAGAATGAAATCCGCGTTAAGGCAACGCCAGCAGGCAAAACAGTTGCATAAAGTTGTAAAAGTATTATGAAATTTGAAATAATAACTGCATCTACATAGCGATAGACTAAGAAGTCGCAGCTGGAGTTATAGCCGGAGCTGGGAGCTCAACTTGGAGTTGGTTGTTGGATGTTGGACTAGTCGGAGGCCAAGTAAATATATAACAATATCACGTAGGGTCTTCTTTTAGCCTGTTTGGCCGTTGGCTGTTTTTCTGCTGCGTTGCTGGCTTAATAAAGTAAGTATCCATAAAAAGATATGACCACTATAAAAATGTGGCGGCTGTAAAAAGGCCACAGCAACAGCAACAACAACGACGTCAACAACATCAACAAGAGAAGGCCAAAGGAAAGGCCATCAATTGGGAGAGTGAACCGGAAATTGCGCCCTGAAAGTATGCAACAGTGTTTGCAGTTGAACTCATTTGAATGCAACAGCTGAGCAGACGGATCAACTGAATGTATTCATATCCATATCCATAAATATATCCCAGACCAGACCCTTGAGCAATAGTTACCACAATCCAAATGTTCATCAGCTTTAAGAAATTATCGAAATGGCAAAGCAACGCTTTACAAATTCCCATAAAAGCTGCAAATTGCAATGCATTTATGCGTGGTTATGTTGCAGTTGCTGTTGCAAGTTCCAATTTCAGAGTCACGAATTGGGGTCGCTGGCTACAAACTTGCAATGAACCATAAATGTTGCAAATGTCAGAAATGTCAACCCGCCAACACAAAACGGTCAGCGGTCGAACCAGTCGAGCCGACAACAACAACAGCAACTACAACAACAACAACAACAACGATAACAGTGACAACTGGCAACTGTAGACTGGACACTGGACCCTGTAACCCTTTGTCATTGGGGCAGAATGTAAAAATAAATGTCACACATGCAAAGTAAATACAGTTGAAATGAGCATAGTTGCAACACAGTCAGAACGGGGCGGATGTTGCTGGAGCTGTTGCTCAGACTGACAGCTGAAATGCAGTTGCAACAGCCACTGCAACTAGGAGTTAGTTGGCCACAAGAGGCAGTCTGCCAAGTTAGATTCAATGGGGTATGTCTTAAAAATATGTATAAATTCAGTTGCAAAGAAGGGGCAAAGAAGGGGCAATAATAAAATATAGCAATAAATTACTTAATACAATTTTTAATTAAAGAAGATGTTGGGATAATATTTTCTCCAAAAATAATAAATATATTAAAGAAATACAAGTAAAGTGAATATTAAAATGAATTAAGTATTAATAATTATAGTTCGATAATTAAAAGCAAAATAATAATTAATAAGCAAAAAAGATACTTAATCATGAATTAAAATTAAATATAATAATCAGGGATTAAAACCGAAACGAATATCGGTATCAGTTACGGTTTCGGTTATGATCGAATTAAGGTTTTCGGTTATCAGTTATGCAAAATCTTGGAGTATCGTGTTAGTATCGGTTATCGGTTTTTTATAAGATTCGGTTTTAAAATTACGGTATGGTTTCGGTTCACAAAAAAAAGAAATTAAGATTTTCGGTTGACCAAAATAAGACGCTTTATTCATTGTGTTACATGAAAAAATGCTTAATGCTCTTTTTAGCCTGGAAAATAAAGTTATCTGGTGACTGGAATGATCCATTGTAATGTCGGTTTGATTATAATTTGATCTCATATAAATTTGGTTCATTTGGTTTGAAAATTTGGATTATTTTAATTTTACTGAACTTTGATAACTTTGATCCGCCATAACTTTGTCAAAAGTCAATAAATTTTTATGCCAAAATTAACCCTAATAAATCAATCGGTTACTAAACGGTTATTTCGGCTTAAAGAGTTTCGATTTATGGGTTTCGGTACAGCGGAAAAATATTTTTTTGGTTACGGTTTCAGTTACAGTTACCAATTTCAGTCGGTTATTACCGTTTAAAGGTTACGGTTTTGGTTAAGGTTTTAATCCCTGATAATAAGTAAAAAATTTAAAACAATTTTCAAAATCTTTTATCATTTTGCATATTCGTATTTATTTAAACTCGTATCTGTGTCGAATATGGAATGCTATAAACTGACAAACTGCATGAGAAATTAGTGATGGCCGTAGCGATGGCAGTGCGATGGTTGCACGCTCATTGTCTGCCAAATGGGCGTGCCAACAGCCCACACATAGTGCATTCATAGTGGCTGACATTCTGTGCTCATCTGTCCGCCTCCGACGCTTTGTCCACTTCAGTTGAAATATCCTTCTCAATTCTCGCTTGCATGTAGTTCTATGTGTGTGTAATAGCTCTGTAGTCGTCTTTGCGCTCATTTTGTTTTTGCCGCTGCATAAATTTAATATTTTGACATATGTAAGCGCAACAGCAACAACAACTGCAACAACAGCAACTAAAGCGGCGACAGAGGCTACAAAAATGAGCTAAAATAAATTTACATGCATGCATTTTGGTTAAACTGTCAGACCACAAATCAGAAATACACTAACACCATGACGTCTGTCCCCAAGTCCCGTTCTTGTCTCTCCCTCTCTCTGTCTGTCTCTCTCTCTCTCTGTATTTTTCTCTCTGTCTCTGCTTATATGAATAACTACTGTCAAGCGTGGCAACATGGCCGTGAGCATGCCCGGACCGCTCTCAACTTGCCACAAAGCATCGTAGTTTTTGTTGTGGCACACACACACACACACATACACACACTTTTACCCACACAAACGCCCACAAACGCATTCACACAATACATATATAAGAGATTTATGAACGGCAACGGTTTTTAGTTGACGCTCATCTCCCTCAGCGTTGTCGCTTATCTGCATTTCTGCCGAGCTGAGCTGAGTTGGGTTGGGCCGGGTTGTATTTGGCTCTGGGTCTGTTCTGGTCTGGGTTGGCATGGGATGGTATGAGTATGGTATGGCGGTGGTGGCGTGTGTTCTCCACTCTATATTTAATGAATGCCATAATGACTGCAATGCAACGCATGAAATATTTATAGATGTGAATGGATACGTGCCGAGTCCAAACCCGAAGCGTGGCATTCACTTTAAAGGTGATTTTTGAATATACTCGTACTCGTATATACGAGTACTCTTAATTCACACTTATATATGGAGTGTATGTGTGTGTGTGTGTGCATTTAAGGCTTAATGATCTACGGTCTAGTGTTCATATTGTTCTTGTTGTTGCTGTGGTCAAAATACGTAATTTCCTTTAATAAAGCCGCACAAATTTAATTAACCGGCATACAAATGCATTTACACCTTAATTATTAATTGAATTTAAATACATAAATACGAGTACATCGCACAAATTGTGCGAAGCCATACATGTATCTATAAGCATCGTACAATGTAAATAAAGCCGCATTTTTATATACATATCCATATGCATACGTTTGTTTCTGTCCCTATACATATATATATATATATATTTATTTATATAGGTTGTTGTCTGTCTTCTCCCTGTAAAAATAATCCATTGTCCTTTTTCACATTTTTCGCTGAAATTTCAGTTTGTTGTACGCATATTTTATATAAACTTTAAATATTTAAACTGCCATTGTGCTCTAAAAAATGTTAAAATTATGCCAGCACAATAATTTCTGTTTACATGCGTCCCTTTTTTTTTGTTATGTTTTTTGCTACCTCGAATTATGCATATTTAACTTAAATTATTGTTATTTGCATGGTATTTGTGGTTGCATCGGTTGCCTGTTGCCAAAAGCTGTATATGTATGTGTTCGATGGTTAAAGTGGTTTCAAGGCAGCATTTAAAGCTTGTCTTTTATTAAATTTTACACTTTGTTTTCTTTTATTAATAAAATTTAAAGGTTAGTCTGGGGAACGTTTCTAATCCGATTATACACACAAATATTACGTATACGCATACACCGAGTATATATTACGTATACGTATAACATGCAAGTGACATACTTGCTTAATTTTAAAAATTAAAGTACATTAATCGCATAATAAGTATTATA